>VXAZ01009468.1:494093-598954 GCA_013399875.1 Gymnorhina tibicen | reverse complement strand
TCGCAGCCGCGGCGAACAAAGGGGCGGCCGCTCCGCGCCCAGCGGAGCCGAACCGAGCCGGGACGGTGGCGGCTGCATCGTCCTCCCTTTGTCCGCCTCGACTTGGGGTACCCCCGGGCGCGCTTTCCGTTCCTCCTTTCCATTTATTTATTAATTCATCCTTCTCCTTCCAGCCCCCTCCTCCCCAGCTCTCCCATTACCCCAGCGGTGTTTTTCCTCCCCAGAGGTTATTTACCCCACACCCTCCCACACCTTGCATTAACTTTTTTTGGCGATAACGTTCTCAGCCATTCCCCGCTGGCGGCCCTCCAGCACATCGACGGCGTACGCTTCTTTCCCCGGCTATTTTTGCCCATTTTTTCTCTCCTTCCCACCCCTCTCCGCTGTGTTTTCTCTGCCGTGCGCTAACCTCGAGTGAAGAGACTGGTACAGGCAATGCTACATCTGATGCTAGTGGGCCTACCTGCTGCTGCTTTCTTGTTATTTCCCTGATTTTCCTTTTTATTCCCCTCATTTTCCATTTATTTTGTGGGTTCTTGACATGCTGAAATCAAAGTAGAGATGGGACTTGGAAATAAAACACAGGGACTGCACAGGGCATGTTATCGAGCTAAGTGTGGTGTGAAGGGGTGGTAGTTCTGGTTTCATCTGGGGGTAATTTGTATCCAAAATTCACCCGCTGGCTTTAAGATAATGAATGCCCATCGCTGCCTGATATTGTACCAGGCGGTATGTGGGAGGACTCACAAGGTTTCCATATAAGAACATGGGAGAATTTATTTCACCCAGGCGAAGAAAAGTGCAGAGTATGTGTTATTTATGATGCTGAAGGCAAGCTGTGTTGTCCTTAGGCAGCTCCAAGAGTGGCAAAACTTGGTATTTAGAAATTGTAAAAGCTGGTTTCTGCTGTTTAATAAGAGCTATGTTTACAGGGAAGCACAGATGAAAATAAAAAAAAGAAAGAAGTAGTGGGAGAAGATCCAGATAAACACGAAGAAATACAACCCCACACTTATTCCAGCACAGTTTGTGCTGAGGTGTAAAGATGGAGGTTTTTGATTAGTTCCCATGTTTTTTAACCGTATTGGGAAAGGCATTAAGAAAATGTGCCGAGAGGAGCTGGTTACGTTGATAGTGCTATTTTGGTAACTGCATTTTTTATTTTATTGCTTGCATGTGAAAATGTTTTGAGTTTTGGACTAGCAAAACAGTGAGGCAGTCCTGACAGGGCACATGTCACCAGCTGTGTAATTCGGGGCTCGCATGACAGTTGCTACCGGTTTAGATTTTATGGCTTTAGGTTTGAGGGTAAATCAGCCCGTTAAAACCTGCTGCTGTGGAATTTAGATGGGAGAGGCTTTGGTGAGAACTCTGATGGTTGTTGACAGCCGGGTGTTTACCTCTGGGTCTGCATTCAGCCGAGGTGACTGCTTTCTGGCATTGCCTGCCTTTGCCACAAGTGTTACGGAAAGGTTTCCCTCAAGGTTATTGGGGGTTTTTTTAAGCAAAATGTGTGAGCAGCTGAGGCAGCCAGCTGCGTAACAGTGACGGTGTCCCTCACCCCGACCAAGTCGAGTCTGAAGCACGAGTGTGGAGCAAGGATGTCTGTGTTGCCCGGGTTAAACTGACTTTGGAAACTTTATTTTTGGTACTTTCAGAGATAGTTTCCTGTTTCCCCTTCAGTTGTCTCTTATCTGCTTTGCATGTTCTTTTTTTTTTCTTTTTTCTCTTTATTTGCCTTTCACTTCTGTCCTTTCCCCGTCCCACCTCTCCCACCTTGGTGCACTAAAGCAGGTCCCACTGGAGGGCGACAGACACCTTTCCCCTGCCTGGTGCTGCCCCGGGGACCCCGACCCCGCGGCCGGGAGAGGAAAGGCCGCTTCTTGCTGTCATTTATTAACCTGCTTCTTTCTCCGCGCGGTGTGAGGGTTATTTTCTGTCATACTTGGCAAAAAGCAGGAGGTCCCAGGTGGCCTCCTGATATCTGTAGGCCCCGAGAAGGTGGATGCATGTTCGGGGGTGCTGCATCCAAATCCTGGGGTGTTTGGTTTGTTTGCTTAGGAATCTTGGTCTGGAATCTGGTAGAAATTTGGAATCCTTCAAATGCTACTGATTTCTGGTTTGTTTTTTTTTTGCTGTAACCAGGAAAAAAAATTGGCATACAACTCTTCATTGGTAGTCTCAAATGTGAAGCTTTTGGGTGGGTTGCCTGGAGCTTTCATGTCAGAGGTGAAATGTTGGGGCAGTGGCAGGAGGCTTCAGTCGGTGCGAAATGCTGGCAGAAAAGAGATGCCACATTGCCCTGGAAAACTAGGAAGACACTTTAGGTTGGCTTGCTCTTGCTGCAGAGTGCTTGGGAAACCTCCCGTGCCTGAGTGGAGTTCTGTTTGTAAAGCCCCAGTGAGGATCTTGTCTTACAGCTAATCACTGCCAATATTTCAGTAAGGTTTTTTTTAATCAATACTCTTAGTGTATCTTAGTGGCTTCCAGCCAGGTCCTATGGGCTGGATGTTTCCAAAGAGACTCTTGGGCACTTCCCAGGCAGCAATACTCCTAGGATTTTCATCAATGCACATCAAGGCTTAGCAGCACTCCCCTATTGTTTTAATTTTGCCCCTCCTAGGTTTTACAATGCCCCATATTTTTGCCCCAGTGGGCAGTGGGGCCACGTTGCACCAGTGCCCCAGTGGCAGTGCTGCCGGTTCCACCAGTAAGGGGAGTCTCTGCAGTGGTGCCCTACCTGGGGTTGTAATCATGCTGGCAAACAACTCTGAAAAGATTATGCTGATTAGTTTCTTTTGAATTTAACCATATTACAACACATAAAAATGGATGGGAAAGCCATGGTAGTTACAGCCTTTTGTAAGTAATGTTTATGTGATTGGTCATAGGAATAAATTGTAGATCATTTAAGAAGTGAAGCTTTGAATAGATTACCCAGTCGGATTAGTGCCTTCGACTTCTTTTCATCACTAACTTAATTTACGTGACCAGAATGGATCAGGGTTATTTTTTTTTTAAAGTAATCCTGTGTCTGCTCCAGTAAGAGCTCTATACACAGAACTAAAATTTATCCTAACACCACTCTGGGGGGGGTTGCTTGCAGGATTGTGTCCTTGTCTCAAACCATGACAAAAGAAAAGCAGAAGGATGAAAATGCAGTGATTTAATACTTGTTGAATTTCTTCCATACATGCCTATTTACTTGAATCCTCAGCTGTTGTAGTGCCATGGATTTAATTGATTGGTGTGAGCTGAGTATCATCCCAAGGCATGTAAACTTCAGGAAAAGCCCTTTAAATTGCTTACATAGTAGCTAATATTGATACAAGGTAATATAGTAGAAATTAATTTAAAATGGCACTCTTCACTGTCCTTTTTTACCCAAAAACCTTCCGTTAGAAAGGCTGCTGTGCTGCTAGTCCATGATTCTGAAACCATGGCTGGTGTCCTACAGCACCTTCTGTATTTCTGTCAGTCTTTTTCTTCAGTGTGTCCAGATTTACACCAGCAAAAAGCCATTTAGTGCCAGCCCTAAACCCTGTTCCAAGAGCATCCACTGAACCCACCAGCTCGGCTGGTGGAAGGGAAGTGTGAATCCAATGGCACCAAGCCTGGGGTGGGTGGCAGTGCCGTGGCTGCCGGGCAGGAGGTGGCTGTTAAGGCCTGTTGGGAAGGTTCTGCATTTTAGCAGTTGCTGAGTTTCCTGTTGTGGTTCTCTATCACTCAGAATTGTCACAGCCTCGGAGGACGCCTTCACTGCCATGGCTGCCCAGCCTAGGTTTGAATGCAGCCAGTGCTTGAGCACTGGCATGGAAAAACAACCCCGCTGTGCCAAAATGCGGCAGGAGGGCCCCGCTTCAGGGTGTTGGTGTAGGTCCCATGTCCATAGGTAGGAGAACAGTGCATACACTGAGCCACGGGGTTATCTCTGAGATGGAATGTAGTTTAAAATTCTTTTCTTTTTTAATTTTTTGATCCAGATCATATGGCATTTGTATTTTATTTCACTGCTGCAGTGTGATTTTCCACTATTTCGATGGATATAGTCATATCTCCTGTGATGTTCTACACATGAGAAATTATCTCCTCTTTTGGCATTGATACTACATTCAGTGTCTTGGTGTTCTTCAAACAGAAGTTTTTACTGATGAAATTCAGAAAACGCAGTGCATTGTAACATTGAAACATGTCTGACTTATCTTGCTGGTCGCATTTTTTTCCTTTAAAATATTTTTCCCTTTTCTTTTTCTCTTTTTTTTTTTTTTCCAAACAGGAAAAGAAAATACATTCAGCAGAGACTCTTCTTCATGTAAGTGTTATTTATGCTTGTTTATGAAATTACAAAAGGCTTAAAAAGCTCATTAAAACATTCAAATACTGAACACTTACCATCTGTTTGTAGAAACCAAGTATAGAGTATGTAAAAATAGGCTGTAGTTATACAGCAATAATACTCAGCAACTGATGTCTTAAA
Source organism: Gymnorhina tibicen (assembly GCA_013399875.1). NCBI lineage: Eukaryota > Metazoa > Chordata > Aves > Passeriformes > Artamidae > Gymnorhina > Gymnorhina tibicen. Next base: position 594,477 of record VXAZ01009468.1, on the reverse strand, counting down.
TCTGTCTGTGCAGTTCTTCTGTGTGTATCACCACAGAATTTAGAAAACGTTGCAAAGCACTTTGCAGCCATTTAAGCATAATGCCCATAAAGTTGGTGTGTAAATCCTGGAGGGATAATGGTAAAATGGTTTGCCCAAAGCAGAGGAGACACATAAGTGTGAGCTTGATTTAGCACCCCAGAGTCCTTGATCCTCAAACCCTGTGACAAAAGTCAGCTTTCCTGCCTTGGATCCTACAGAATCCAAGTTCTGCCGATAGAGCCATTTGTTGTGTGCACGTGTGTAAATGTGTGCATGTGTCTGTGTGGCTAAGAGAGAGTGTGTGTATGTGTACCTGGCCTCAAATAGCCTGTAGGTATTTCAGGCCTCTACAACCTGTGGTGATGCCCATTAAAGTAAGAGTAGATGCCACCAGCCATTGGTGAATACTGCTGCAAATGTTTTGTGAAAGCATTTGGCTCCAGCCTAGCTCTCGGTCTAGGGGAGCCTGTTAAAGTATTTTTCATGGGACTGAGAAAGCTGCATGTGATAAAAACACAACAGGTTTTTTCCCACACCTTCTAGCGACCTGGGTTTTTTTGCAGATCTCAGCTTTGAAAACTGTTGAGTAGTATAGGAAGCTCTGCTCTGGTATTTCTTCTTAGTAAATAAATCTGATTAAATGTTTTAAGGGGCTGCATAGATGAAGACTCTTATTGCCTTTATGCAAAATTAGCTTAGCAAGGAAAATGACTGCATTGTTCCCAATGCAGGGCCCGCTTTGCATAACTTCCGAGCATGTACTGTGTCCAGTGGCATGGCAAGCCCACGAGCACTCACCTCAGGCTGATTTCCCATAAGTCAATTTTTTTTTTTTTAACAAAACATATCTTGGAATTGCAGCACTCCATTATGCTTGCGTAGCAACTTGCTGGTTAATATGTAGCAAAATGCCGTGTGGTAACAAATGTTTTTTTGCTATTGTTGAGCTGGAATGTTAGTTCAGCTTCTAGATAAAAGTGGCTTGCGCAAGGCGTCCCGGTAGACCATGATTTCTGTGGCTTGTACAGTAGTTCTGTAGGCAACCGTGTTCTGCTCTTCCTCTCCCCTGTGCTTCCCTTCATCTTCCATGTGAGCGAGGGGTGGGCTGACGGAAAGGCAGGAGCTGGCAGCCCTTTGCATCCTGCAAAGCACCAGCGTGGGGTTCATATTATGCCCATTGCTAGTCAAGCATCTGTTGAAAACACTCTTTATTCTGGTTGTATTGCTAGCAGAAACATCATTAGATGCTTTATTTAATAGCATTAAACCACAAGTGTTCTTTGGCTGGTTTTATGGATAAGACAATCTTTCAAAAGAAACCAAAACCAAAACATTCCAGTAATAAGTGAAGGATACCCCACAAAGGATTAAAGAATCCTCCTTCCCTGCTGCTGGGAATCCTAGCTGAGACTAGGTTAAGCGTTTGTATCTTTGAGAAGATACATCATCATTTTTAAAAGGTAACAAAGAAGGAAAAAATCCAGAAGGATTTTGAGTATGAACATTTTCAACATTTGTAGCTCATTATTATTTCATTCTAGAGTAGGAAATTCAGATCTCTTGAAAATCCTGTGAAGCATATGCTTCCCAGAGATTATAAATGGGAAACAGTGCAGCAAAAACACCTTTAAGAGTAGAAGCTCCCAAATAGAGAAGAACCCAAACAGATGAACCCTACAGCGGTGACTGTACGGTGTCTGGAAACTGCAGAATAACCACACAGTGCAGATCTGGAGAGTTTTGCTTGGAGATTGAAGTATCCCAAAGAAGAATTCTTGAGTCCAGTACCTACACTCTAAGATGAGTAATGAAAAGTCAGTGCTCCAGAGGCCATTTGCAGTGCAGCCTTCATCACCTGCTGTGGCTTTTCAACAGCTAACAGCAAGCTTTGAGCATCAGAGCCTCTCTCCTCTGGTTCTGTGCATGAAATATTATGACTGTGACTCGATAACTCTATTTGTGCCTGTCTGTGCATTGGCTTCCCTTGGCTTCTACAACGGTGTGAGTTTCCAAAAGCGAGTTAAACTCCAGGGATGGGAGCAGTGAGGTTATAGTGAGTGGCAGGATGGTGAAGCATCCAGGACAGGGATCTCTCCCAGGCCCCATTCCGAGGGGATTGACTCCTGTGGCAGTGAATGTTCAGTGGGGATTAACCCCTCAGGCCGTGACTTGGGCCAGTCTCTGTGACAGGAGGTGACCACTTTGATAAAGGGCTCTTTGTGATAGTAACCAGCCGTATGTAGTTGTAATGATAAGAAAGGGACCATCTTATTTTAGTCACTTTGCGACAAATACTACCACAATTCATTACTTTCCATCAGTGCCTCATCCTATGGAGGAATCACCACTGCCCATCTACATTGAGGAGGGGACAGAAGTCCCGATTGGTGAGTGCAGTTGGGATGGGATTTGTTTAAGGGAGGGTATTAAGGGTACTTGGGTTTTATATGCCTCACATTTGTGTGTACCCGTTTGTCATTGAAAATTGTAAGGTCTGTTGCAAATGTTTTGGGGATTTTATTTTATTTTATTTTATTTTTTATTTTATATTTAGAGCTCCTGAGAGTTGTTAAATACTGCTAGCATTGGTTTTCAGCTAATCATAAATCAAAGTACATAATTTATGCAGTGACACTGAAAGCTTCCATGCGGGATGTCTTAACACAAGGCTGAGGAAGAACATGAGTATCACAAGACGTAGTTCCCACTTTGGCCTTTGACCTCAGTGATGAGATACTCAGAATAATCTGAGGTCTGGGTCAGTGTTTTTGTTCTTGCTGACGCTCTTAGGCCCAGCACCCGACAAACTCGCACTGCCCACACCACTGCATAGCCAGGAGAGAGGCAGAGAGGTTTGCCATTCCCTGACATGCACCTTGGAGTGCTGCACACCCTCAGCTCTCAGCTCTGGTGTAGATGTGTTCTCACTTCCTGGATATACAGGTTGGCTGTTGTTTTGGGGTTCTTTTTAAATAGAGAAGCAGTCTTGAAGATAACCCATAAAAGAACGCAACTAAAAGTTCAGTAAGTTGGACTGTGGTGATCTTTTAGGACAGTAGAAAGTTGTGATGGCAAAATTTCCCAGAGCCCCATCCTTTTTCAATTTGTTCTTGACTACATAGAGTAACTGTGCCTTATCTGTCACCTTGGGAATCTGCCTTGTTGAGCAGAGTGTCTCTTCAAACAACTTTTTCTTATTATATATCCTGAATTTTTCCATTCCCTAAATTCAAGCAATTGCTTCTTGTCCTACTATCTTTTGAGCTAGATTAATTACCTTCCTCTACACACAGTACCTGGAAGGTATTTATAGCTGGATCTCAGCCCAGGAGTCTTCTCATTTATAGAACATATTAATTTTAGCTCTCTTACTCTCTCCTTAGATCACTTTTATTGTCCTTATTTGTATTTCCCTTAATTTCTCTATCTCCTTTCTAATCTGTGGAACAATTCATAATTTGTTCACTGTGGCTGTTTGACATAGCATTATGCTTTAGATTTCCATATCATCCCTTCCCATGCCCACATCCAGAAGTAACTTAGCCTTTGACCCTTCTGCATCACTCAGTAGCATCACACAGAGAAACTCTATTACTTGGCTAATCTTACCTGCAATCACCTTTAGGTCCTTCTTGGAGTCATGGCTTTGCTAGCTGCTCCTCAGGCAATGTCACTGCTCTCCTGGGATGTTGGGCTTTATACTTCCTAACACTAAATCCCCATCCCATTGCATGCCACTTATTTTATCCAGGAATATTTTGAAACAGTATGCTATTATTTATTTTAATGCCCTGGGATTTTATCATTTACATAGAAGTTGTTACTCTTTTTCTATATATAGAGAAAAGTACTTAAAATTTTAATATTTTGATACATATTACAGCTGTCTTTTGCATGTTAGTCCAGACTCCTTTCCCAGCTTCATCATTCTTATTTGTATACCTTCCCTAACTTTTCCTTCCTCTAGTTAAAAAAGTTCATAAGAACTGACAGGTTTAGCCTTCTCCTTGTCTTCAGTTTGTACCTGTCCTCATTATACAATAAGTATATTGCTTCTGTAACTCTTCTATGCATGGCAGGATGTGGTGTTTCCCACAGCAGATCATCTTTTCCTCGCCTCTCCTGGGGTTGTACTCAGCTGAAGGTCTGCTGGATATTAGTCCTCTCTTGTAGAACTGTTAAGGCTGAGTTCTGCCCTGGTCCCTGGGATTTCATCTTGTCTTTCCCACTGCACTGAGGAAACCTGGACAGCTGAGGTGGTGGCACCTGCACCAAGAAAAATACTGTAAGGCTGATGAGTCACAGAACTGACCAACCAAAAAAACCCCAACTATGAGTGGAAAGCTTTTTAGAGGATGTTTGTTCGGTGCTGTCGTGAAGCAGGTTTGTTGGATCAGGCTCTGAAGTGCAGCACCAGCTGTGAAATGGCCAAATTGGGTTGGAGAGGGCACCATGTTTACTTATTCTAAATGAGTGTCTGGACTGTCAATACAGGAAGCTGTGGTTGAGGGGCAATGAGTGGAAAAAATAAATGATGCGGAGATGAGGGCAAACCACAAGCTCTGAGTTTGGTATCTGGATGTCTGACGTGGGTCAGGTGCTTTAGATGCAGCATAAATCAAGGCAGGAAGCAACTGCAAAATTCTGGTCTGGATCTGGGTCTCGGTATTGATCCTGCTTTCCATTGAGCTCACCAGTGTGACCCAAATCCAGGGGGCCCATTTGCACCTGTACAGACCAGAATAGGAATAAAACAAAGTCCTGCTGCATTTAGTCTGGAGAAAAATAGCACACAGTGCAGTTGTTAAAACATTTCATTCAGCACAACCATCATTTACTTTTAAAAGGTTGTTTGGAGAACTTAGATTATTTCCTCATCTGAAACACATTTTGGCTGCTATGTGGCATGCATATTATTCTGACCCAAGCCTGCCTGGTGGTGGTAGATTGCTTTGTAGCTTCTGTACTTACTAAAAAAATAGAAAAATCAGTAGACTTTTTTCAGAGTCTAAATTTAACAGCGCTAATTATTTCAAGCAATTTAAAAAGGAACATAAATCTCACTTGTTTATTACAGCTGCTTCATGAAAACAGCAGCTACAAATAATACTCTATAATGAAAATCTAGCTAACACTGTCATGAATTAGCCAACAAGAGAACAAACATTTGGGATCTGGACAAGGGCAGCATTTCCTTCTCTGGCAGAAGGTCTCTGCATTGAGGAGAAGGTGCTTATTACCTAAATGCTGGTTTTAGTTCCTTGGGTGAAATGAAAACTTTGACATTTCTGCATAGATGAATATGACTTTTGATTGGAAAAAGGCCTGAGCTCTACTTAATTTTTATGTACTTTTGCCTTTTCTTGAATACATTCCTAGAGGAAGGTAGCTGAGTGAGATGCAACAAATATTTTAATAAATCAAAGATATTTATGAGGAGATGGGGAATATATTGTGACCATTAGCAAAGAACCTACGGAGTAGCAATAAAAGAGTGCAGGTCAAATGCTGGGAGTCTTGGTTCAGGCACGATTTTGATTATCTCCCACCTAACTGAACAGTTCAGGAGATTCAAGGTGAGGAAATAGGCTGAGCAGGTCTTTATTCCCCATGGCCATTCATGGCAAGATCATGGCCATATTCTTCCATCACTGTTTTGTTAAACGCTGAAGAAAACACCTGAGACCACACAGTCCAAATTTGCATTTTGTAAAGCAAAAACACAGGAAAAAATATTTGTATTGGTAATCATTGCATTTGGGCTATACAGGAAACCACCGAGGGAACAGCTGAGTCCTTGGGGGTCAGGAGCAGTAGAGCTGTAGGCTGAAGTATTTATTTTTTCCCTTCCAAGTCACATTTGAGATGTTAGTGTTGTTTGATACCTGTGAAATTAGCTCAGACATACAAATTCAGGACATAATTCTCAACTGATTTATTCCAGCACAGTTTTGTTGATTACAGTAGCATTGCTATTGCTTTATCGTGTAAATTATGTCAGAAAACAGATCCCCTTTTTCAGGAATCAGCCCTACTGACCTTCAACCCCACTGCACTTCTGCTGTAGCTCTGAGTCCCTACGTGGACAAAATCCCAATTATCTACTTCCATCTTTCTGATCCACTTTTGCTAATGAATAGCACTGGCTTTGCTGTACTTTTGTCAAATGCATACAAGTGTTAAATAGACCTTACCTCTACAGGATTCTTACCCCAGTGAAATCATCTGGGTGTGATGGAAAGCTCCACCTGAAGCCATGTTCTCTTGATTGTACTCAAAAGTCATGGTGCAGCCTGGGCTCATTTGAGGCATCTTGATTACAGGAGAATTGTCTTATAATCACACACAGTTTCTTCTGCCACTACTCAGTCCCTGCTTTTAAGCATCTCATGTTTTCTTCATGATAAAAACTGGATTTCTAGTCTACTGCTCTTGGGCAGACTCACTGAAAGAGAGATGCTTTGTTACTTTTTATGTCTCCTTTGATAAGAGAAAGTGCCCCTTTTCCAGCCCAGAAGAGGGTTTGACACCCTACAGAGAGCTGTCTCTGTGTCTCTCTAGGAGGTTGCCTTCCCTTGCAAGAGAAGAGAACCTTTTCTGTTGCACAGTGCTTCAAGGTTTGCTCTTTCATGGGGAGCTGGCACACAGAAAGCTAGATTTTTGCCAGGTACTGAGTGCCTTCTGCAAGGTATTGAGTGCCCTCCTATCCTTTGCAGCCAAAAAGGAGTTGATTGCTCTTGGCATCAGTCAAACCTGGAACCAGAAGACCACAGGTAGTATTTACCAATTATTTATGTGCTTTCGCATGCCAGAGTTTGTCTGAATTGATTTTCCTTGCATACGAGAGATTTGAGGCGTTAATGACACTTGCCTGCCACTAAAAACATATTTTTTTTAAATAATAATAATACAATAATAAGCATTACATTTATTGCATTGCCATGGGGAAATTAAAAACCCCCAAAATTAGCTAGAGTCCAAGTAACTATTAGCTCTTCAGAGCTAATGTGTGAGTTATATACCCTGAATGAGCACCATATGCCAGTTCATTGTGGCACAGTGAGTCACAGGACACATTGTGGAAAGCAGTAATTGCTTGGCATGCACTGAAGCACTCAGTAGGGCTTTTTGTTTGGTTTTCTTAAAGGAATATGTTTTACTCTGACAATAAAATGGGTATTGTCTGATATGCTGCCACCAGGGACTGTTGCTTATTTTGTACTTAACCTGGAGCTTACCCATTTGTCACTCACCGCACACCCCCTCAGTCTCTACTGCTTTCCAGCTGCTTGTATTGTATGTGTGCAGTACCAGAAGAGTGAAGAGTGAGCCTTCCATTTGGTATCATCTTGTCATTTTGTATTAATCCTCCTCTCCCTTTTCCTCCTCCTCTTCTTTCTTTGTCCGATAGAGACATTCAGGTTGTTTATATGGAATAAATGTTCACCCTGAGCCAGAGTGAAGCAGTGGGACGAATTGCACAGGGATTGTACAGTCTCCACTCTTGGTCAGAGCTTGACCACATAAGGCCATCAGCAAGCCAGTCTTATTTTGAAATTGGCCCTTTTTGAGCAGGAGGCTGGGCTATGTGACCTCCAGAAATCCCTTCTAACCTGAATTAGTTTATGGTTCTGTTTAATGCCCAGTTCCTGTACTGATTCAGCCATAGTGCTGCGCGTGTCATTAACTCCTCACTCCCTGTCATTGGCACTCTTATTCATACCTGCATAGACCAGGAAAGACCTCCTGAAGGTCAGTGAGGGGACAGTGGGTTTACTCACATGGGAACGATATCAAGATGTAAATGGTGACCTCAGGTGAGATTAGTAGGTGAAATTTGGGGATCTCTGGAATTATTTGGAATTTGTAACAGGATTTCCCTTTCATTCTCTTCAAATCTTCAGTAAGTTCCAATTGAAGTTATCAGTTGAAGAGTTTGATGCATAATTATATCAGGATGATAAGTATTTTAAAAGTAAATATCACCTTTTTTTTTTCCTTTTCAGTGACAAATCTCATTCTCTAGCAGCCTTGAGGAGAGCTTTGGGGTATTTAGGATTTAGTGAGTCACCAACTGCCCTCACTGAGCTATTACGTGCTGGTTTCCTCATGCGGCCGTAACCATGTGAGGGAGTTAATGCTGCACAGAGCATCTGCTCCTCAGCTCAAGGCCCTCCCAGCCCTGCAGCTGTCTGCCAGAGAGCTGGGACGTGCACAGGGGCATCTGCAAGCTCCATCGGGTAGCAAATTTTCATGGTAGGCCCATATGTTAGCCAAAAAATGCCCTTCATCAGAACAATGTTATTTTAATTGTGCTGAGAGAAAGCCAGATCACACTCAGATTCGCCATAGCAGCCTAGGGGATTTTCAGCAATGATGTAGCTATTCTAGGGGGAAAAAAAACCCTCAAAAACTCCCTTGCTGGGAAAAAGAAATGGGAATGTTTCATAGGGTTTCATAGGATTGCTCTTTCAAATCTGACAAGATAAGGTGCTTTTTCTCCATCTCCCTGCTTTATCAAGTATATTGCTTATGCAAACACCTGATTTCCCATCAGGCTCTATCAAAAGTAAAGTTTACAAATGGGGCTACCATAGCGGATTGAGGAAAGACTAAATATGAGCAACCAAAAGCTTTTGTTGTCCCCTTTTATACAAGGCAGGATTCTAAAATCAAGTTTTAACAGGACAGACTTGCTTTCATTGCTGCCTACCCTTTTCTGTAACCACGTAAATACTCTGGCCTCATACAGATCCTCCTTAAATGATGGAGAGTACTGCTCTTTCAAGTGTGAAAAGGGTGTTGTGCCATGTAGAGGGAATATAGTAATAGAAGATACTGTTGGTCAGTAGGGTTGAAGTTCCTTTCTCTGCCCTCTGTGCAGTACACAAGCAATAGGTTACAAGTCAAATTTCATGGGCAGATAGTATCCAAATGTGGAATTTCAAGCAGTACATCTGACTTTGAATCACCTAGGTTTCTCCTTTCTCCTAGATTTCTGTAAAGCTGTCACAAGTTCATGTAGCTCTTGTACGGGTCACCTACAAGAATTCAGACAAGCCAAGCAAAGGAAGTCTCTCACTTTCTACCATTAGTTTGTATGTGTCGTGTTTTTGTTGCATCTCAGCTGTTTGTCAGGTGCCTGCTGTTTATAGTGGAACTGCAAACAGTTTCCCACCTGTCCATTATTAGCTTTTGCATAAGAAAACCAAATGGTGAAAAACAATTGTAGTCATGATGAAGACAGCTTTAGATGCTAAAGGTTAATGTGCCATGCTGGTATCTTATGTTAGTGTGTTCACTGAGATGAAATTGCACTGAGAAAAATCCTCAGCTGGTAACAGGAGTAAGTTCGGTTTCCAGCAGTCAGGCTAGGACTATAAAAGCAACCTGCAATGAAACCATCAGCTGGCATTTGTTTGAAAAGATAAGAAGAGATGGAGAAAAATACTTAGGCTGTTCACACATTGTCATGCTGTATTTGGGGAAACTTACCTGCAAAAGCCAACAGAAAAACAAGCAAACAAGTACCTGTAGGCAGTGGGATTGACCCTGGTATAAAGGTGGGACTGCAGATACTTGTTTCTTGTGTTGGAGTCAGCCTTTGCTCTAATAAAATTCCCTTTGGAGGCAGCAGTTCCAGGGTGAATGCTGTGGGACTTTTGTCCAAGTAGTGTGTGGGCTCAGGGTTTTGTTCCTGCTTCGTGTGTGCTCTGCACTTTGCAGACCGTGGTATGCAGAAGTGGTTTATGTGTTAGTTTCCTTGGAAAAGTGAAGTATTTGTTCTGGCGCTGTTTGGTTTTCATATCTCTTGACATAAAAATGAGCACAGCTCCCGGTCTGTGAAAGCCAGTGTCAGAGACCCATGGCAAAACTGAACTGAAAATACACCTCTGGTTGGGAATCAGCCTGAATCACGTGGTGTTTAAAAGCACAGTGGTTTAGTGGTCAGTGCCAAAGGTTCTACTTGCAACTCAGAACTTCAAAGCAGATGGGCAGTGATCAAATTAGTGATTTTTTTGATTAAATAGTGCAAAATGCAAGGCCTGTAGGACATAGTGGTATTCCTTCTCAGTTCCCTCCAGGAGCACAGTGAGTGGCTCTGGGCAGCCAGGGAAGTTGAGAGGACGGGGCTGCAACTGGAGACAGAGTCAAGGCTGTTCTGGGATTGAACAAAACATGCCATTGTCCGGCCGTGCAAGCCAGCACCTGGCACCAGCTGCAGGAGAGCAAATAAATATCATAGGGTCTACAGAGCTTCATTTTTTTGTGTGTGTGAAAGTCTGTGTTTCACCAACCTGTTTTGCAAAGTGCTCTTCGTGAGCTTGTTCACCAGCTTTGCCACTTCTTCTTTTTGCACATCCCCTGCAGACCCCTCCACGCTTCTGTGCTGCCTTGTCAGTGGTTTCAATTTCATTTCCTGTGTGAAACTTCATATGCCTCAAGTTTTTGTTCCCAATTTTGTTCCTTTTTTTTTTTTCTTTTGCTTGAAGGAAAGAAAACAACATCAGTAAATTAAACCTCAGGGTGCTTAGGAAATTTCTGTGGCTGAAGGCCTGGGAGCAGAGGTGCCCTGGCCAAGCACTCCAGTCACCCAAGTACCCTGGTTCATCAGCAAAGGGTTGTTGCTCCACTTCTTAAAAGATTACAGCTCATTTCTGTCACTGAGTCATATTTTTGCTGATATTTACTGCCAGCATGGAGGAGAAGTCAAGGCTAAAATCAAAAGTAGCTCGCTCTCACCATTAAGTTTTAGTGCTCGTTGCCCAGCCCTCAGGGCTTTGTAACCTGCTCAGATTTTATAGCCCTGTAATGGGACTAACACTGCGGATCGCGTGCATGTAATAGATGTTTTCCTGGTACAGGTTGGCTGGCTGCTTTCCACCCACGGTGCTGTGTTGCACAACTCTTCCTTCCATTAATGTATTCTAGAAAAAAAGAAAACATCAGGTGTTAGGCAGATGGGGCACGGGAACAAAGAAGAAGAAAAGATTATTCCTTTCCACTGATAGTGTGAGGATCTAGATTTCTGGGAATAAGGTACTGTACGACATGTTTAAACAGCTGCCACAGGTGGGACAGAAATCTGTCCTCAGTTATTGTTTAAGATGAATGGATAGAGGCAGTAAAAACACAACTCTGGCTTTGTGTGGAGGTGGGCTAGGCAGGTATGGCAACAGCTGATCAAAGCCATTGCTGGGTATAGAAGACTACTGTTTTTTGAAAAACATGTAATCTTACACATCCATCTGTTTTTTACTTAGTTAGAAAACATAATAAAAAAGTGCAGTAATCCTCAATTGCGAGAAAGCCCTGAACATTAGCATTGGTAAACTCAGTTAATTTGAGGCTAAATTTAGAATTAGTGTGAAAGAAAAAACAGGTGGGGGTGAAATGATTTATCCCCAAGAAAAGATTACTTTGAAATAATGAATTCATACGTTTTATTGCACATTTGCCTCACTAAATGGCTACTTTATTGTTTCTCTTCCCTGCACTGGGGCAGTGCTCCGTTATCATAGCATGGAAATTGCTGTCTGACATTATCATGTGTTGTAAGTGCCTTGCAGAAGTGTCACATAGGATCAATACACTATTAATCACATGCAAAAAATTCAATAGTCACAGTGCACACCACTGACGATTTGAGTTCATAAACTTTGTGAGCTTTAGGGGGTTTGCCTTTTTTAATAGCAGGATGAAGGACATCCTTTAATTGATTTTGATGTGGTTTATTTGTGGCAATAGAACTAATTTAATTGACACCCCAGGACTTGATAGAGAATTGCAATCCATTCAACAGCAGACCTTCAGAATTTAAAGCAAAATACAACAATGCTTGTTCCTTTGGTCAAAAGGTGTATAACTGCAGGGTACAAGGATGTTGAAGAGTTGAGGATGTGCACAACTTGTTGAATCTTCTTCAACGATGCCCGTCTTGCTTGGAAAGCCATCAGCTTGCTGCACCACAGGGATAGAATGCATTTTGTTAAGGGCCCTCACATAAGGACAGAGGCCTCAAGAGGTGGTGTCACCCAGTAAAGTAATGGTTTTCCACTTTCACAGTGGGAGAGCTGGTAGAACAGAGGAAGCAGGCAGGGATGGCAGTGGGAAGCTGGCGCTTCTTTCCAGCCTGTTGACAGTCAGGAGGCTGTGAGCTGGCACACCCAGAGGCATTAAATTGGGTCAGCAGTTGGCTTCACGTGAACAAACTCAAGTTTTAACTGGTTGTTGTCCTGCACATAATAACCAGTACAATGTGCAAAGGACGAGCAGTTTCTGCTCAGTCTCTCTGCCACTGCCCACCCCCCTCCTTCCCCTTGGTTGTCTTTGCAAGAGCAACCCCTGGGCTTGCCTCTCTGAGGAGGACAGAGCAGGAGGACCATGGCTCTCCAGGCAGGACCCTTGGTTTCTCACTGGGATACAGGAGACCCTGTGCCCACAGGGGATTTCAGTAGCACAGAGTCATAACCAGTGTGACTCAGTGTGCCAGTCCTCTGCTTCACTGCATCCCATGCTCTTCCTTACTGACTGCCACAACTGCAGACTGCCCTGTGCCATCTCCCTGAGGAATCAGGCTCCATCCCTGAGGCTGGGAAGCATCATCTTTGCTTCAGCCCCTGTTTAGGGTCAGGGTCATGTTCCCTCTGAAATCCATTGGAATTTGTGGGTATTCATTTTCCTCCTTTCCACCCCACACGACGGAAAAGGAGTTTTTCATTTCCTCCTGTTCTGGGTTTAGTTGTAACTGCTTTGTTCTTTGACATAAATAAGTAGAACAAAATGAGCATCTAGAGTATTATGTGACTGCAGATTTTCTGCTGCTGAAATCTGAGCAGAGATGAAGGATTTTATAACAGCTCAGTGCTGTGACATGGTGCCTATTTGAAGCATTTGAAGAGCATGAATGGAAACACCAGCAAGGAAAAAAAGCATGTAGGGAAAAAAGATACCTTTTGTCCAGACCACAACTGATGAAAAAAGAAATTGCATTAAGCTCTGGGCTTTTCTTTCAGAGTAGGCTTCAGCTTTATAAAGAAGTTCACTTTGCTCCTAGAAAATTTTCAGTAGCGGATTTTCCAGTCAATCTTAGAAAACTACAAAAGGCATCACAGTGAAAGAAAAGGAAATGATGAAGAAATGAGAAGGGAGATGGAGAAAGCTGGAGTGAAAACCAAGAAAGAAGAAAAGACAAATGGATTTTAGGGTTTAAATAGCAACCCAAACCAGGGAGAAGTATTCAGAAAAAGAGGAGTCCATTAAAGACAGAACAGTGAGCTGTAGTTCAGGGAGTTTTTAGAGGCACTTTTTAAGAGGAAGAGAGGCAATGTGTGCAGTAAAGGGAGTGGTACTGTTTTTCAGAAAACGTAGGTATCATGTTCAGTGAAGCAGAACAAACTTGGATATGAATTGGGGACAGCGAGTGAAGTCAGGTGCTCTTTGGACACTGGTGGGGCCTTGAGGGCTGCCAGACATAAAGGGCTTTTCTCCTCCAGATCAGAAAGACTTGCACTTAAGCCATAAGTTTGATCGAGGGGCTGTTTATTTTAATCATGTATCGATTGGCTTAACCACACTGCCCTGGGAGGGAGGGAGAGCTGTCAGCATCAAGAATTACAGCTTTCAAAGTTCCAAGTAATCCTAGGAAATGAGCCAAACATAATAAATGCAGTTTTATTTGGGACCTGATCCTACTACTGTTGAAATCAATAGTAGCTTTTCCATTGCTCTCAGTGAAAGTGGAAGCTGCTTATTTGAAGACCAGCTCTGATCCAGCAATCAGGGCATCTAATTTTGAATATTCATGAATGTGAATGTAAAATAATAGTAATTTTTCAAATGAGCCAATCCACAAATAGATTGGCAGTTCTAGGAAAGCTCAGTTTTTAAAGGAATGTTGACTTCAATTTGCAGGATACAAAATAAAAAATTACAGAAAAATAAGAGATGGCAGTGTCTAAAGAGGCAGTGAGCCTAAACAGGGTTAGAAAAATTAATTATAATGTGGTAAACTGATGTCTTTCAAAAGTCATTGAGGCAGAAAAGGCTGAGAGAGCACTGAGAAGCTCAAGATATAAAGTCTGCACAAGCTGAAATTAGTAGAGAAGAGTCCTTGAAAGCAAAAGTAGTGATGGTACACATCATACTGCAAAAATAGTCCATAAAATCAGTGGTACAGCCATATAGTCATTCCTCAAGCAGCATTCCCATCAAGGTCAGAGACTCTCTGAATGTGTACTTTGCTAGAAAAAAACACCTTCAGTTACCATTCTAGTCAACAATTCAGTATGTTGAATCTTTAATCAAAGTTTATATGCTTTGGCCAAAAAAGAAGTATCTGCTTTGCTGTGGTTTCTGATGTTCAGATGCAAGACAGGGCGTGCATTTTAGCATGTGTAAATATTTACAAACACATATCTGTGTGTACAGGCAGCCTTTGATATTTCCCATTTCCATCAGCATTTGGAAAAACACTGTTTGAAAGATTTGATTTTTAGTGACTGTTAAATGAGGTGGCATCCACGATGGATTTGTCCTCGAGGCTCCTCCTGGAAGGTGTAGCTGTGCATTGGTCGCTTGTCTCCAGCTGTAAGGAGCTTGGAGCAGATCATTACTGTAATCCCAAAGCAAAAACTGAACACAGTGTATTTTCAGATGTGTAATCCGTGGGTTGTCTGTCAAAAAAAGTCGGTGGTTCATCAGTACTGGGAGTTGTGTCTGTTCTGACAACCAGCAGGTCCTGGCTGTGCTGGTGGCCTTCCCTCATCTGCATCGCTCACCATCTGCCCCCTCTGCAGTGCCTCCCCCTTCCCCTACCCCTCATTTTTTCGCGTGTTATGAGGGATTATGTTTCGATGCCAGTATTTTTTTAAAGGGTATGGGTTATCTGAGGTGCAGGCTCTATGTGTGAAGATCGGCTATCTGTGGCCCAGGGGATGGCCCAAACCGAGCTGGCTGTGAAAGCGCTCCTCTTATGGCTGGTCTTTTGGTATTTTCACCTGTGCACCAACAACTGATCAGTTATGGGGGGCAGCAAGAGAGCCTGCGTTATTGCAGGGTATTTCACCTGAGGAAATTTGTGCGAGGGACAGACACGTGACTCTCCTGTGGAAGGGCCTCCTGGCCTCACCAGTGAGCAGATGCTTGAGAAGTGCAAAGTGCCTGTGCTTGATCCCTTGTTCTAATTTTCCGTATTTTACCAGCATCAATTTGACAATTGATTACTCCATCCTCAGTTATTGAGGGTTGGTACCAGTGTACATGAGAGCAGTTCTGGGCCTGGCCCAGTCTGGATTTCTTCTCACCTTGCTTTTGGATCAGGTTCTTGCGGTGTGGCTGGGCTCAGCCTAGGGGCACACCATAAATAGCAGGCTTGACTGCTGCTTTTTATTTATCCATATTAAGTTCATCAGATGAAGCCAGAGCTTCCTGGGGCCATCTGAAGCTTCCTGGAGGGTCACAGTCAAATGTGGCTTCTGGAAGGCAGACCTGTGTCTCCGGGAGGCAGATACATGCCTCAGACTTGGATCGCTCCTTTTGGACTGGGTGGTTGTAAGAGCATTTTTTCACAATGTATTTCCTTGGGGGAATCTGATGGACTTAGATCTCGGATACCATCCCCACTAAGTGATACAGTAAAAATAACCTATTATTCTCTGGTTCTGACCTGGGCGGTGACAACATATTGTTTCAGCATCTCTGTCAGACTATTTCCCTTAAGAGCCATTTTAACCTCACCCAGTGGGACATAGCTAAAGGAAATGAAACTCCAACCCCATTAAGGAAAAAGACAATGCCTTTCACTAAACAAACTTACTTTTCTTGGCTTTTCTTCGCCAGGGAGAATCGGCCGTACCCCCCACCCTTGCAGCCTTTGTAGACAGTTCCTGTAATTGGGAATGGCTGGGTGGACACCAATGGTTGGCAGCAAAGGGGGATAAATCCGACATCCCTTGAACGTGACATGGGCTGGGACCACAGTCCCAGGTGGCCTCTTAGCAACAATTCCTGTGGTACTGGTGGACCGTACGTGCCTGCCAGCCACAGCTGCTGGCCCTCCAGACACAATTGGGATTTTAGCAAGTCTGTACACAGTAAAGCTGGGCTGTTACTAATTTTGTGCAAACCTTGGGTAGGTAGTGTGCCCCACTGTTGAGAGCTGGTGACTTGCGCCGAAGTTGTGGTGGTTCATCTCCTGCCACCTGTACAGTGAAACAACCCCAAAAGCAAGCATGACCTTGAGGGTTCATGGACTAAGGGAGAGATCATGATCCGTCATCACACTCCAGCTAAGGCTGAAGCAAAATTTATGCACGCTAATTAGGTTTTCAAGCACGGCCATTAATTTGGGGTATCTTGAGACAAATCAGAAGTCCCGTTTTATAATGCAGTTCCACTCAGTTACAAAGAAGTC
Organism: Gymnorhina tibicen; assembly: GCA_013399875.1. Lineage (NCBI taxonomy): Eukaryota > Metazoa > Chordata > Aves > Passeriformes > Artamidae > Gymnorhina > Gymnorhina tibicen. Next base: position 578,042 of record VXAZ01009468.1, on the reverse strand, counting down.
TGGAAGGCACCATTTCACATTTTGTGTGCAGATAATTGGGACAAACCACAGGGTGATCACCTTGTCCCAGGGAGAGTCAGGGTTTACAGAATACAATCAACTGGTCAGCCTTGCAAACTCTGGGTAGAACTGACTAACACCTGGGTCAGAGTAAATCCGCAGGCAAGAGGATTAGAGCTGGCAGGAAAATAAAGAACTCTGTGTCACGAGATAAAAGTAGATTGCAAAAAATTGCAATCCTGAAGAGTTTTTTTTTTAGAGGTGCCTAATGCTGCAGGTCCCCTTGTTTATTTTTACATAAGGGGAGCCTGTGTTCGCAGTGTTCTGTTTTGGGGTATTTCCAGTATCAGTCTCCATGGGGAGCAGTTAAGCTCCTATTTCAAACCTAATCCTTCAGGGTTCTATAAATCTATATACTTCTGTGCCGCCTTAAGCAGGTTTATGGCTGTCCCACCAGTTCACCAAAAAATTGTGTGAAAAATAAGAGCATACCCTAAACACTAGGTATGAGACTCTCTTTTGCACACTTTCTCTCTCTGTTGATGAGTGTTTCAATAACCCCTGTGAAGAACAGTTTCCATGAGACGATCCGAATGCCCTCCATTCCTCAGCCCAGAATAGCCTGTTGCCTGATGGTTATGACATCCTCCTGCAAGATGAAAGATAGGGATTCAAGCAGCACAAATAGCAAAAGAAAGCAAAAGTGAGCTTTCTCCACGCCTGGTAGCTGTTGCAGTGAGAGCAGGACATCAACCACCTTGTAGGTATCTCTTTGAATAAAAGCAGTTGCATCCACTTTTTTTTTTTCTCCTTCAAGAGATCACTCCAGGGGTTTATGCAGGATGGTACCTGTTTGGGGCTTGGAGTGAGATGCAGACGTCTCAGGGAGGTTAAGGCTGCTGTGAATCCCTTTTAGAGGCACCTCCATTAATCTCCATTCATGATACTCAACTCAAGTTAGCTATTGTGAATTAAGCCCCAAAAGCACCTAAGTGCCTAAAGGCGTTTACAGAGGTGGCCCTGCCATTTTTATTCTGTTACTGCACTGCTTTATCTCATACCATGTCTCTAACAGTGACCAACAGGAGATATTTTAGTGAAATATGTCCTGCTTTCATCGCCCTGCTCTGGTGATGGTCCATCACCCTGTGATTCAGTTCTCCTTCTGTGAGCTCTCTCTGCTGTTGACCACGAGGTATTGCAGTGCTCGTGTCACCCAGTGCGCTCACCAGTGGCCTCGTTTAAAAACTAGTAGAAAGTCATAATGATTAACATTGTGGAGATTAAAGTCCCTCTTTAGATCACGGCCTGATAGGCAGCTGCTGTCGCAGTGCCTGCTTTGCAAAGGCCACCAATGTGCCAGCGGGGAGAGTGTGGAGCTGCCGTGGTTTGTGGCAGTGTTAGCCCTCTGAAACTTTCCGTGGTGGATGGAAAGATTTACAGGTACAGCAATGCATATCTATCTCGAAATCATGTTCAGATTAAAAACTTCCTGCAGAGCTAATGTCAGCTCAATCTCCGGGTCACTGCCACGAGCTCCATCAGGTTAGAAATCAGAACCGGCACACAGGTACAGGGGAGGCTGGCAGCTATCAAACAGGATAATCTGCAGCATGATTTTTTTATGACTGTGCACTCGTAATGACATGTGCAAGCAGCGAATGGTTGTGGTCTGGAACAAACTTGCTGGTTTGCCTGGTTCTGGTGAAAATTTCAGTATTGAAACAATATGCAAAAATAACTGGTCAGATCCAGCTGAAGTCACTTGAGTTACGTGGGGAATGAATTGGCCACATATGCCTGAGATCTCAGTTAACATAAAAACTATGAGTTACTCCTAAACTGTTTTCATTAGAAAATCTTGGTTAAAAAGGCATTTGTTAGAATAATTCTTTCTGTTATTATTTTTGTATGCCTATGATTTTCATAATAAATTATATATATAAATTACTAAACCAGCTATGATTTAATATGTCTCATGCCACTGACTTTTTAATTAGCTAAGGAGCCATCATTCTCAGCAAACTGTTACATTGCATAGGTGTACATTTCACAATAATTGAATATAAAGGCTTATTTTTGTCCTTTTATTGATGTCAAGGGAAAACAGTGCAGTTATGAAAATGGAATAAACTGAAAAGATTCCTTCAGTTCCTGCAGGTTGATTAGAACAAATGACTTTCCATTCCAGGTTTTATGAATGTATAGTTTTCTGAAAGCTTTATAGTACTTCAGGGAATGGAAATTGCAGGCAATAAATAATACAGGATCGCTCAGGTTATTGGGAAGTAGAAGAATGGGTTTTATCTGGAAAGGTGAGATTTACTATTCTGTATTTCACATAAATGTTTTAGAAGGAGCCAGATGCAGTTATATGTACTTTATTTTGGGCATGGAAGCAGCGTGAGACACTTGCCCAGGAGCACCACATGCTGGAGCCGGCACGGGGAGTGCTCCTGGGCACCCCTTCCCTGCAGGCAGCAGGTCAGCAGTGAGCAGTGCCAGAGCTTCACAGTGCCCTGCACTGCTCTGGCTGCAGAGAGGTGACCACCTAGTCACAGAGAGGTGACCACCTAGTCAGGGGGGCTTTGTTTCTCCTGCTCAGTGAAGCCGTCAGATGTATTTTCCTAGCTCGGCTTGATAAACAGCACTGTATGGAATGAGTTTGGCTTAACAGTTCTGGCAGTGGTGAGTGAGCTCTGCTGGAAAAGACTGTTTAATAGACCCCTCTTTCTTTTTTTCTTTTTCTGTGTAGAAAGCAGAAATATGGCAACAAAGGAAAAGCTTCAGTGCTTGAAAGATTTCCACAAGGACATCCTCAAACCTTCCCCCGGCAAGAGCCCGGGGACACGGCCTGAGGATGAGGCCGAGGGAAAGCCGCCCCAGCGGGAGAAGTGGGCGAGCAAGATCGACTTCCTGCTGTCCGTGGCAGGTGGATTCATCGGTTTAGGGAACGTCTGGCGGTTCCCGTATCTCTGCTACAAAAATGGCGGAGGTGAGTTCTTACTCCATGCTCAGCAATCGGTCTGGCTGCGCTATGCTCGCTACTTTTCACTGCCTTCATCCAGTTTTTAAGAAGAATGTTCATGCATCTGTTTTCTGCCTTCCGCACCAGTCTTCAGGAGAGATTGTTTCATCATTGAATAGTCTTTATTAAAACTTTATTAGGGAAAAACCACAGCAATTTCAAATGTTATGCTATTGAGCCTTTCCTGCTCCTTTATTTCTGCTGCATCTGAGTCTGAGTTTTAACCAAAAGATACGCTATTAGTATAGACCAGTAGGATTTCAGACCAGGGGATTTCAGAATAAGAGCTGTCTGAGCCATGTGAAGCTGTTTTGTGCCTAACAATCTGCCATTGTTATTGCAGATATTCACTTTAAAGAGGTAAGAAAATGCCCTTTCCAGCCTATATCCATCCTTTTTGCAGAGAAAATGAGCAAAAATACCCCAGAATAAGATTATTTCATACTGATATTAAAGTATCAAATATGTTTCTTTGTTTATATATGCCTGTTGCCACTTTTTAGATAATCTTGTGTAAGTTCATTCGTTTCATCTCATCATGTACTCTTGTATTTTCTCAACAGGTGCATTTCTTATACCTTATTTCATTTTCCTGTTTGGGGGTGGTCTTCCCGTGTTTTTCCTGGAGGTGGTGCTAGGACAGTATACCTCCGAAGGTGGAATTACATGCTGGGAAAAGATCTGCCCTATTTTCACTGGTTAGTACATCTTGTTGTGCTTTACTGCTTAAAGACACCTCTGTAAACAATATGTAGCTGCACTATTCCCCTCATGTCCATTAATTCAGCTATTTGCTCTAGTAATTCAGGGTATGATACTGGTTCCTGGAAAGGTAGAAGTCAGAGAGTCTGAAGGACAAAGGGAGGTATTGATTTTGATGCTATCAGCTTGTTAACTGGCAAAACTGCCAATAACCAAGAAAGAAATTGCTTATTACGCCCTTTAAGGCAATTGCACATTTTGTTTACAGGTATCAGAGAAAGCGTTGTCTTGAAAGGCTAGATGGCATTAATGAAACCATCTTTGAAATGTTATTTTGGTCTGGAAATCAAAATCCCTCTTCCATGTGAAAGCTTACCATTGGCATCATCCCTCTGCTACTGATACAGTCAAAACCTGGACAGCACTTGTTGGTTGAAGTGAGGAACAGGGCTTTGGTCATAACTGAGCGGGTCCTGGCAAATGTTGGATATTATTGAAGGGTCTTTGCCTGCTCAGTTCTCACAGGAACAGTACGAAGGCTGCTCTGGAAGTAAACTGGAAGGAAAAATGAAAGGTTAGAAAAATGACGGAGGGTGCCTGTCTTGTGTGTAGATTGCCCTTTACAGCTGGACAGCACAGGCAGAACCACTTGGAATAACTACACTGAACACGTGGCCCTGTTCAAATCCCATTTGGAAGGAGTGGGAGCTTCACAGTGGCATGTCCCTAGCCCTGCCACTGCTGCTGTTCCAGGCATCTCTCTCCCCTTATGTCACCCCAAGCAGAAGTGGGGGTTTTCTCTGAGGCTCACACTCCCACCTAGTACTCAAAATGCTGCTGAAGCTGATGCAATTGTGCTACTTTAGCTTAATTTTCTTCCTCCTCCTCCCACTTTTGTGAAAACTTTTTTTTTGAGGAGGAGGAAGAAGGAATGTTCCTTGTTTAAATAGCAATCTCCCAGGCATCCATAAAGAGAAAGTGTAGCTAATGTGACTAATATATGCTGAAAGAAATGCAGATGTATAGAACAAATAGCACTTGCTCTGCTTGTTTCCATCTGACATAAAATTAATCTCTGGTGATAAAGGCTCCTGCTGCAACAAGGTTTTAAACTGTAAAAAATGAGGCAGGTATCCCAAGTGCTGGAATATCCATCAGAGTGATGTTAAAGGGAGCCTCATAGGTTCTTGTAAGAGACAGCTCTAAATTTTTAAAAGAAGTATTTTTATTTCGCCTGTGGTTCATGACTGGCAAACTGTGTAAGCAGAGATTGATTCAGTTAACCATAAGAGCCACAAATACCATGCTTCCTTTGCACAAGTAAAATTGAGGCAGAAACGACTGCTTTCACATTGATTCCTTTTTAACTCATTCAAGAAATGTCTTTTTTTTCCCCCACATAGACTGAGCCCAGCCAGTTGATAACTGAGTGGTGCAGGGGCTGTCCAGCTGAGCTGCTGCCAGGAAAGTTGGCTTGGGGGACAGTGTGGCAAGAATGAGGTTGCCCACATAGGTACCTAAGAAGTGAGATGGTGTAGCAAACAAGCAAAGCCTGATGCCTTGACTTCCCTCTACTAAAACTTGAAATAGCTGGGTTAGTGTTAAATTGGGTAGATACCCTGCAGTCCTCCCCTCAGTGTCAGCAAACCATAGCCAGAAGCTCAGCCCTGAGTGCCAGAGATGGTGGCAGGTCTGTGCTTATGTGTGGTTGAGCTGAGTTTCCATCAGCAGTAGGGTAGGGCAGGATACAACCCCACAACGCAGTGGGAATGGCACCAGCCCCAGGAGATCACAAGGTGCAGCAGCTGTCACATCTGCACGTTTTTGTTTTCTCTCCCCTTCTTGCCAGGAATTGGTTATGCTTCCATAGTGATTGTGTCCCTTCTGAACGTGTACTACATTGTGATCCTGGCCTGGGGACTCTACTACCTGTTCCAGTCATTCCAGAGCGTCCTGCCATGGGCACACTGCCACCAGAAGTGGAACACGCCGACCTGCGTGGAAGACACTCTCAGGAAGAACAAAACGCTTTGGATATCGCTGAATGCCACTAACTTCACCTCTCCTGTCACAGAGTTTTGGGAGTAAGTACCCCCTCTTCGTGGTGTCTTCGGGGAGCTTTCGGTGGCATGTCAGAGGTCAGTCCAGAGATTTTATGGAAGCCCAGTGGGGAGTGTTAGATAGGAAAAGAACATTGCTCTGGGTGTCAGTTGTTTGGCCAGAGTTTGCTACTCGTTCTCACCTATCTTGAGACAGACTGGTGAGTCTTGGAGTGGTGGAGGAAGCTGTTAGATGTGTAAGTGTATTTATCCTAGACCATACAGGGAGCTCTAAAAGCCCAGTACAGCTTCTTCTTTGGAAGAAAACTTGTTTCCTTCTTGGCTGAATTCTCTGAGTGCAGCAGAACACAAACTAGTCACTGCAGATGCCCTGATAGCAGGGATTTACAGTGGAAGCAGTGACAAATCATCACCTTTGTGGTTGCCTCTTCCCCAGCTGTTAGCATTTGCAGTACACTTTGTGAAGCTATAACACATCTCTTTTTGGTCTGACAACAATGTAAGGCTTTGACCTCAGTAATAAATCTGACAGAAGTGGTGAATATTGTCCTGTACTCTAGGTTTCTCAGGTCATCTCTGTTACGTTTTTCTCTGCAGTCTCTGAGGAGACTGTTTTGGCAGATGCCTGAATTTCATCAGTCATAAGCTTCTTATTCTCATTTCTCTCTTATTTTTCAAGTTTTAAATCATATTGCATAACATGATCTCTGAACAGGCATGACCTCAAAACTCTGTGTTTATATAAGTGTCAAAACATAGCAGCAGAGGAAGACACCTGTAGGGAAACTCAAATCCAAAGTATCTACAAATAGTTTATTAATAATTCTTTTTTTGCTTGCTTGCTTGCTCAGATCGTCACTTAAGGGTAGAATCAGTTTCTTGCCCAGCTTGGCTTTTTCAGCATGTTTAAAGAGCAGTTTCATCTCTGATAAACTTGTACCTACTTCTCTATTTTTAAAAATAATCATCAGCCAAAGCCCCAGCAGGAATCATGTTCATGCTGAAGATGTTTGGCATGCATTAAGTTTAGAAAAAAATAATCTTAGGAACGTGCTAAAATTTGTAACACAAGAGCCAAAATACAAACGGGCAGATTGAATCTTGGTATTCAAGACTGGAATGGTAGTTTGTCAGAAGGCTCTGGTGGCTGGTGAGAGGGGCAGGGTGCAGGCTGTGAGAGCAGCGTTTTCACCACAAGCTCTGTGTTTCCATGTTGAGGGGCAGCTGCTTTCCCAGGTGACTTTGTCCATTGTAAATATGGAGAAAGTTGGAGAATAAAAAATAGTTAAATGGTACCTTTGGATATTTTGGGGGAACTGAGAGGCAAGTTGCAGTAGAAGAGGAAGCAGCTCTCACTCCTTTGGACTCTCCCACAATGACTTGGGACTGAAGGCCTTGAATCCAAATGAGTGGCTGGTTTGGTCGTGTGTTCAAAGGTCTTCTCAAGGCCTCCCAAGGAAGCAGAGGTCCACAGTGCTGCCCCTGAAATAGTTGCTCCCCCAGACTCCCAAAGCACTGTGTTCATCACCGCTTTCGTTCAGTAGTTTTGCTGACAGACCTCTTGTACCTGGGGGCAGCTGTGAGCTTGTGGCTCCTGATGTGGCCATGGCATTGTCCTGCTGTTCTGGAAGCTCCTGCTCCTGTACTGCACAGATCTGTGGGCTGAGTTGTCTCCCCGGGCCCCAGGCAGCGTGTCCACTTCAGGAGAGGGAAGATACCATAAGGGAAAGGGAAAGGGCTGGGGGCTGGGAAAGGGATTGTACAAGAGTGAGGGCTCCAGCTCGCTGGGGAGCAGCAGAGCTCTCTGTGGGTAACAACACAGCAGGTATGTGATAAAGGGTGTTACAGCAGGGCAGCCATGGGCTAGGGGATTGATGTCCCTCTGGGATCACGTTAGCAATGGAGCTTTTAGTTAACTTCCTTCTAAGAGAAATCAAGTCAGAAAACTCCCCTGCAAGCTGAGCCAAAACCTCCTGTAGATGTAGTCAGCCTGGAGGTGCCTGAGGCTGGACAACAAATCCTTGATCCTCACACACTTTCCTGTCCTCAGCTGTGCCCTCACTGTGTCTGTAGCAGAGTCGGAGCAAAGGTTGCTCAGTGATTAGTGTTCCCAGAGTAGCTCTCCCTGCACTTTGCAGCCACTTTCACTTGTGTCCTCAACAGTTTTAGACACTGTAGGCTGAACTCTTCCCTGGAGTCTTGCTAGGGAGGAGTTTGGCTCTGTAATCCTACTAGGACAGACATACTGCCCATAACTCACTGTTTCATCATGGGCAAAACGGCCCTTAACAGCACAAGCTGCCTTCAGGAGTCGTGACACTTAGAGGAGTACTAAAAATAGCTGTTCTCTCTGCATAAATAACTATGGATGTCTTCAAGTAAGAACAGAGATCACACAGCACTGTTGTAATTAAAGTAGCATAGCTTTTACATGATGCCAGTACTGAATATCCCCATTTTTTCCCCCCAGCCATGCTACTATTCTTTACAATTCTGAAATTAAAAATAGTTTTAAGAACTTTCATGTACCTTGCCACCATAGACAATGCTGGCTGCCAGCCAGCCAGCTACCAACATTGAAAGGACAGGTAAATAATTAGTCTTTAACTGAAGATATCCATCTGCTTTGTGGCACAATTAATTCCAGTTTAATTCAGAGGTTTGTGAGTATTTGGTTTCTGAAACCCAATGCCATTTTTATTGTGGGACATCTATATAGTGCCCTCATCAGTATTGCTTTGTAAAACTAGTGCTGCCCAGGTATAATTGACCCCATTGGTGCATTAGCCTCTTCACGTTGAACTTCTCAGCCTGGCTGGATGCATAGTGCAGCCTGACATTTCAGTTCATTTGACTTAATGTTCTGTGCATATCACATGCTTGCTTGAGCAGCAAAAAAGGGGGGTTAAGAAAATCAGGCTTTATATCAGGAGACTTACCTCTTGGTATCACATGCTTCAGGTCTTATTTCTGAAGATTTTATTTGGAAGTCCAAAACCTTAAAGGCTTACACACATATTAATACATAAGGGATAAGTGTAATAGGGTAATTATGGTTGAACAAAACCTCTGATTGTCTGGTGCTGGCCAAGTGTTTATAAATATTTGGTAATCAGCAGACTTTATTCGTCCAAATCCCAAGAAAGACCATCACATGCTAATGGCATGTAATCCTAAAGGGAGCAACACAAAAAACTAAACAAAATCTACAGCAGCTGTCTCTGCCTCTAAAAGCAAACTTGAGAGTTTTAAAAATTGTTTCTTGCTGTCCTTTTAATATTCTTCTGTACAACCTGTTCAGTGTTAGTTATTCTTGTCCATCCAACATCAAAGGGTGCTTCACCCTTCCTGGTTTGAGAGGTCCTGTCTGCACTCACTTGATTAATGAGCTGGAATATCCCTCAAGGATTGCATAACTCTCTTCATTTTATTTTTGTTTATGTTGTAGAGCCAGTTGCAGCTCCTGTTGCATTTCCATATTGCACACACTAGAACATATTAGTGTTCAAGGGTCAAGAACTCCTGTTTACAAGAAACTCAGCCCCAGCCTGTTGTCCCATTGATTATATATGAGTGACAGTTAATGACAGCATCAAGACTATAAATCTGAATGAGTAACAACTCCATGTGTGAGTGGTGTGAAGGTAACTGAGTGGGCTTGGCTGAATCTCCATAGCATGGGGATTATGTAACAAAATTGAAGAGTTATCAGCACAGCCCAGCTCATGCTTCTTCCCGAACTTGAATTTACAGGGTCACAAATCTAGGTTGAGTGCTTCTGCAAAAATACATAGGGCTAGAACTCATAAAACAATTGTAATGCTGAAGCTCCCTGGTGATTCTGAGTGTATTCCTTGAGGTAGTCAGTCTTTGTGAGATGGGATAACCCTGGACAGAGAAAGCCGATGCATCATAGGGTGCTTGCTGCCTCACACAGAAAAGTGAGATATCTGGCTTTTTTACATAGAAAAGTAAGGTATTTGGCTCTCAGTAACCCACTGGGGTGTCCTCCAAAAATCTTGAAAGAATTGCTGGGGCAGACTCTAGGAGAGATGGCCACTTGCTTTTAGTTCCACAGTAAAAAGCAAAGTCTCAGCTGAATGCATTAATAAAGCTCCCTATTCCAAAAGGCATTTGCAATTAATTATTCACAGTTTCTTGAGAGCCAGCTCTATAGATTGCCTTTTTAATACGAACTGCCCCTTTGATTGGAAAATTGCCATCTATTTTTTAAAAAGGCACAGAAGGTTGTGGCTGAACTTTGTCATCTTATAAATGTATTTTCTTCTTTTGTATATGCACAGCGGGTTTTTCCTTTGTTTCTTTAGGCTCAGGTGAAGCAGGACTGCAACTTTATGCCAGATATTCATTACTGAGGGGTTTCTCATAACTGTTGAATAGCTGTGCTGATTAGGGCAGACTTACCCTGTCTGGTGCCATTAGTCCTTTTCCATAACAAAATACACACATGTTCAGAGAGAATAAAGCATTTGGTGTGAGAACATGGTCACACAGGTAATCCAAGTGAGTTTGGCAAACAGAGATGCAAAAACAGATGGACAAGGGTTTGAGTCCTATTAAACTGGTCGATCCAGGGCTTTTTCCAAAAACTAATTGCAAATTTTCCATCAGTGACTTCATTCACTATTATTTCCATGGTAATAGCAAAAAAAAAAAAAAATTCATTAGTTCAGGGGAAACCCAAACCCCAATGGTCTGTCTTGTACTGGATCCCCACGCAAAGCTGTGCACACCACACACATGGGCCTGACCTAGTACAGCACCCAGACTGCTCTGGGCTCTGCTCTCCACGACTCAGGTGAATGAGAGTGCCTGACTTTTATAGCTGTCTGAAAATAAAATTTAACTAATAATTAATAAAAAAAATTGTTAGGTAGCAAGTTCACTTCTGTAGTGTTGGGGCAAGGCATTTCTGTGGTAATTGAGGTCAAACTTTTCCTTGACTAAAAAAACCTTGCAGAAACTCTTCAGAGTTTACTGGGTTCATTTGCAGAGGAGTTTTAGCTCAGTGAACAGTAAGAAACAGTTTGTTCTTTTGCATATTTGACAAATGAAGTGTTGAATATGACAAGGCCTGTGCAGTGTGAGAGAATGGTGTATGTTGCATGAAATTATTTTAAAAATAGTTTAAATTCAGTATTTAATGATAAGCCATGGGAATTTTGAAAAGAGAGAAGCCTTAATGAATATTTCCCACTTGGATCAGAGCTTTTTAATGGTCAGATGTTGCTCCCTTAAGACACAGCTCAGGAATTACTTTTTATTTATTAACCTAAGTGAGGGAATAAAGTTTCCCAAATAATCTGGTGTTAGCTAGGTGAGACCCTGGTGTTGGGGGTGCTGAGGGCAGGTGGCAGCACCCAGGCAATGTTTGTTTGGGGGGCCCCAAGGGGAGAACAGATAATGACTCCAGCCTTCACCCTGCACAGCTGCATGGCCTGACACTTCCCTGCACTACTTTTTCCCTTTCCTCCTCGTGGCAGCCTTGCTAATGAACAGCACATGAAGGAGCAGCAACATGTGGATACAGGTCAGCTGCAAGTGTCCATGATGGAGACACGGTGTGTACTGCTGCCAGGCAGCTTCACTGGGGAGAGTTGGTCTCGGATCTTCAAGAGAGCAAATACTTTTTTATCTCGTATTGGGGTGGTCATGGGCTGCTAAAAAGAGCTTAAACATTTTAAATATATTGCAGTACATCGAGTTAAGGAGTCCCACAGACATAGGGGAGATGCAGGGTTGAAAAGCACAGCTTTGGTCATATAAACCACTAACTTAGCAGGCATTTTGAGAGCAGAGATCTGTCTGTGCTTCAGCTGCCCTGCACACCATCATGTATTCTCAGCCATGACAACCAGAGTCTGCATCAACTGAGCTCCTGCATCTCTCTCTTGTTTTGTTTCCTTTCAAATATTCAGGCGCAATGTGCTGAGCTTGTCCTCAGGAATTGAAGATATTGGTATTATCAAGTGGGATCTAGCACTGTGTCTCCTCCTTGTCTGGGTGATATGTTTCTTCTGCATTTGGAAAGGAGTCAAATCCACTGGGAAAGTAAGTGCTCTTTTACCCATTCTGTAATCACTGCAGTTAGAGATGTTAGGAATACTAAGTAATGCTGTTCTTGAAGATATTCACCATTTCCTGGAAAAATTGTATTTTTGCACTGAGTAAGAAAAGAATTCATATTCGACTGACTTTAAAAAGTCATTACCAATGCCCAGAATGCCTGTGAGCCAAGTAGCCATTACTGGAAGGGCATCAAGAAGCAGATACTGGCACGGATTGAGCACCACTTTGGCTCCCAGAGGATGAGCATCCCACTGATGTCATGAGTGCAGAAGGTCTCAGGCTTGTGATGCGTGGTGCTCTGCAGTGCGTGTCTGTGTTCTCACTCCAGTCAAGTTCATTCCAGTGCAGCAGGATGGATGTTAACATAGCTGTGGTAGGGATGTTTTAGGGCAGTGGAAACTGGTGGATGCACAGCATTTTTGAAATGCCGCTCACTTACGGAAGAGCTCTGTGCAGACACACAAGACTAAACTTAGGTACTCGTTCAGGAGCATTGTCACTAACAAAGATCCTGCATAGTTTGTGGGTTTAGTCCCATCGCATGCTCTTCAGAAACGTTTTCCTGTAAAGGATAACAGTTGCATCACTCCTGAACATCCTGCTCCAGTGCAAGTCTTGGTCAGTCAGTGTGAAGCATAATATTATTCCCCCTTGCATTCAGTAGTGTTTTTCTATCTATTTTCATGAGTTTTGAAGCCCTTGTGATTGTGTAATTCTTCACTTTCAAACTTGCTGCTTGAGGCAGTGTTCAGATAAGTCTGACAGAGGAGGAGGGATCTCAAGGTACTAAGTTCCCCACATTTCTTCTCAACTAGGTGGAAGAAAGTGACCCCATTAGTGCCCTTCCTAAGAAAAAGGCCACAGTGTGAACTCATCTTTTATGAGTCCCCAGAGAAGTCAGGGGGAGAAATCCCAAGTCTCTCTGCTCAGCTGCAGAGAGAGCATCATTTAGCAGTTTTACCTTATTGCATGCTGCAGAATCAACCAGGAAACAAAACTTTGTAGGAAGCCAGACCTCATCAGTTCCACTGTTGACTAAACTGCTTGCTTTACTGCAGTTTCTGCCTTGCTTTCTGTGATTTTTATCAATGAGCCTCATTAAAAAGCTGGTGCCTTACCCCAAAATCCTGCCACCTTGCCCCCAAAGAACAGCTTCTACCCCTCTAAAGCACACAATAACAAAAATGTTTGTTTCTCTATTCCCTCTGACTGATGTGACGCAGTCAGGAGCTTGTAGAAGTTTTATAGTAAAGGTGGATGCAGTAAATCTCCTGCAGCAGCAGGGTGGAAAGTGAACATTCCTGCAGCATCTTTGGCAACCCTGGTGTCTGCTCAGTAAAGGCTCCGGTAGCACAGAGAGGTATTCCAAGCTCCCTGTGGTACTATTTCCACCCTCTCAAAGATAACAGGTTGAAAACAGGTCTGTTAAAATCAGTTATCTAAAAATCAGTGTTCTCTGCAAATCCTGCAAAATGGTCTCATGCCTGGAACAGGGTGGTTGTTAGGAGCTCCCTCCCCGCTCTCAGCGGCATCAGAGCTCGTGCGGGTGTGGGGCCAGACCGACAAAACCACTGGAAGGTCTCCGGTTGACTCCATTAACTTTGGGGTCAAACAAAAGTAAACTGTAAACTCTAACGGAGGACTTGGATTATTTGAGAAGTCTAGTTTACTTTAGTAGAGGGTTGTTTATAGCACTTCCCTGCTTTCCAGTGTGTTAATGGCTCTTTGGAGAGCAGGGTGGCGGGAAGATGTAGTTTTTAAGACTTTTAGTAAAGCATTGGACAAAGAAACACAAAATCATGATGAAAAATATTAGTTATATTTAAGCTTTAGATAATGTGCTTGATCTTAAAAATTCCTGCAACATTGTGAGAGAATTTCTACCTGCAGTGCAAAGACCTCTCTGTGAGTTTTTGTTCATTCAGTTCCTGTAAATACATCAAAGAGTATTTTTTTTGTAAGAAAACCTTGATTTTTTCATAGGCCTGGCTTATTTAAAAAAAATAAGAAGGTGCAGAAATCCCCCTTTTATCCTGGTTTTGGTGAAACTAGGCTAATGTGCAATACATGTTATTTGTCAGTTGAAAATATACAGAAAATTCAAAGAGAGAATTAAAAGGGCATGTATGAAAAAATTTCCTTTCATTCTATGAAATCAGCCCCGCTCTGTGAATTATTATGGCAATGCAGGCTTTGAGTTCTCCTCATTATTCTCAGAGGACACACTTAAGAAGAAAAATGAAGCATCCCGGGAGCTTTGCAGTAGTTAAGCAAATTCTGGAAAACAAAAATACATTTTAACTCATGGTAGCAAACTGTAATTACCTGGGGGAATCATCTGACTCCAAGAAAAATGCCCTTTCTTGGACAGTAGTGACTGTAGCACAGCAGTTATATAAAAAAATGAGAGAAAGCACTGATGAGCAAAGAAAGCAAAATGTTAGAGGTCAAAAAGTGTGGGTCTAAAGATAGAACTGTCCAAATGCAAGCTCAATTAACCCTCGTGCTGGAGATGAAAGCAAAGGGCTCTTTCATCAAATGAATGAGGAGATAACAAGAAGAGAAGAAGTAGGCTGTTATTCAAAGAGAGTGGGAATAGAGGTTAAAGATAATGAAGACATATTTTCAAACTGGATGAATAGAGCCTTAGTTTCCAATAAAGATGTTGCTGAATAGGCAGCAAGGGCAAGAATGAAGTTATAGGACTGGAAATTACCATTGTTGAGGCTGATGCCAACCTGAAAGGCTTGATGTGTTCAAGGAGATGGGAAGGGACACAGGGGAGCATGGACTAAATTATCTTCATCTCTGAACACAGTCCCTGGTGAAGTTGACTGTAGGAGCAGTAGTGAGGCTGCCCAGCAAGGTCAGAGGTAGCAGCAGAGCTTTCGAAACAGTTTGCAGTTTGTAAGTTTTAAAGTTCCAATAAAGAATGAGGTAATAATGTTTCAGCGGGCCTCAGCGAGGAAACCTTTTCACTTCCCTGGCAGAGGTGCACTTGTCATGTGAGGAGGACAAACAGCGCAAAGGCAGAATTTGAACAAATCATGTCTGAGTGACCTGACCATTGGCTGGGCCCTCTGGAGGGATTCATGCATTGCCTTCAGGCCTAAGGAAATAAGGTGTTAAAGACCATTAAACTAAAAGTACACACAGAAGCTCAGGTTGGGCCCTTTTTAGGTTCGAGGGGGCTTTGAACTCCCATTGTTAGACCTCTCTTGGTTCTGGAGCTTTGGCTGCCGCAGACTAAACTTTCCTTTTTTCTTTTCTTATTTCCAGGTAGTGTACATCACTGCCACATTCCCATTCATCATGCTTCTTGTTCTACTCATCCGTGGCGTGACCCTGCCTGGAGCTGCAGAAGGCATCAAGTTTTATCTTTACCCTGATATCTCACGGTTAGCTGACCCACAGGTACAGAACAGAGTGGGGAGTGGGATGATTTCCTGTGTGAAGGGGGATGGTGAAGGGTGATGGTGCTGATGTAATGGAAATCAATTTTTTTTCCACGGTCTTTAGAGGTCCAAATATAGCATGAATGTTAATGCTGGGTTATATTTTCCAGAGATCTGCTTGAGAAGGTTGCTGTTAAATGTGTTAATGCATCTTTCCATGTGTATGTTTGTGTGTGTATGCGTGTGTATTTTTTTTGTGTCAAAGGACTCTGAGGCTGTAGACTCTGTCCCGTTATACAATCTCAGCTTTCTTGTTGGTAAGGTAAGGGAGATGCATTTTTTTAATGAGGATAGTCTTTAGTTTCAAAGGAGAGACACATGAGCTTCACAGATGGAACAACAAGCAACAACTGTGAGTACCAGTGTCACTATCTCCCACTGCTCAATAGGAGGAGATTGGGAGAGAAGTGAATGAAATCATAGAAGAATGAAAACCCAGGCAAAGGTGGAGAAAATGCTTTCTGAGGCACAGGAACTGCTGTTTGCTTAGCCCTGGCTAGTGGAAGCCAGGCTTACTCTTTCTGTATAAATAGAAATTCTGTCTGTGCTCATGGAGTGCGAGTATGGGACACGTGAGCAGATCAGCATTGTTTCAGCCAACAGTGTTCATGTGAGACATGAAAAAAAATACAATATTCCCCCGTGAAAAAACCTAAACCATCACACAAGGGATCTTTGAAAATAATAAAATGTTGGTCACAGTGATAGGAAATAACATCTGTCTTTGCTATTTCTTTCTAGTGAGTATTTGGTTAAAATAAAACTCCAATGGTTGCTAAAGAACTGAAGTAGGAAAAGTTTAATTGAAAGAAACATAGTGAAAATTTGGTTAATTCTCTAGTCTTGCCCTCTTTTACAAGACACCCTTTTCACAGGAGACATTACATTTTATGATTTAATCTTTTTTTATGGGACTCTATCATTTTTATGATCTACTGTTAGCCCTAACCACAGTGTCAGCAGATAATGTAGGAGAGGTTCATGTGAGCAGGCCGGCTCCCACCCACGGTCTAGCAAAAGCATCACTCCAAGGAGACAGTAGTCAGCAAGGTGCTGGGAAGTGATGGTGGGAGGGAGGAGGTAATGGTCTTCAGTCTACATTCTCACTTACTCAGACTCCTTGGTGGTTTCCACTGGTGTTAGCAGACTTGAATTCGCAGAAAGAAGAGAACAGATGGGATTCAGAGGATGTGTTTTGATAGCTTGCTACGTATTTACTAGCCAAGAAGTTCATAGTGTACGGTTATTTCACTCTGTATGTGTTTTTTTTTTATGTACTCAGGACAAAGAATCATGAGACCAAGATCAGATATGTATCTTATAAAGTGCATTGTATTTTGCTTGTTTTTCCCCCATCCCTATGGCTTTTTATCTCACATTTGAACAGGTACAAAAACAACCAGAAAGCTAGAAAAATAAACAAAGCAAATACAGAAACCTGTTTCTCAAGATTTTCACATCCTCAGTTTAAGGAATCTGTTGGCTGACTCTAAGTGAAATGAGTTACAAGAGAAATGAGCAATGTTATAAATACTTCTGCATTTCCTATTGCACTGAAACACGTTTATTGTTGCACCAAAAGGAAGGATCAGCTGAATGACTAAGAAACCAGAAATACTGAGCATCTCTGGGGAGGGGAAACAGGAACTATTGTAGAGATTATGTTCTTCTGGGTTCTGATGCTAACAATTTTCTTTTCCTTGTAAAAGCCAAATGTGTTGTTCTCTTTCCCTGTCTCCCTGGTCCTTTAGCTCTCACCCTCAATGGAAACAATTATTTTGTTGATTTTGCTTAGTTTGAACTGTGTGTTTGTGTTGATTGTTGCAATGCAACAATGCTGGTAATAACGGTATTTCTACCTTTCCCTTTAGGTCTGGATAGATGCAGGGACACAAATCTTCTTCTCATATGCAATCTGCTTAGGAGCAATGACTTCCCTGGGGAGCTACAACAAGTACAAATACAACTGCTATAGGCAAGTTTCCATCCAAGGGGGTTTAGTGTTTTAGCTAAATGATGTAAATAAAGTAGGGACAATGGGTTAATTTTTTTTTAATTAACTTGCTCCATGACATATGTGTGACTTAGGGACTGTTTGCTGCTGGGATGCCTGAACAGTGGTACCAGTTTTGTGTCTGGCTTCGCAATTTTTTCCGTCCTGGGCTTCATGGCACAAGAGCAAGGGGTGAACATTGCTGATGTGGCAGAGTCAGGTACGATGGTGTTGGTGGCAGTGGTGGTGGGCACTGCCGCCCAGCGTGTGAGCAAAGTTCTGCAGACCCAATCAGCTAACATCTAAGTGATAAAACAGAACAAGATTTCCCATAATTGCCAGAAAAAATAAGCATATTGTTGATCTGGGCTTTAATCTAGAGCAGTGAGGGTTAGCCGGGGTTGTACTGTTTACTGTGTCTTAATTAACAGGGCGGCAAACACATTTCCTAGAGTGTGCTAATCCATTTGAGTTGAGGTTAGAGCTAAGATAACTACACCATTATCTAGGGTCCGGAATGTCATTGATCCGAGAATTTATTCCATCCTTCTTTTCAGACTACCTTTATTTTCATTCAAATGCAAATTGCCAGTGTTATGTATTTTTCATAGCTTAGTGTTGCTTGCTCACAGCACTAGAGTGGGATTAGTACCTTGGTCTGTTGAAGGGACACACACACATCCATTCCCAAATCTCATTGAAAGGCAAGAGAAGTTGGAGAACTCCATTTCCAGAGTTTTGTGGACCATTTCACCCGCAGGAACTCTAGGTGTTGCAATCCTGCATTTGTCTTCTGTAGCTTCAGGGTGAGCTTGACAGAACTGTCAAAGTCCATTTTGAAATCTGATGTACACTTAGGTTCCTCCCTTATTTCAGAAGTGCCCTTCCCATTAAGATTCTGCTACGCACATGCGGAGGTAGAGGCTAAATCCTCATAGCTTGTGACTATACCTCAAACAAAACACATGACATTTTTCCTCTGTGCATTTCTAGTCCATGAGGGCAGGTGTAACCATGTGTTTTCACATAGAACAGATAGATTAGTTGGGAATTACCATGGAAAAATAATGAATCGGGCCTTGACAGCCATGAGGCTTAAAGCTAATCAGATTCTAGTAATAACGATGTCACCTGAGTGCACTTTTGATATTTCTTTCTAATTTTTGAGCACTTTTAATTCACCTGCATAGTATTTGAAAGCTTTCTTCTGCAAACATGCTATTAAAATGAAAAAGTCAATATACCTTCTAATCACATGGCTCTGGGAGTTAAGTCTTTAAGAAAAATGTCTCATTTCACAAGGGCTAATGAAAAACTAATGACATTGATGGCACCGCTGGATTCTTGGGTGGCTGCAGTTGGCATAGCTCTTGCAAGTGCAATTAGTAACAATCTTGGCCATAATGCTTATTTTGATCGGAGGTTGACTGCTTTGTTTGGTAACAGGAAGCAAGGGAATAATCCTACTGAATGACTCATAGATAGCCCTAGTTTTTTTATTTATATGTAGGTGGATCAATTCCAAGAGTAGTATTTTTAAGTATTTGTACATACAGGTTTTATCTGGTCAATATTTATTCTAATTTTTATTATTATATCTCTGATGCAGGCAGCTACATTCCTGTCACTTGACATTTTTAGAATTAAACAATTCTTAGTAACACTGGATTGTTAAGTAATGTTTAAACATGAATTAACTCACAGACTTAGTGTTTACAAAGCCTTTTTTCAACACCTCAAAAAGCATTTTTTTAAAGGAGGGGTTTAATAGCTTATTATAGGGACAGCAAGGGCACTGATTAGCTTCTGAACTCGGCTTTTGATTTTTTTGCATATTTTGTTCTCTACTCTTGCATTTAAATCCATGTCACTGATGGCCAGAGATTGCAGCTGTCTCGCCGTGCAGTGGGTGCCCATCACTGCTGGTCTTTGGCTAAGTCCTAGGGGACATTTTTACGTGACAGTAAATACCACTAAAATTATCCGAAAGTATCCAAACCACGTCCCATGTGTTTTCTTGCTGCCTTTCTCAGAGAGATAAGTGCAGAGCTACTGAAGACACTTAGTCCACCTGGGATGAGTGTCCCAGGACCCACACGGGGCTCTGGGGGAAGTTCTCGTTGCTGCTTCTCAGCACAGAGGTGCTTGAGCCTCTCTTTTCCGGCCTTGCCTTTTTTGGTTTCTTTTGATGCAAGGTCAAAACTGCTTCCTTGGGTCAGGGAAAAGTGAGCAGAGGTGCTGCTGCTTGGCCACAGCACTTGGCAGGAGACATTGTCCGCAGGGCTGAGACCCCATCTCTGCCCAACGAGTTAAATTCCTCCTGCCCTATCCATGACATCATTTGTTTGCCCTCCTGAAAGCCATGGGAACATCGACAAATTTGCTGACAGCAGAATGTCATGGCCATGTCTTTTCCCAGTGCCAAAGGCAGTGCTGGTGCCATGTGCCTGGGACACGCTTGTCAGCCAGGGCTGGCTCCCGCTGAAAGCGCCGGTCGCTGCCGGCCTTCGCTGGCTTCAGCAGGTTTCCCAACATTAACTCAGCCTTCTCTGGCTCCTCCGTGAAAGCGGATTTTTAATAAACAGCTTTTTTTTGTTGTTCAGAAATTCTTTTCAAGATAGAGAGGAAAGCAGTTGGGGCTCAACAAAACCATAGTGAGTCCTGTCTAATCCATGTGGCCTCTGTTCGGCTGGGAAAAATACTTCACCACCCATGCAATTTGTAGCACTGTTAAACCAGCACANTTTTTTTTTTTTTTAATTCCATTTGCAAACAAATTCAGATTAAGCAGGTCTGAGGATAGTGCCTTGGGTTTCCTGATGCCTGCCTGGTCTCTGCCTCTGCAGCTCTCCAGCCATGCCACAGCACTCCATGGCAATCGGCCAGTGCGTGGGCTGGGATCGTGGCAGTCCTTACTGGCTTTTAATAGCAGCCACAAGTACTCCACTTTTGCAAAACACCCTTCAAAACAACAGGGTTTCGAATTAAATACAATTTTTAGATTATTTATGTTTCAGCTGAGGGCTTGCCAGGAACATTTTCTTTCACATGGACTTTTTATATTTCAACACTTAGTATCAAAGGAAAATCAAAATTAGCTCAGGGCTTAGGGCACTTGGTATTAGTTGGTGTCACAGTGCAAGAACAGTTTCACTGGCCAAAGCATACAGAATCACAGCAAATTTTGAGGAGAGCAGTTTTACATCTGTCTCATCAATTGCACAGACAGCTGCAAATGCCATCTGGTAGCAGCTCTCCCTCAGAGAGGATCTACTGAATCCACTGAATCAAGGGGGAAAAAAAGCAAAGCCCCCCAAAATTTGAGACATTCACCAATTTTTTTGGTATCTTCTGTCGTATAAAATCTTAGTTGTGTTTCATTTAAAATAAAATTAGTTGCTTGATTGTTGGCTAATTTGTATTTATTTATGTTCAAATATTTTCAGTGATTTAAAGTTTTCTTTAGTTTGAAAAAAAGTCATCTCGTTTTACCTCTTTCTCTTGCTTCTTTTTCCATCTTTCTTGTTGGAAAGGAAAAGTGGGAGGTAGGAAGACCAGTGTTAGAGATTTTTCTATACAGATCAGAGATAAAATTTTTTGGCCCCACACTGCAGCATCTTAAAAAAAAAATGCCTTTTCCCATTGAAAATTACATGAATCCACTTGAAAACTGGCACTTTGAAGTGCTCAAAGTAAACAAGCAGATGAGCCAGGTATTCCTGGTTTCACTCTGAATTTAAATCTGCTCTCAGAATTTTTTGTCAGCCTCACCAAATTTCTTCATCTCCTCTGAGAGCCTGCCATAAATGCTGGCTTGCCAGTGTTCCTGTCTCCCACTGGTGGAGGGCTCTTCCTCTCTCCACAAAAGCTCTCACAAAGGACAGCTGATAGCACCTGGCTCCAGGTGAGGGAGCCTCTGGAGACGAGCACTGCACCTGTGCTCCGTGTGGGTACGAGTGAGGTGACATCTGGTCACAGGGCAGGCGAGACCCCATCTAGGGAGGAGCACTCCACACTTCGGGTTCCAGAGCAGAGAACCTGAGCACTCAGCCTCAAGCACTCAGCCCCATTGGTCCTCCTACATTTGCAACCCATCCTGCAGCTGGGGCTGATGTCACCGTGGCAGGTCCATGTAGGCTGGCCTGGATAGGGGCAGAGGATGTAACAGCATGGGGAAGCAATTTTACACAGAGTGATTTTACACCCCAGCAGTTCCTAACAACAGTTTTTTCAATTTTCAGTTGATAAAATTAGGAATAGCCTGATCACTCAGTGCAGCAGGGAGGGTTTGCAGAAGAGAAGGAGCAAACTCCTTGGTGTGCAAACCCCACTATAGAAAAGCCATGCAGGGTTTGAAGGTTGCATACAGAGGGAGGCAGTGGTTGCATTAGTGGAGATCCCAGGGAATGTTTATAGCAGAGTCCCCTTCCCTGCATGCAAAAGAGTTTCATCATCATCATCTTCATCATGACCATGTGGGCTAGCAGTGGGATTCTGCCATTCCCTCGGGTCACCCCTTGTCCCCCAGCCCCCAGGGCTGTCCTGTGTCCATGCAGGGCAGGTGTAGGACACCTCCATTATTGGCACATTTGAGACAGATGTTAAAACTGGAGATCTGTTAGCACTGGCCTCGGGGGTTTGCCTGTGGTTTCTGCTGTAGTCATGCGTGCTTCGATTTCAGATAAAAGAGCCAAACTGTTTCACTTCTGGTATTTCCAGCTGCGTTTGGATTTATCTGAACGGAACCAGGCATTCCTGAATTTGAGGGTGGCTACCTTTACCAAAGAGCTGGTACTTACTACTTTTCTTCCCTTCCCTTCCCCCCTCCCTATTTTCTCTTTCTCTAGGTCCAGGCCTGGCGTTCATTGCCTACCCAAAAGCTGTGTCCATGATGCCACTGCCCACCTTTTGGGCAATCCTTTTTTTTATTATGCTTCTGTTGCTTGGACTGGATAGCCAGGTTAGTACAATGGGTAAGGAATGTGTGACTTATTGTGTCAGCACTGCTGACTGAGAAAAGCTGGTTTTACAGGCATGAATTAAGAAGAGAATGCCTCTAATGCTGCTTGAGAGGAATTTGTCTGGTTTGCTTTTTGGTGTAGGGGCTGCACTTGATGAATCTATGATTAGTGCTTCATAATATTGTGTTGCTTAGTAAGTCTTTGTCATCAGGAGTTAGTGAGGTCTACCACACTAGGGCAGTACTCCCTAACCTAAATTTCAGTCCTAGTCTGGCCACAAAATACCACCATTTTGGTCACAGTGCAGTATTTTCTTACTTTGGAAAAAAAGCTTAATCATTTTAAAACATAAAGGACTGCAGCAGTCTGTTCCACAGAGTACTCTGTGCCATTGCGGTCACCTGCAGGGTGTACACACCATCATCAAAACACTAACAATTAATAACTACTAGGAATATGGGGTTTGATAGTTGCCAAGTGCCAAAAAAGAAAAGCAAAGTTGTCATGAGGTACAAAAAGCACAAAATGTTTTGTACAGTATATCCAGGGTGGCTTCAAGAGCAGTGAGAGGACAAAGCTGCAGCCTTTTTTGGTGGCCTTGGGCTTGGAGGTGCTGAGCAATGTGGGATCCTGCTGACTTTCACGTCAGCAGCATGCATTCACTACCTCCACACAGGCCAGAAAGCATCTCAGATTCCAGCTGTACTAATTTTATAGCGCACACTGCTGTTAATTAGTGAGTATGAAAAAAACCAAAAAGTTCAGTCAGGGAGTTAGGTTATTTTTCCCAGTGGTTACTTGTAGGAATGTTGGACTAAATACTGCCAAGGAACCTGTAAATCATTTCTGGATAGTCTACTCACAAGGAAACGTGGGTGACCAGTGATTATGCAGTAACTACACATTCAAAATTGCCAAAGTTTTCTGCACTCAAATGGAAAGTCACTAAGATTTTAAAAATATATATATTCATAAGGATGAAATGTTTCTGTAGCCTAAATTCTCTCATATGAGAGCTCTGTAAATGGATTTTTTACCCAGTTGTTGTGTACTTAATCTTTGATACTTTTTTGTATTTCATTTGCCCTAAATTGCTCTTTATGGCTTAATCTTTGAACTCTAGTGAGCAACTCTCAACTGCTCCGAGGTAAATGTGAAAGTACCCAATGCTGTGGTTCAGCAACCCTATGCTTATGCAAATTGGAAGCTGTCTAGTAATTTTAAAAAGCTCCTCACTGCGCAGAGTGATTAAAACTAATTGGAGCGCTTAATTTCTCTCCTCCACCCCTCTGCTTTTTTGGAGTGCAGTCAAGCAGGTTTCTGGAATGCCAGAGCAGTTTCAGATCAAATCAACTCAAAGGAAAGGGTTACATTTAAAAAGAAAACCAGTTTGACACAAGTCAAAGTAACAAGACAGGAGGCAATAAAATTTGGTGGAGGACAAAATCTGTTCACAGGACAGTCTGTATTTCCAAAACAGAGCTTCAGAAAGAGGGTAGGGTTGATATAGGGCATTTCCGGGTGCTGGAAGAGCAATGAGGTGCCAGGTAGGAAAATGCCTCTTTTTCTGAAATAATCTCTGTCATAGATTCCCCATGATAAGTTATTACTTAAGATGATGGATCTACTTAAAGTGAGGATCTTTTCTGCACAGGCAGCCTTGATGGATACCTCCAATCCATATCCTCATATCTTCAGTGAGCTTGGTGCTTTTGTACCTTGCCACTTTGTACTTGAAAGTACAAATCAGTCAAAAGATCCCTTCCATGGTTTTATTTGGGGAAGTTCAGTAGCTGCTTTCCTCCAGGGGCAAAAAGATCTGGTTTTTGATTAACTTTAAACTTTTATTCAAATCCAGTTTGGGTTATTTGCTTAACTTAAGTTACACAGTTGTATAGTTTTCCAAAGGCAAGTAAGTATAAATACAGCTATCATGAAGCAAGATAAAGACTTTTAGCTCATTTATTCAAAGCTTCATTTTTGGTTTACAAGTGCAAATAGTTTGCCAGATCATTGAATGGGGACTCTATGAACAGCTCCATTATTGCTGCATAAGTACCCAGAGCCTCAGTCAGAAATACTCTGCTCACAGCTCTAGAAAGGACACATTCAGTCAAGAGCTGCTATTTCACATCAAAGTCTGTTTTCCTTCAGCTGGATTTTCACTAACAAACCCAAGAGTAGAATTATATCAAATTTTGGAATTAACCTAACTAGTATCTGTGAGGTTTCATGGCACATCAGAAAAAGGCTGGGAGGTACTCTCCTAGTTTGGACTTTTTTGAGCGTTTTCCCTCTGCCTCTTCTCTGGCATACATCCTGTGTTCATCTGGAACAGTGACAGCATAAAAGCCACATAAGTACCTTTCTGTCATCAGGCATATAAGTGCCTCCTTCATCCTTGTGGCTTGCATTTGCAGAGCCCCTTTGGTAGCTCATAAGGCTCCTGGGAAATAAAAAGAAATTCTGAAAGCTTGTTCCAACCTGAAAACTACCCCCACACTCCAACCTTGGGGTTACAAAGGAATGGCTTCTATTTCTTTCTTGAGAGCAGCACTGAGTGCAGAGCTGGGGTGTTGCTGGGGAGGTTTTGTTCAAGCAGGAGCCTGGGTGAACTGCAGGGCAGGTAATCTTCAAGGCATTTCTCTGCTGTTGTTTTCCCCTGCAGTTTGTTGAAGTTGAAGGACAGATCACGTCATTAGTTGATCTGCACCCATCCTTCCTAAGGAAGGGTTACCGACGGGAAATCTTCATCGCTATAGTGTGTTTCCTTAGCTATCTTCTGGGACTAACTATGGTGACTGAGGTAAGTAGTGCCAGTGCTGCAAATTGCCTTCTTTTTTAGCCATTTTTCAGGCCAGCTTTAGCTATGATTGAGACTGCAAAGAATTAGCCACTGAGAGGAGAAGTGCTTTTTAGATGGACAGAGCATCTCTCACCCCTAGATCTGAAAGCATTTTGAATGGGAGTTATGTATCCCTTCCCTTTTCAGTCACAGGAACAGGAATGTGAAATCTCATTAAATTCAATCTGATCTCAGGTACCAGTCAACATGAGTATGAATATTAACATCTAGCTCTAAATGATGGAACATATAGGAAACATTCAGCAGAGCACATTAAGAATCCATCTGGTGGCATGCAGAGAAAGAGATTTTTATCTTAGTTACACAGATTTGAATTCATTAAATACCACTGGATTTATTCTAGTATAAACAAGACAGGAATATGTTCCAGTGCCTGCACTGTTGTGATATTTATCTTCAAAATAAAATCCAAGTCAGATTTTAAAAACAACTGGAAGAGCTCGACTGTGGGAGGTAAAATAGCACCTATAACAGAGGTGCCCAAACCCCACAGTTTCTCAAGTGAAAGTGCAGGTAGTGAGAGCAGAGTCTAACAGCAGAGTATAAATAGAGTTATAAAACAAAAAATTAACTATTTTCATGAAAGTAGCCCTTTCACTCAATAAATAAATGAAGACCCTCCTGATGAATTTGCTTTCATTTTTTAAAGGTGTTCATGTTAGGAGGCAACCTATTGTTTTTTATACAATTTGTTTCTTTAAGTGCCCATCCTAAAATACGTGTAAGAAGGCAAGATTTAAGTGTCTCAGTAGATTATACTAAGTGGCTTAATTTTGTTTAATCATCGTCTTGTTTGGAATTATTCCTGTGATAAACATGCATATTCCCTGGGGAAGGTAATGCCAAATATTTACGTTACCTACTTGCTAGATGCTGCTTCTTGTTGGACAGGAGTCATTAGGATATGTTGGTAGATGTTACTGGGAGCTGGGCCTGAATTCTTGGGGTTTTATTCCTGTTGGATCCTAACCAGTTGTGTCTCTCTTTTACAGGGTGGCATGTATGTTTTTCAACTCTTTGACTACTATGCAGCTAGTGGTGTATGCCTTTTGTGGGTTGCATTCTTTGAATGTATTGCTGTAGCCTGGGTTTATGGTAAGTGAGAATCCTTTCATCTGATACCTTTTGATGAGTCAGTGACAATATTACTAGCCAAATATTTAATCATCAGCCACCCCAGAGTCTTCTTCCCAGCAGCAGACACATGCCATTAGTATAAATTTGCCCTGACCTCTTGGAGACAAATTTGCGTCTGGGATGAATCCAGCCTCCAGTGTTTTTTCCACAAAAAATGAGTATTCTTCCATTGCTAATTAATAAGGGCACAATTAAGCATTTTCGTGTGTTAAGTTTAGAGGTGAGAGTTTAAAGTGTGGCCAGCCGTGAAAATTCCTGTTTGTCTCTCAGAGAATTTCCTTTCAGAGCTGCAATGTTTGCAGGGACAAGCCAACCAACAGAAAGTACAAAAAGAGCTGGA
Source organism: Gymnorhina tibicen (assembly GCA_013399875.1). Lineage (NCBI taxonomy): Eukaryota > Metazoa > Chordata > Aves > Passeriformes > Artamidae > Gymnorhina > Gymnorhina tibicen. The sequence continues at coordinate 551,410 of VXAZ01009468.1, read as the reverse complement.
AGTGTATTCTGCCCCATTACTTTTAGGCAATGCCAAGCACCAAGGCCTGACAGTGGCCTCTGTAGCTGCAGGAGCTGTGGCTGGGGAATAATCAGATGTTTGCTGATTAGGACTGGTTATTTTCTGATTCTCCACGTATTCCATCTCCTAAGAAAAGCAAAACAAACAAAGTCAGATTTCTGTAGAAGCAGGTGCACCGTTTGCTGTCAAGTCTTTCCCATGGTGATCCCTCTGGGAAGTTCAGTGAGAGCCTGGAGAGAGGAGAGGGTGTGTGACGGGGGCAGGAGAGATTAGCAATGCACTCCTGCAGCCAAATAACGAGGGGAGGGATGGGATGAGAGAATCCTCAAACATTTGAGCTTTTCAAGAAAATCATTTTGGACTTCACAGCTGTGGGAAGCATTTGAAGAACACCTCCAACACCCTCATCTTCCCTTTAAATACCCGCTGGGGAGCCGAGGAAAGCAGCTTTAATCCTGCAGTATTTACAGGGCTTTTATTTGCTCGGTTCTTACAGGCGCTGATAATATTTATGATGCCATTGAGGATATGATTGGATACAGACCTGGTCCCTGGATGAAATGGAGCTGGATTGTGATCACTCCAGTTCTTTGCGTGGTGAGTACTGACCTGTGCTCTTTCAAGTCTTACGCTTGGCAGTGCTAAGCCACCTCTTCCTGCTTCTCTTCAAGGGAAGGCTGTTGCACTCAGAGGCCAATTCGCAAAGAGAAGCTGAAGGTTTGAACATACATCTCAAAGACATCATGTTCTCAGATGTCAGCTGTTAATATGACAGCTCCCTACTCTCTACTGTGCCTGCATGAATTGCAGTTGGCTGCATTTAAGTGGATTTTTCTTAGGATTGGCAAAATTCTACATCCATTAAGAGAAAACTCACTCTCCAAAGAGCAGTCCCTACTTTAAGACATAGGACTGCTAGGCCATTGTAACAAAAAGACTTGAGCAGTCTGAGGCAGACCTCAGCTTGAAGTATTTCATTTGGTGGGAAGAACATCCTGGTAATCTTGCAGTGCACAGCAAATAGTTGAGCCCTGAAGAAGAATTGGCAGTGTACTGCAGCTGTTCAGCACCATCTCTTAGCACTCTGTCGTCACACAGCAGATGCTATAAGCAGATGCAGATGCTCTTCCAATGATTTAAATGGAAGAACAAATCCCCCATTGGTTTAAAGTACATATGGTATCCATCAGCTCTGCCTTTCACCGCCTGTCTTCCTCAGGGCCAGTGGTAGCACCAGAGCCCTACTGCTTTTAGCATTTTTTGAGCCTCACTTTGTTTTCCTTTCTCATCCACAGGGGTGCTTTATCTTTTCTTTGGCCAAGTATAAACCACTGACCTACAACAAGGTCTACACATACCCAGACTGGGCAATTGGCCTGGGCTGGGTTCTTGCCCTTTCCTCCATGATCTGCATCCCTATGGTGATGGTCATCCGCATCATTCAGTCAGATGGGTCGCTCATTGAGGTAAGAGCAGTTGTCTGTCTAGAGGAGAAAGGGAGCTTTAACTTGTTGGTTTTTATTCAAAGTAATGCTTGGAAAACTGCCACCTTGCCCAGATAAGGCAAATGAGACTGTTAAAGATCACCTGTCCTCTGGGCAAACAGTAGAAACAGAACAAACACAAAACCTTCTGTTCTCAGATAAACAAGTGATTTTACTCGTGTCCCACTTGTGCAGCTTCCAGCTTGGCAAATCATTACCTCCAAGTGCAGACAAACATTCAAGGACTGGGGTGTTTCTGAGTCTCAGGTTTCTCTTCTCCAGCCCACAGGGACACAGAAGCACCATCCTGAAAATCGCTGAGAAAGCAAGAGAAAGAGAGAGAGATCTGGGTCAAACCTGGTTGTGTAAAAACTCACTGAATTTCAGGGAAATTCAGATACACCTGTGGATTGTGTGGCTCTCAGGCATGACCTTCACTGTGGGGGACTAAATAAAAGTCAAACCCTCTTGACAGAGGGCTTCACTTTTTAGCTTTTTAAATTTGTGTTTCTTTTATTTCAAACTGAAACACTGGATCCAGATTGCCCTGGTATTTAGAAAACTTTGAGTCTGATTCAGACGTGACAGCGCAGATTCCCTCAGGTTTGGATTTGCAGGAAATCTCCTGCCCTTCACAGTTCATTGTGGGTTCCTCTAATTTGTTTTTCTTTCTTTCAGTGGAAAGTTTTTAGAGGCTGTGCAAGCATGAAACTTAGCAATTCTCTTCTAAGTTTTCAGATTAGTTTTGTTTTTGCCTAATGAGTCGGTCTTAAATGCAGCTCAGGGTATTCTTGGAGAAGAAAGTGAGACACTTTGGGTTAGGAAAAAAGAGAATAGAATTTAAAAAAATACCAAACCCAAACATTTCCCAGAGCACAAACACTTGCATTTGTTTTCGTCCAAGTGTTAATGATCTTTTTCAGCTGTGGCCAGAGCATAAGTGTTAATTTTCCTGCCTGCATTGTCACCATTGTCACCATGAGAGACAAGTCTAAAAGTAGCCAAAACACCGCTCAAAGACCATGTTAGGAAAGGAAAGAGAGTAAACACTGGTCAGATGCCATTTAGTTCTTCCTTTGTGAACTGAGATGTAGGACAGAAGTCACCACATGGCAGTGAAGGCTGGGCTGAGAGGCAGAGCTGTTTCTAAATGAGGAAGGAGGACTCACAGCATTTGCAGCACTGCAAGCCCAGCGTGCAGAATGCTGGATAATGCTGGGACTACCCTCCTGTCTGCCTTGCCTGCCTCCAGGCAGGCTCTGTGGCTGAGCAGGAGCTGAAGGCTCCACAGATGCCCACATCCTTACAGAGCCACGGGCGCACGTCTCCAGCAGCTGCCCATCCCTGTGCTCGGAATGCCGCGTCCTGCACGTGGAGACACAGAGGCCTTCTGGTCATCTCACCTCTGCTTTCCTTCTCTCTCCCAGAGGATAAAGGCGGTGGCTGCCCCCAAGGAAGTGAATCGGTGGTCCAAAGAAACGGAGAGTGGCACCCCCTTCTGCCCCAATGGAACTTCAAATGGCGGATTGATCAAGCCAACTCATATCATTGTGGAAACCATGATGTGAGCTCTCTCTGTGAGAGGATAAACCTGCTTTAACTGCCGTTTACTAACCATAGATTCTCATAGGACCAGGTTTACAGAGCTTTATATTTGCACTAGGATTTATTTTTATTTCTCACAGAGAAAGTTATTTTTTGTGTGTGTTTTTTTTTTTAATATTTTGTAAGGTAATCACAGCAGACGTCTCTCTGTAGAGGGAGAGCTTTCATATCAGACTAGACATATTACAAGAATTTACTATTATTGGGTTTTTTTAAATATATATATCTTTATCTCTAAATATTATACACCTTACCACTTGAATTGATTGTCTTGCCAGCAATACATTCAAGTCTCAGAAAGCAATTTTAGGTGCTGGTATGGTTGGGAGCAGGGTAACCTACAGAACACACAAAAGGAGCTCTGTTGAGAGATACATTTTTTAAAAAAATGCTGTTTCAAGAGAATTTTCAAAGGTGTAGTATTTCCACCCTCTGGTTCAACTGTGGTAAACAACAGGCATCAGGGTCACTTTAGGGAGTGGGTAGAGTTTTGTTTAGTGCAGTCCCTGGATAAGGATATAGCCAAACAGCTGGAGCAGAGAGTTTGCAAGGGATGCAGAGAAGCTGGGTGTGAACAGCCACACTGTGGCTGTCCCTCCCAAGGACAGCGCTGGGACTGTCACACCGATGGAGGAGAACTTGAGGAAGGCATTTGCAGGATTTGGCATGGTTCAGTCTTTTTTTGTTGTTGTTTTTTAAATGTTTGAGGGGTTTTTTTACTTAAGTGAAATGCCTGCTGTTTGTGTGTGAGCAGGGTGGTTGAGTACCTGCTCCTGAGTTTTCCAGCAAACCGTATTTTGGTGTGGTGGCACTGGTGTAAACTTGAATTCTGCAAACTGGGAGGGCAGCCTGTCCCCAGGGCAGCACGGGTGAGCACTGGGCAGCCAAGAGGGGAAAAGCAGCACCTGCCCTCTGGGTGCTCCAGGTGTTCACTTCCTCATTTGGACTTCGGTTTGGGGCAGAGGTGAACACAAACCAGGTCATCCCCGGCAGGAGGAACAAAACCACTCACCTGGTGTAACTGGTATTGATAACAGACACGTTGTTAATAATAATAGTAATGAGGATAATAATATCACACAGCAAACAGGTGCTTTTCATCCGCGTGTCTCAAAAATGCTTTTCCAAGTTCGGTAACCAGGATTTGCTTTATTTATTTATTTGGGGGAGGGAGGTCATTGCTGCCGGAGGAACAGACAAAAGGACTAAGTGAGTCCCTTGTCCCGTGTTACTAAGTAGCAGTAGTGGACCTAGAGCCCCCAGTCTCCTTGCTCATCATTGGGTTAAAACATGATTTTATTTTATTTTACTTTATTTTATTCTATTTTATTTTCTTTTCAGGAGGGCTGGAGGGTGGCAAATGTATTTATGAATTTTATCTGCTGAAGAAACTTAAAGCAAAGGGAACATATAACACTGAAATATTTTGTACTGGTCAGAAGGAGTGGGGTACCATTCCAGGTGAGACTGGGAAGAGAAGAGAAAACACTACAAGGAGTATAGGAATCGGGGTTCCACTTCATGTAGTGCAGGTGAATGTTTCTGTGGGGAATTGGATTCCTGAAAATTGTCCAAAACATGGACAAACACCTTTTTCTTTGGTTTTTTCCTCTTTTTTTTCTTTTTTCTTTTTGAACTTGAGCAGGTTGTGCTGGGAACAGGTTCTCTGGCGAAACTCAGCCTTATCTTGTGGGCATTGTATTAGAGGAAGAGAGTTTTTTTCTTATGATACCACAGGTAGTCTCTCCAAAGGTATTTAGAAGAAATGCTTGATAAAAACAGTTTGTATCTGCTTATTCTGCTGTCAGCTTAGTCTGTCAGGGCAGAGTTTGTCCTTTATTTAAACAGGAACATAAACAGTTCTTAACATTCCTACACAGTAGTTTTATTTTATTTTTTCTTGTCCCGTGGGCTAACTGGCCACAGCAGCACAAACATTTCTTAACTTGTTGGTTTCCCTGTAGCAGAAATGGGGAAGATTTAAAACTAAGAGATGGACCAAAATAATTACTAATTAAAGGAAAACTATAGCTGCATCTACAACTTCCAAATCTTTCACAGTCTGAATTTGTAGATACTTTTACAACAGAGAGCTGAGTTGCAGCAACAAAACCAGCCACGGTAGAATTGTGTTTTCTTTTTTGTGGTTGCTGTATTATGAGAGTTCTAAAGGAAACTTTTGCACAGCTGGAGATAGCAAACACCTAAATGACACCTACTGGGCCTGTGGCAGAGACCATCCAAGGTCACAGGAAGAATTCTGAGAGCCAGTGGGTGTCATCAAATGTGCCCAAAATAAAGAAACGTGTACAGCAATTTTATTTTTTTAACAATCAAAGGCAAGAAAATGTAACCAAAGATAACTCTCTTAGTGGGCTTCAGCTTGGGCTCTCATTTTTGAGTTACAATCAGTATCTGCAGTAAACAGGCACGGGTGAAGAGGGAGTAGAATGTTAGGGGGGTCTAAATTAATGGTTTTTGTTGAGTGCAGATGAAACACTGATGCTTGATTTATTTCTTTTTTTATATACATGCGTTGTCATATACACCTGTGTTTGAGATTATATAGTTTGCACATGACTTTTGTGCTATAGAGCTGGGACATGCTTTAGTTAGGGGAAAAAAATGGTTTGGCTACATCAAAGATGTCTCCAGCAAGTCCGCTGGGGGTTCAGGCATCTCCTGTGTTGTGGAGAGTGTCTTTGTGGGAAGAACCAGAGGGATAATACTACACCTTTCAAAGTACAACTACCAGAGAATAGAACCCAGCCCCATTTCGATACAAACTGTGCCATTCAAATCAGTCGCTTCCATGTTCCAAGTGGAAAGGTCTCGCACATATGCAACAACCTCATTGAACACTCTCTGTGTCAGCTGCCCTGGCCCTGCTGTGCTCTTCAGCACGACTGCAAGGGAGGGCTGGGACTCACCAAGAGCTGAGAAATCATTGTTTCTGGAAAACAGTTCCACTCTCCCCTCCTCCCTCCCCTGACAAAAAAAAAATGTACTTAATTCTTCTTGTTTTATCTGGGGTTTGAGTTCCAGTGAGCATATTTGCATTTTTACAGTTTGGGGTTTTTACCTAACGATTTTATCAGATTTCTAAACTTTCTTGGTGATAAATTTGCATTTCAACATGATCCTCTGCCAAATTTATTAAAAAATAATTTTAAAAAAAAGTTCGTGTTTTCTACCTATTTTGACTGCAAAGACAACTGATTTTTTTTCCTGTATTTACTTGTTGAAACTCTTATGACCTATTTTACCTGTTTTGTGTAAATGAGGAACTCTGTGTTAAAGCATCATGACTAGTTATAGATGAACTGGTTTGGATCCAGGGAAAACAGTGCAGTTTTGGCAAGAGACATTTAGAACTAGATCTCTGAGATTTAAGCCAGCATAAACCAAGACTAAATGCACACCTTTTCATGTTTCGTGTACCTTTGTATTCATGGGGTCTTCTGGGCTTGAAAACAGCAGAGTTTCAGCAGTATTTATTTCCAGCTGAACTGAAATCAAGAGAGAGTAGAAATGTAAAGGGGAACATTTTCCCCATGAGATTTTTCTGACCTGTTTCCTATTTTTTCTCAATTTTCCAAACCTTTTCAGTTCACCTGTCACTAGTGATGATCTCTCTGAATGAGCATCTATTTGTAAGGGACTTTACCAGTAGTCTGTATCTCAGTGTTTAAAGAGTATGATTTCATAAATAGAACTGGTTTTTTATTGTTGTTGTTATTATTCTATTTTTCCTTCTCATCCATAGCTTTCCTTTTCATCTGGTCCAAACAGATCCACACACTTAGAAAAGTCCTCTTTAAAGTTTGAGATAGTAGGTCCACAATGGATTTGTTCTTGTGATGTAAATGAAAATACAAAAGCCTGGCAGCTGTATTTGCCATCTAGAACAGTGCTGGCAGCCACCCCGCAGCAGCAGCACAGCTCCTGGAATTAGGGGTGGAGGGGAGTTAGGAATGATCTGCTGGAACAGCTCAGCAAAACTGATTTTCGCTGCTGTTCTTGGGGAGAGGAGGAAATGAGGAAAAGGAGGGGGAAAAAAGTGCAGCCTTACAGTTGCTGTAACGCCAAAAAAACCCCAACAACATCAGCAGAGCTTTTATTGTCGCCGCCAAGACAGCACCTCCTGCAGCTGTTTCCAGTCCTGCTTCCAGCCCAATCCTCCTTTCCCAACTGCAGATGCTCCTGGTTCCTCTTCTTTGTCTCAGCGTTAGATAACTCAAGTAGATCTGAAGTCACATGGACATCTCCATTCAATAGATCTTTTCCAAGTCTCCTCCTGGTCTGCTTTTATTTGCTAAGGAGACTTTCGGTTTTGTTGAGGTTGTGCTTGTCACACTTGGGTTCAAAGCTCCCACTTGTTGCACCCATAGCAAACTTCCAGCCGTGGGAGAAGGATTTGAACATTTTTGAATAACTGATTATTAGCTTCCATGTCTTGTGGTCCCTGCAGGATCACTCATGGAGGCATAATGTATATAAAATGTTAAATAAGCTGTGCATTGAATGCAGTGGACAAGTTAGTTAAGCAGCTCAAATACACTTGGAAGAAAGATGACCCTGACATCATTTCCAAGGAGATTCAATGGAAGTTGCTCACTTTCAGTAAAAAGAATAAAAATAAATCTGTGTTTAAGTAGACTAGTAGATGAAATCTTCCACCCTCATATGCACGCACACAGTGGGGACATTGCTTCTATTCCTAGGCTGCAAATCGTGTGTAAATCTTGCCAAGCTGTTCAGGATGAGGATTGAGGAGGTTTAGGCACCACTTGCCTGCAAAGAGCCAACCTGCCAGGGTGTACAAATGGTCTTTCCTAAATGGGTGTGGTGGAAGAGGGAAAGTAATAACAAAATCCTGGACCATGGCCCCTCCAAGGAACCTTAAGGTTGGATTTGTAAGCTCTCCTGGCTCCTTGTAGGCACCACATGGCTCCTGGCATGGGAGGTTGGGTGTGGTGTGGGTTCAGGCAGCTGCCCTGGACTTGTTTTCTCCAAAATCAGCATCCAAAGCCTTGTGGTTAGGATTGACGTGTAGTTGTGTATTTGTATATTTGCATGAGCAAAGGTCAGGAACTGTCAGACCCTGGTAGCTTGTTTTATTTCTTATAATCAAAGATAAGCTTAAGAAACAAAGTATTTAGTTGATTTGGTGACACTTGACATTTAAGAAACCCTTGAACTAGTGCAAAAGAGGTGCCCTGAGCTCCATATTCTGGTCACAAAAATTTTCTTATGGTATTAGTGGTCAGTTTGAGTCAATGGGAGAGATTGCTCAAGAGAGACTTGAATACAACCAGCACCAGCACCCGCTGGAAAACTGCCCGATCCAGCCCCACACCTTCCACCGGATTGTGGCTCTTTTCTGCCAGCCCAAAATAAATGTGTACACGGACAATGCTTCTCTGAAAAAAAAAAAAATTCTCAAATTGTTTGTTTCTATTAAAAAAATAAACAAAAAAGTCACATTCTTTGTGTGGTTTTTTTCCAGTTGTCATTGGGAATTGGTGATTTCAATTTACCCATGTCCTAAAACAAGAGCAGAAATAGCTTGAGACACCATTTCACAAAAAATAGGGACAAGCTCAAAATTTTGCAGGTTGAAAGTTTTAAGAAAACAAATCACCCACCCATCCCCATCAAAGGTGGAAAACTTTGGTGACAGGGTTTGTGACTGGAAAAGAGCCTGACCCTGCTTGTAATGTTGGGTAATTGAATGGCAGAGCAGACACAGCGTTTTTGTATTGCTGCTGTGTCCTCATTTGAAATAATCAGTAAAAGTGTCAGAATTTAATTACCATGAGGTTTAGGAGTGAAGAAAATTGAAGAGAATTTTAAAGGGACAAGTTTTGGAAGCTTGTTCCCTGTGGCTCTGCAGTGCACAGCGGGACGGTGCTGCTCTCTTTCCCTTTTGCAGCGCAGAGGAAATGTGGCCTCACTTGAGAAGTCAGAAGAAATAATGGGAAAAATAAAGCTATTTAAAGGAACAAAAAAAGTGAAACTCGATGATGCTGAGGAGCTGTGCACGTGCTGTGTGTGTGTGCATTTGCGGGGGAAGGCTTCAGCCCTGTAGCACAGTGAGCACGATACACACTGTTCCTAAATGTACCTGCTTCTGCAGCTGAGATGTTAGAAAGAGTTGAATTTTTTTTTCAATATATAAAGAAACAAAAAAGAAAAAAAAATAAAATAAAAAACCAAACAGTGGCAAAATTATGCTGAGAGGCTGATAAAAAAACAAAACCTGAGGGGGCAAGCTGAGTTAGTTCATGACCTGCTCCTGTCCTGGAAGCCAGCGCTGGTCTCTCAGCATCGCAGCATCCCAGTACTGTTCTGAAGTGCTCGTTGTTCAATAGGATGTTATTTTTTCTCCAGTGTAATGTTGTGGTTGTTACCTGATAATGTTGCCAGGGACTTCACATTGTAAGAGGTGGTCCATCTTGTTTGATGTATTTGGCTAAAAAAACAGTGGTGTTTTTTTAATTATTTAAATTCCTAGCAACTGTGACTACAGTAATGTGATAATGAGTAGCACATGCAGTGAGGAGGTGAGGGCGATGATGGCCTCCTTAAAAATGTCACCTGAACATTTTTTAAAGAAAAAAAAACCTTTAAAATATTTTTAAAACATTTTAAAACATTTTTTGTGTGTTCCAAAATGGAATATTTGTATTTGAAAAAAATCCTGGAGTGTAATTTAATCCTAAAACCCTCTAGCCTTTGTGTATATGGTAAATGTTTGTATTTTGCAGTTTCTGTTTTGCTTTTTAGATAAATAAAATGTATATGGATATTTTTAAGTCATCTTTGCTTTTTTAGATGAGTTTGTAACCACCTTATAACTGAAAATAAAACTTTCCTTTATAAACCAGCTATGCTCTTGGATGGTTTTTTGGTCTTTGAGTGGCTCAGTTTTTCCTTTAAACCTATTATTTATTTTGGGGTTGTTGGTGTGGGGGGTTTTTTCTCCTTATAAAATACTATATATATAAAATACGTGTAATCACTATCTAACGTCACATTTTCCATGGTTTCACCCTGGTTGGCAGCACAGCCCCACATAGCCCCTCACTCACCCCCTCATCCAATGGGATGGGCAGAGAGTCAGAAAGGTAAAAGTGCAAAAATTCATGGGTTGGGATACAGACAAGTTAATAAGTAAAAAAAATGGGGTGAGGGAAAAAAAACCCCACAACAAAACACATCAAAGAGGTAAAAAACAAAAAAAAAATCCCCAAGTGATGCAAAAGAAAGCCATTTCTCACCAGCCACTGCCCAGCCCATGCACGGCACCACTACTGTGAGAGTTCAAATACATCAGAAAAGCCCAACAGGAAGAAAAAGAAAGGAAAAAACCCACCCCAGCTTTTATTTTCATGGTGTATGGGACTGGTTATTTCAAGCTCGCTGATGGCGTCAGTCAGACAGATGCAGGTTAAACCAGAGTGTCCATTCCTGAAGTCCTGATTTGAGGCAGGGAAAGAAAAAACCAACGCATAGGTGGCTGCTCCTTGTGAAAATAAAACATTTGCATATCACTGCTGAGCCTCCAGCACCCCATGCCCAGGATCAGTCCCACAGCTGTCTTTAGTTGGGGTTTTTTGGCTTGGTTGGTTATTTTGCTGGGTGTGATTGAGGACTTTGTCAGGGATTTCTCCTCTCATCAGCACAGCCTGCAATGCCTGGGCTAAGCAGCTTGTTAAGAACCCAGACAGCAACTGCAGTGTGTCTCAGGTTAAAATAAAATAAACAAACAGGAAATTTAAAAAGCCAGGAAGTGCCATGAGCCGCTGCTGAAGGGTTTGGACCACCTGCCCTGGTGGCCATCGCCTGCCCAGGGCTGCAGCTGCTCCCGTAGCCAAGGCCCATGGGATGAGAAGTGCCATCAGCAGGGGCATGTGCTGCCCACTGAGGCTCATCCCAGGGAGCAGCTCCCTTCTGACCTTTTACCTGGGATGCACACGGAACTGCTGGACACACACTGAGCCCCAAGGCTCACGTTTCATGGGTGCTCACCCAGCCTCCTGCAGCCCCGGTGCCTCGGCTGGCTCCACATGGTTTTGGCAAGGCCTCGGTGCAGGGCCCTGTTCTGAAGCCTTCGCCCCAGGAGGGCAGCCAGCGATGGCAGATATGGCTTGTTTGCGTGGCAACGATTTCCCGGTCTAACCAGGAGCATTCCTATACCCTGCTCAGCCTCCAAAAATTCCTGCATTACCCACTTGGCCATGAAGGGTTGCAAAATCCAGCTCACCCTCTCTGTGCTGGTGAGCAGAGATTCCCTGTGGCCTTATCCAGGGAGAATTCCAGCCTGTGCTGCCCACACTGGGAGCCTAGGGAAGAAATCCTCAAGGTATGGACACAAGGAACTGTGATCTGGGTTCATGGCAGTCATCTCTTGGGATGTCTGGTTTCAGAGGTGGGGTAATTTGGCTACCATGGTGCAGATCCCCAAAGCACCCCGCTGGAGCTGCAGGGTTCTGAGCACCAGATGGAACATCTCCTGCCAGCACATCATTCTCCAGCAGTTTTCTAACCCCTCCCCAGGGATTAACCACAGCTTTGCAAATGCTGCCCCGTCACGGCTGCCACGTGCTTTGCTGCGTCAGTGTTTTGTCATGGAGCAGCCCAGCTTCAAGCCAAGATTCCCAGTGTGGAAAAGCTGCAGGCAGTGCTGGAACCACATGCATGAGCATCTCCAGCTTTTCCTGCTAACAGCTGCAGCAAAATTGCCTCTATGGGCACAGGGAGGGGAGCGACCCAAGTCCCACTGCTTAAGGTGGGCGGCAAGGGACAACCCCAGCCCTACAATGGTAGCCCTACAAACAGTGGCCTCCCAGGAAAAGCCTTTGTGTGGCCTCCCCCTTGTCCTCCAAGGTGTCTCACAAACAGGGTCCCCATGCAAGTTAAAATGCTGCTGGAACCAAAGCATTGCCTCACTATCGTCCTCCAGCAGAAAGCAACACAAACCAAAAGAAATGCATTTCATTTGCTTTTATTTAATTAAAAAAAAAAGTCAAAGTCATTCCAATCCCATTTAAATACAGAGATTTACAAATAGGTCCAAAACAGGACTAAAATATTCTTTGAAATGCTGTACTTTTAAATATTGTGCTTTCATAGATACATAAGAAAATTAGCATATAAAAATACTTTACAAGGAATACACTCTAATATATGGATAAAAATACACATTTAAGTAATGCATTTCATCTTCATATCATTCAAAATGCATAGGAAGGGATACAAGGACCAAGTTTTTCTTCTTCCTTTTTTTTTTTTAAAGCCTTTAATAAAAGTCTTCATTAAAAACCTATGAGAAGCCCCAGTGAGCTTCCACTGCTCAGAATATTGCATATAAAAACACTTTCGGCTGCACTGTCAATGCTCCACAGTATCAATTATGGCACGTTATCTAGGTGTGGCAGCAGTGGTATGGGATATTGCATACTCAAAGAGAAAATGGCTACAACGACAAAGAGCTGGATGGGGCCGTGCCTGGAGGAAACACCCGGATACGCAGTGCTGTCACAGGGGGATGTCAGGGACAGTGTGGGGACGAGTCCTGGCTCAGCAAAGCGACACACACCTGCTGTACGCCCACCCAACAACCTCCACGCACCACTGGAGTGCAGGTGGGGAGGGAGGAACTGGAAGGGCAAGCAGGGAAAGGGGCAGCGGGCTCCGGAGCCGCCGTATCTGACTGAGCGAGCTCTTCCACTCCACTGCCCAGGCCTTCCCGGGAAAGCGACACCGCCTCACGCTGCCACCAGGACACGAACATCATCATAAAGTGCTAGTGTGGGAAAGAGGGCAGGCAATGCAAACATCACAGCCCCGCTGCCACGCGGGGCCAGGGGCTGTCGGGCGGGAGGGGAGAGGCTGCGGGGCTACGAGAGGCCAGCAACAGGCGAAGGGGCACGCACCACCCAGCCCGCAGCGACACGGGACACAACCGCCACCCAACCAAGGGCTTGTCATGCCTCTGCCTCAGGGGAGACAGCAAGGTTTCATTGATCCAAAACATCGGGGGCAGCCCTGGGAATTTCGCTATTCTATCTACTTTCAGGCACAGGCCAGGTTCGCAAGCAAGAGATCTCCATAAAGCTCAGACAAACAAGGGGGATTCAGGCAGGTACTCAAGGCCTTTAGCCTTGGGTATGGCCTCTACTCTGTAGTCACTACTGAGCACAAGTAACAACACTGCTCATGGGAATCAGCCACAGGAGGTGCCTCATCCCACCACAGGGCGAGCCAGACCTGGCGGGGAGTGTGGATGGGGCTGGCAGGAGACAGCTGCAAATACCAGTTTTTGCAGAAGAACTGCATTTAGCCACTCTCAAGCACATTTTGAAGTGTCTTTTAACAGCTCTCTCCACAGCCCTGCACCAGGAGTGCAAGGGGCTGCAAGAATTGATTTGCCAGGAGTGTTGAAAGGATGGAGCTGAGCACAACATAAAAGGAAAGGCATTTCAGTCCTGCTGTATGTGATTAACTGAGCAAACAAGGAACGTAATAGCACCATGTGTGTTTGTAGGATGGCCAAGGCCTTTCAGGGTGAGGAGGATGTCTGAGGCAGGACCCTGCACACTCGATGGCACGAGCACAGGGGCATGCCCTGATGTGGGGGATGGCTGTGGATGCTCCTTCCTCCTGTCAGCAGTTTGTCCCACTGCCGTCACTGCCACAGCCCCAGATGCACACCCAGCTCTGACCTTTCCAGCAATATTTGGAGGTCTACAGGCTCACTGAAGACCCACCTCCCCACTTGCAGGTTATGGTACACACAGCATTTACAAATACCAGTGCAAAAAAACAGGAAAAACACCCCAAATACCACAAGAGCTCAGCAGAGGCATCGTCTGCTCTGCTCCCGCTGCTCAGAGCGTCTGGACACTCGCCTTGACCTCGGCGCCGCGGGGCACCTGCGCCAGGAGCTCTCTGTTCCCCTCCGAGGGAGCGTTGGCAGCCAGTGCCAAGGGATTCCGGCTAATCACCAGGTCCAGCTTATCTCCAGCCTCTGAAATCAAGGGAACGGCCAGACAGCAGTCAAAGTCTCTCGTTCGGATGCGGTTTACCTGCCGGGATGGATTTAGGACGTGCCATGGGGAGGAACAACAGAAATATCATGTTTGTTAGTCAGCAAATGCAAGATTAGTCCTAAACCCCAGCTCTCTTGGAAAAAAAAAGCAACTCTTGGGGGTCCCTGATTCCAGGTTCATAATGGAGCAGAGCAGAAGCACCCCTTCAGAATGAGCACCTGTGCTTAGCTGAGGAATGATGTGGTAACTGATTGAGGAAGGGGAAAAAAAAGTCTGGGCCAGGCATGAACCCTGACCCCCAGTGCCTGGGGCAGTATTAAAAGTATTAAATACTGCAGGGCTCAAAACCAGTTCTCCTGTTCAAGCCTGTAGAAAAAATGTTGCTGTTTTCCACTATTTTTTTTGCCATCATGGCTTTTACTGGCCTTAAATTTGTGGTGCCAAGTATTCAGCAACTAGAAAACAAATAAAGCCCTGAGGCTTCTGGCAACCATTTCCCAGCTCAGCCAGAAGTAAACCCAGACTATACTGAACAGTTTCTGCTTCCCTTCTCCCCATTTATATCCTTCATTTCACAGGAGTCTGGATGCATTTCATGTGGGCTCAGGAGGCAGCTGCAAATTCTCTCCGTAGGATTCAGCAGTGAAAGCAGTTACTGCTGGCTCTTGCAGACCTTCAAGCACATTTCTAGGCTGGGTCATCCAGAGAAACCACCCCAGCTCTCTTGCCTACAGCTACCAGAACACCTGGGCTTGGTGCCATGACAGCTCTGGGACAGAGCAGGCTGGCAAATGGCACAGGGATGGGAAGCAGGGAAGGGAGAAAGGAATTTCCCATACGCCTTTGGAGTGAACATAACCCCTGGGGCCAGGTGTTGCTTCCTTCTTTGTGTAAGGATATTTGGCTCCATACAACCCTTCCATCCCCAGCCCCTTTCCCAGAATTAATGCATGCTCACAGTGCTGGGTCTGTGAAAGCAGCAGCGTCCCCCCACCCTAGCTGGTGTCCACACAGAGACCCCAGTACTGCTCCTTACAGCAGAGGGACAGTGTCTGGCCCACTCATGGACAAGGAGAGATAAACCACGAGCTTGCTCTGCCCGTGTTCTGTGTCAGCCAGGCAGCTCCAGTGCAGAAGTGCCATTAGTGCAATGCCATGCTCCAGTTAATCCACGCAGCTGGGAGGCAGAGGGTCTGTGACAGCAGGGACGAGGTGTTTCGCTGGCCTTCAGGCACATCACCGTGCCCACAATCAGCAGCACTGCGCAGCATCCTCAGCAATGCATCTCTGCACTTCTTGAGGGGAGTCACCTGTAGCACATCTGCAATCCCTCATTCCCAACTCCACATGTCAACGCGATGGCAGTGGCCTCGTGTGCCCGTAGGCATGAGCTGTGCAGCACAGCGTGTGGAAAAAGGGTGTCCAAAGTCTCCATGCCGCTCTGTTTAAGATTTTGGGCACACCTCCCAGAGCACTTGGCACTCGCAAAAAGTGACACATCCAACACTGAACAGAAAGGCAGCCCAGAGCCTAATTAGCTTCTTGTTCATTCTTGCACCATCTTTTATTTGAAGCTGAGAAGGAATAATTGTATAGCAGCCAACTGGCTAGAGACCGTAACAAGCTTAAACAAGGTTCCCCACAGTGCTGCCAGTCCTCCAGTTACCTGATGTACATAAAGTATTGGCTCTAATCCAACTGCTAAGAACCCCCGCCTAGAAATTAGTAAAACTAAACATCTGAGTGTTTCCAAATACGGTCACAATATCTGCATTTCCAAATGGTGGTAATTTTTCCATAGAGGTTGCATTTCCTTCAGTTGCTGTTTGAGTTGCCTCAAAGCTACAATAGTTGGTTTTCATCCATACGGAGCTCCTCTCCAATCTCCAAAACTCACCAGGCTTTTTCTGTCCCTCTGGTAGTCCAATATGCCCAGGGCACATTTATTACAGACTGTGCTTTTGACCAGAGTTTTTATTCTGTTTCTGCATCAGCCATTCCAGATGAAGCATTTTTCAAAGCAAAATATCCATAAAAAATACCTTGCTTGAAGGATGTGTTTCCTAGAAAACTCTTCTAGTTGTCAAAGGCATGCACAGAACTTCATGAACATCACTTAATTCCACAAGGGGCTTCACAGCAACACATATTGGTCAATACAGTCTGGTTCATCCAAAAACCAGGAACAGGACTGAGGGTGAGGAAAGGAAGCAACACAGCTTTTCGCTTGTTTGGAGCTGTCCAAGCTCAAAAAGGCCAGTGCCAGAACAGCTGTGCCCTGGACTAATGTAACCTAGGAGTACCACCTGGGGTACCACCTGCAGGTACTACCTAGTGATTTCTTATTATAAAACACAGGTCTCATTGAGTGTTGGTGGCTAAGAGCTCACCTAGTTGGCTAACTATTACCTTTCGTTAAAGTTAGTGCTGCCATGGATGGGTCTCACTTCTCTCTTCCTCTCAGCCACTCATTCACTCCGTCCCAGCCTCCAGAACTGCATTTTGCATTTATTACCTGAAGCACTCTGTCATATGGCTTGAGGCCACACTGATCTGCTGGCCCATCCGGACGGACCATATTTACATAGACACCTTTTTCTAACAGGCCATCCGACAAACTGAATCCAAAGTCTTCGCTCTCCGGGTCTTTGTGGAGTGTCATCTGGAGAGGCAGAAAGAGAAGAAGCAGGTTTCAATGCAGCAGAGTAAGAAGGTGATGCCAGGATGGGAGCAGCATGAGCAATGTGTGCAGACCTACAGCAATTCTGCTCTGCGTTTCCTGGGTGGGTTTTTCTTAGCCTGAGCAAATAACACAGACTGAGCCTTATTTACCTGACACCATCATCACAGGGAGAATTGCTTTGGTGACTGGCATAAAACCAACCCCATGACAGTCCCTTGCCCTTGGATGTGGAAGGAAACGCAAGCAGTGTAATACAGAAAGCACTCATGTTTCACCCAAAGAGCAACCAACAAGTGTTTTTAATGGAGCATCGCCTTCCCTGGCCCAGGTTATGCTGCGTATCCTCCGTGTGTGCCAGACCAGCACATGAAAAATCAACATGTTCGCAGGGAATCTTTAATGTAGTGAGTCAAATGTGAAGACAGCTCATTTTTAATACATCACTCAGCAGGAACATCTAAAATTCTCCATATTATTTTCAGAAAATTCATATCAGTAAGTGCTGACGTTCTGAGGATAAGAAATGGGCAACCTCATCATCCTTCCCTTGGGCACATCACGTTTTGGCCTTGTCTAAAGGAGAGCACTGCTGGAAGTGTGTCTTGCCATAGGGTAAAACTGGGAACCAGGGATAACTGATTCCCCAACACTACCAAAATCTCCCCTTGTCTCCCATGAGCTGGGAGTGAATCTCTACCATGGCTCACACTCCATGACTGTGCTCCTGGCTTGGTGAGCCTCATGGATCTGCGGTCCTGAGGAAGAACAATGCTCAGGATGACACACAGGAGCATCCCACCTGGCCTCAACCTTATTTCCAAATACAGCCAACACCAGATGCTCCAGCAGAATGAAGAGTCACCCTATAACATGCCTAATTACACAGCTGTCCTCCTTCAGGTACCAAGGAGTTTTATTTGAAGACACATTTGCCATGCCCTGAAGGGCAAAAGCAGATCAAACAC
This sequence comes from Gymnorhina tibicen, assembly GCA_013399875.1. Taxonomy (NCBI): domain Eukaryota; kingdom Metazoa; phylum Chordata; class Aves; order Passeriformes; family Artamidae; genus Gymnorhina; species Gymnorhina tibicen. The sequence goes on along the minus strand of VXAZ01009468.1, from coordinate 533,595 downwards.
AAAAAAGTTGTTTTTTCCAGCTACCATAACTGCAGATTTCATTCTGAAGTCACACTAGGAAAGAAAAAGGCAATCAAAGTTTTGAAACCTCTCCAGCTACCTTCCCTGCTTGCATTCTGTGTCAGCAGCTCCTACAGTTAATTACTTTTTCTAATTACCATTGCCTTGCACAATGGTTAAACTGGCTACGTTCAGCTGGATGCTGAAATCAAACCAGTATCCCATCACTGAAGTGGAGTGGAAGCGGAGGGAAAATAAGGCACATTTTATTTGAGAAGTGGCCTACTAAATGGAGTGTACCACAGGAAAAGAGCTGATGGGTCTCCAGAGGGCCATACTTTGAGCTCTCTCACTTTTATCTGTAGCACCAGTTAACAAACTCCAAAACACAAGGACCTGAAGTCTTATATATGAAGAGAAATAGCAAAGCCCAGGTTTGAACCCTTCTGAATCATGGCAGCTAAATCCCATTACTCTTCTGACAGGGCTCCTTCATCTTAATCTGACCTTCTGGAAACCTTTGCTGCAGACCTTGGTGAGGGCCAGCTTTAACGATGACCAATTTCTCGTGTCCCTCTAAACAGAGCAGATTTTTTACAAGGTTGCAAAGCTTCTACAGCTTTAACCATTGAGGTACTGCAGTGCCACAGTTACACCCACTGTTGGTGACACAAACCTTGTGAAACTCCAGGGGGGTCGGGGACATGATTTCCTGCATCTCCTTCTCAATCTTCTTCATGTCCAGGTTCCTCTCGTTCTTCTTGGCAGGGGAGCTGCTGCCCTCGGTCTGTCCGTCGCTGCAGCTGGAGTTGGCTTTCCTCAGTGGGCTCATTCCCGAGGGGTTGACAGAGTCCAGGAGCAGCTTGCTGCCCTCCAGGCCCAGGTTGTGCACGCTCCCTGTCATGATGGACGCCTGCAGGGCGAGGGCACAGCGTCACTGCTGAGTCAGCAGCAGGAAGAGACGGACCACGCAGCCGAAGTGTCACAGACAGCACGGCAGCACCACTGCTCTCATTAATCAGAAAATAAGTACCAAGAAACTCTTCCTGTTGGCTGTAAGAGCCATTCCCAGACCTCGGGAGCCTGCTTCCAAGTCTATGGCTGAGCCACTTTGTGCCCTCCACCCCCACCCCAACAGGGAGGGAGCTTAATCTCAGAAGGAAGCATTTGTGAAGCATTGCCTTCTTTTTCCATGACCCCTTCTACACAAACAGGGCCAGGCAGGCCTCACCTTGTGCATGAACCATCTTGATAGTCAAGAAGGATGAATATACCGTTCTCAGGGAGCTCCCAGAGGAACCAGTGTCTGCCTGGTTCTCCAGCCTACCTCTGCAGGCTGCAGCTCCCTCCAGCATCACACAGTGCTGGCAATGGCCCAGGGGAGTCAATGCCTGGGACTCCACTGAGGCCAATTCTGCACAAAAATTAGGATTTTATCTGTCAGTAAATAGGAGCTGTCACTGGGCAAAACTGAGTTAAAAATATGAAATTAAGTAGTATTTAAGCCTGGTCATCCTTGATAGCATCCATTAAAAGATGCCCCTAAGTAGATTCAATTCCATTTGGCAATGCTTTTCACTAATGAGATTACATTGATCAAAGCTAACGAAGGAGTCAAGAATCCAGTCTGTGGAACCTCAGCTGGCTCCAGGTCATAGAGTCCATTTAAACAGCATAACGAAACCTGTAATTTCAAAGTTCAGGCTCAACGGGTCTGCAGTCCCAATAAATGTCAAAAGGTAGACAAAATGAAAGGAAAGGTAGGAAGCAGATAGCAAAATTCTTCAACACTAAGCGTGCAAGTCAAAGAGCAATTGCTCCTGTGCCCAGGGGAAATATCATCCAACTAAATCTCTAATCAAGACCCTCCAGCTCTTTGCTCCAAGATGGAACAAAGGCAAATAAAGTGAATCATGGTGGCAGTAGGAAAATGCCAGCACTACCCACGTTATCTCAGAAAGGGTTGGATAAAATACAGAAAACCTTTCAGCTTTGCACTTTTCAGGTCTCCACATATGATTTGATCAGCTCAAGTTTGGGCAAAACTCAAATACCTGCTACGTGCTGGAAGGACACTGACTTACCACATACTTGAAAGGCAGACTAACAAACAGCACAGCCAACCAGGGTACATTTGGTCACTGCCCTCGGGCAGCCTCAGCCCCCAGGATGTTGTGCTGTGCTGTCCCAGCACCAGCACTGCAGAGCAAGGGAGAACAGGAAGGTCTGTGCACACCATGCCACTGCCCTCCCTCACGGGCTCCAAATACCACAACTGACCAGTACCCAATAGCATTTGACTCCTTCTCCATCTTCAAGGCATTTAAATCCTCCTTGCAGCACCATAAGCAGCTTCCTAAAGTTTTTCCATAAGCTTTAGGTTTAGTGCAAGCAGGAAAAAAGGCAATTTGAGACTTCTCCAGCCTGTGGCTGCCCCGCATTATTTCTCCCATGCCTTGGCTGCCCTCAGAGCAAAGCAGAGACACACACTTTACTGGGAAAAGCCTGTTTCTTCCCATACTCATAGTCTGGGAGGGGACTCCTAATGTGTGTGAACCTGTTTCCAGGCTATCATGGGTCACCTTGCATGACTCTTCTTCTTTTTCAAAAGTGAAGCATGAAGGGCCAATTTAAAAAAAAAATACAAACAAATCAAATCCCTGACTGTCAGAAAATCACAGAAGGCTGAGAGCTGAGGCTAAGAAAGCTGCAATACAGCAAAGGTCCCAATGAGCACTGCAGATCACACAGCACACTTCACAAAGGCTGAGCACATGGAGAGGAAGGAATGGATCAGTAGTATTTTGGATTTCATAAAAGGAGAGTTGAACCCAACAGATTCCTACTAAAAAACAGAGCACTTCCTTTCTGTCCCCAAAACTTTCAAAATATTCTAGAAATGTGCTTAATATACAGAAATCCTGGAGGTGCTCAGCTTTCAATAAGATTCCTTTACATGTTTAAAAACACTTCTAAAACTGTCAAAGCTCCGAACAGCATGAAACAGCAATTGCACCACAGATCCTCAGAAAAGGAAAGACAGTCCAACGAATCCCTTCTTTTGCATTTAGATGCCAGCAGAAAAGCAATGTTTATGCGTCATTTCAGAGAGGTACTTTCTCTTAAGTAGCCAAGAACTGTTCAGAAAGGTTGAGAGCAGCTCCCTAAACTCGTTTCTAAATACATTCAGATCCAGGAAATGAGTGATCAAGGGAAAAAGTTATAGTTTGGGAGGGCTGGGCATTTGGGATTTTGAGTGTGTTCTGGGGTTTTTTTAAGTCAGCATTTTCTTAAGCAGTTAAGATAATAAAAACAGCATTTCCATGCTTCAGCACAATAAATGTACTTGAGATTTCCTCCTCCACTTACAGTTGCTAAGGATCAAGGAGGAAAGGACAATTAGCAAGTCCCTTGTCGCAATACAAACCAGAACAGGACTTTCCTTTTCGACCTTCAATTAGTCAGAAGCTGCTTTTTTTTCTCTGAAGCCTCAGCAATATGCAATTGTACATAAAACCTGTTCCACTGGGAGTGGTGGAGGGCATGACCCAGTGAGTTCTCCCCAGTCCTCTTCACCTGGAAGGCACAGGGAGAGATGGTCTCATGGGGTCCTCCTCCTTCATTCAGGCTGTGGGAGCTGAACTAGGGAAGGGAGCAGAACAGGCCCCATCCTGCCAGGCAGGTTTGCTTCCTGCTGCTCACAGTCTCAAGGGGGGCCTTTATTTGCAACCCATGACTTAGAAATCCAGGCTCCTCATCCTATAACCGGACACAATAACATGACCTCCAAAGCATTTTGGATAAAGAAAAGAGAAAGTGGTTTGTGAAGAGAGGAAACACCTTTATTTCTGCAGGAAACAATTACTTTCTCAGATTTTTCCATGGGGAAGGCTGGCTGAAAAGCTTCCAATTACCTATTTCACTAAAACAGTTTCCAGCAGAGTGACAGCTGACTGCAACATACATGTGCTGTCTGCACTTGAAGCAAGCCAAGGCTTCAGTCCCAGTGGGGGTCTGTGGGGCTCCTTTTGCTTGGCCTTCAAGTGCTTTGGACAGACAATATCTTTCCAAGGAGAGGGTTTACGTTGGATAGAAAAGGCTTGCCAACAGTCATGTGAAGATTATTGGCCAGCAACAGTTGGTGAAAAGCATGTGGAGCTCCTGGCGGGCAAGACATGGGCTCAGGGAAAGAGCACTCACAAGCAGCTGTCTAATGAGGCACAGTTACCCATCAGCACAAAGCCTGATGTGAATTAAACCTGAACCCTTCGCACCACCGGCAGCTCAGGCATGCTACAGGCAAGTAACAGATCTGGGGAAATGGTCTAACAATTATGGAAAGAGCAAAACAGTCAGGTCAGCAGCAAATTCAGAAAGTGATTTACCTCAATCTCCCTCAAAAGTTCAGACTGGCCGCATGTTTCCAAATCCTCCAAAGCTTCTCCAAAAACACGCCAAAAATTGTCCTCATGAGTGGTCTCAAGGCCATTTTGGCGGTTGGGGTATCTGTTGTAACGTAGGAACCAAATATTGTCAGCACTCTTCTGCAGCGGGGTGAAAGCTGCAAGGCTACAGCAAGTGTCTCACCAGTAAAAGCAGACTTGAAGAGTCTTCATATACAAAAGCAAACAATATGAACTTTTCAAACAAGAGTCCACATACGAGACCTCCATGCATTTACTAACGGGGCAAGTGTCCTTCAAAGGAAGAATTAAGTTGGTGTAGTAATGTCAAAGTTCAAAGGGTAAATTAAAAAGTGCCTGTAGGAAGATTGTAGGTTTAGGAAGACGTTTTGGTGAAATAGAGAAGTGAAAGAAAAAAGGATGCGTTATGGGTAAACCAGGAGCCTCAGAGACTGTTAGTACAAAGGTTGATGGGATAGAGCTCAGATCTGAGACACAGAACACCTGAGAAGAGAGAGAAAAACACAGAGGGTAACAGACATGGTGAGAAAATGATAAATACATTAGGTCTCTATGAGAGTAAATAATGCAAAGATGTATATAAAAATGATTGCCCTGGGCTGGACAAGCAAACGCACACTACGGCCAGCAGTATCAACAGTGTCATGTACAACCCATACAAACCGAGTTTCATTTGCTTTGGGATGGCCAGGGAACTGAGCTGTTACTTTCAGGAGGTCTCTCTTTTTTTTGCTGTATAGCAGTCTTGGCACTTACAGCTGTGCAAAGTTTGCCACCAGTTCTGTCTACAACAGAGAGTAAGGTTAGAGAGAACCTCTCTCAAGCTGGTACAAACACACGTTAACATGAACACCGTGTGCTGGGGTTTCTGCAATTCCCCACCTTGGCAGTTTCAGCACTTTTGACCACAAGCCAGGGTCAATTCTCATACCTCTGAATCAAACAGCAATTAAACATGGTGAAATCTCTGAACAAGCTAGAAAAGCAGGTGATGCTGGACACTGCTGACTGTACATGAGACTGCAAAACTCAGACCACCAGGGCTGTGTTTAGTAGGAACCTCCTGAAGGAAACTCTCTGTGGTGTTAAATCAAGGTCACGATAAACCCACTAAAGTGTCATGGGAAGAGAGCCCAGGGGGACATTAGAGCAGCCCTAATGCAGCTCATATATATCTTATAAGGAGCTGCATGGAGGATGGCCCAGCTCTGCAACATCTGGCAATATCTTGCATGGCCTTATGGTCTTCAGCTCCACAGACAGGAAGGGATGCTCATCCACCAGAGCCACTCAGCAAAGTCAATACATTTTATTTGAGTACACGTCACAGAGAACTTGGCCTCCATTAAATATATAATGACCCCTTGGTCATTTTTCTATTTGCCACATTAACAGAGCTTTTTCCCAATGTCTAACAACTGCAAAGTCTTTAGAACACGCTTTCCTTTTCATCCACTGGTTTAAATGGGAGTCTGTAGCAGGCAGAAACTCACACACCCATTTGCTCCTTGTGGGATCATGAACTTCCTGAAGAGAGCAGTATCTGACATGGTTTATTGTATTTTAAATTCACCCCCTACCTTTCATCAGCTTTTAAAGGACAGTAGCCTTTATGCCAGGCAGAAAGGTCAAATAAACACCCAGCAAGACTTTATAAAAACAATCCAAAATTTCCCCCAAAAAGGAATTTTTGATTCTTTCCCCTTACTCATTTCCTTCCTCTGCTCCCAGGTTCCCAAAGAGGCAAATGTCCCTTCTAGTTACCAGTGTCTTGCCTCTCAGAGCAGCAATACACAAACACATCCAGGACACAGATGAATCAGAATGGGCTCCCACATCACTGGGTCAGCAGGTTTTTCCAGGCTAAAGGCAGTCAGGGTTTGTTTTTCTCTCTAATAAAGAGGGCTCAGCAGCATGAACCATTTCACTTGCACTTTGACATCAGGGCTCGGAGTCCTCATTAGGGACACAGGGGTCTCGAGGGTTCAGATTTGCCAACTTCAGCTGCCAGCAGCCTCACTGGGAGGGCCACGAGGGATCAGTGACCTCTGTGAGCTGGCTCTCGCTGAGAGGCAAAACAAGAACAAAGTCTCTGGCGCTGCCAGCCTTCCTGCCAGCTTGATCATCTTTAAATAGGTGGAAATGGCCATGAGATGTTCTAAGGGTTTTGTTTGGACAAACAAAAGTTAAGGAAAAAAATAGGAATAAAAGAACCAACAGTAACAACACAACACACACAACTATGGGGACTCTGGACGATGTCAAGGGGAGGGGAAGTTTTGAAGCAATGGGGCTTTTCCATTATGTGTGGCTCAGTGAGGGGCAGCCTCTGGCCAAGGCAGATCCAGCAGGATTTTCACCCAAAGCAAGGGGCAGCTGCAGCCTCCTCCCCGGCCTCAGGAGGTGTTTCAGCATTTTCCCCAAGCTGGCTGAGCTGGGGGATTAATGACCATGTTCACACAGTGTAGCTTTGTTTGAGGTGTTGGAAGGGGCAAAGTGGGACGGGGAGAGAATCCAGCCACAGTTTTGGTAGATTTTAATATAGACATGCAACCTCACACTGGCCCTCCGAGAGTTTGGTTGGCCTCTTTTGCTTTGTGGCACTGAGCTGTGTGAAGCTGCATCCTTACTCAAAAAGTCTGGCCAACACATACAGGGACAGCCCTGACCGTGATTCTTTATTACGCCTAAACTATGAAAATACTGCAGTCTTTACGTGGCAGGAGTAAGAAACGTGGTAGAAACCTGTAGTCCATGCAGCTGAGACCACCCTAACTCCAGACACAAATGTCACCTGGCCATGGCAGAGGTGTCACAGAGCTCAGGGTAACCTGGCAATGTGGAGGTGGCCCAACACAGCCGGTGCACCACCAGCATCCTTCCCCATGGCTGCCTGATGCCAAGATGGGGACATCAGCGGCCGCTCCATCACATTCCCCTTTTCCCTGTGTAGTTGCCCCCCTTGTCCCTATTCAGTGACACCCATATTTCCAAACACCTCCCTGCCTCCTCCCACCTCTCCGTACCTGCTGGGCTTGTCCCAGTCATCTTCACTGAAGCTTCCATCCATGTAGGGGTAGTTTTTCCTGGGGTCTGCTGGAGGGGTGCTGCTCTTTTGCCTGCTGTGTCTCCACTCATGTGGATGGAGGGCTATGCCGGCAGCCTGGGGTATGTAGGTACCTAGGGAAGGCAAGAGGGAGTGGAGGAAGAGAGAGGGCAGTACCTGGTCAGAACCCCCAAATGGAGCAAGACATGAAGAGCCAGGAGAGCCTCCTTCCCTAGGTCCCAAACATGAGGCCACATGGATTGCACACTTTCCATCTCAGTCATCCAAAAGCACTTCTTCCGATCTCTTCTGGCTTTAACCAAAGCAGCTTCTCAGAATGTTGACATGGGATGCCCCATTTCTCCTTTTCTCCCCTGCTTCTGAGTAGTTTTATGGTGTGGGTCTGGGATTCACAGACCTGGCAGTACACATACGCACAGATGCAGATGCTGCCTCCAGCCAGTTCCAGCTGTGGTTAACAGCTCCTGTTTCCACACTGAACCCAGCAGAAATGATGCTGTTGAATCAGCCACCTTTAAATACAAATTCTTCAAAGGGCACAGGGAAGATCCTGACAAGCTGCCCTCAGCAGTGGTAATGAGGAAGAGTCAGCTCTGATCTTAAGAGCTGCCAGCCAGTTCCTTCAGAATTCCCATGCCCTTGGGATCATCTGGTGCAGGCACAGGCAGCTGCTTCATGGACGTGTGCGTGAAAGGCAAGGAATAGGATGAAAAACTCTGCTGGCTTGAGAGCAGAGGAGGCTCATCTGTATCACATTTGACAGGAGATCAATACAAACTGTTAGTATGATATTAGACAAGTTTCACTACATCTGCCCCCATGGACTTTTCCATACTGCAGTGTCTTACTCCAGAGATGAAAATCCATCACTATCAAGTCACAAGATCCTCAAGTCTCATGAGAAGCTGCCTAAACAGAAAACTTCCAAAACAGACCATTCCTCAGCAGTGTCAGCATCATCTGCAGTAGAAATCAATCTCCTGAGTCCCCTGCCCACCTCCTACTGCCCATTCAGTGTTTCAGAGAAACCCTCAGAGCCTTTCCAAGAAACAGCATATGCTCCCATACACACTGTGCCAAGTGAACAGGAAGAAGAAACGGAGAAACATGTAATTAAGGGAGACTTGACCTCCTAAACAACTAAGAGCACTGGAAATACCCAAAGACAATGCCAACACTTTCTCTGAAAATGCCAAGGCCTGTTATTTCACTTAACTGACTCTTTCCTCCGTGTGTTTTTAAAGGTTAGACTTCTCTGGAGAGAGCCCCAGGTAAATTGCTTGCCAACATCTTACAGCAGTGAGAAGCACTCACTGCCTGCCAGAGCAGGACAAGGGCCCTGGATGCAGGTCCCTGCTGCGAGTGGGCAGCAGGTCTGGGCTGGACATAGGGGCACGCGTCCAGAGCAGTCACTTTGGCGCCGTTATAGATTCACCTCCTCCTTCCAGAGAGAAGGGCTGGATCCTTGGGATTCAGAGCCACCTGGTGGCATGTTCCCACCAGGCCCAGCACAGCTTCCCTGCCAAAATCCTTCCTTGAGTCGTTTCCTGCTGTTGTGGACGAACCTAAAAGCATACAAGGCTGCAGAGCCTGATCTGTAGTTCTCTATTTGGGGTGTAACCCCCAGTCTCCAGGCTCTTTGAATCCCAGGTTTCCCTGCCCCCTGCCTTCCCTGCCCATTTCGTGGGCAACCCTCCATGCCCTTCTCCCTACCTTCCAGCATCCTCCTTCCCAGACAGCACCACCATGCAGCAAATGCAATTACCAGGGAAGACAAGAGAGCCCCTGAAGCAAAGTTGCAGTGTGTGGATCTTGGGCAACTTGGCACCAGCCCCGCTCCCTGGGGCTCTGTGCTCAATTACTTGTTCTCAATTTACCGGCAAAGCAATCACTTCCCTGTGTCCAACTTGTGTTAACATTCAATTAGATGGAGAAGGATTGCAGCATTATGAAGGCCAGGGGATTCCTCCTTAATGAAGCCTCCAGTCCCAACTGTGCTCCCAAATTAAGACTTCAGACCAACAGAGGCTGAAGGAAGGCAGAGGGATGGGGAAAGAGACACCTGGGCAGTGCTGTCCTTTGAACTCAGCCAGAGTGCAGTGAGCACAGCACACTCACACTTGGCAGCAGCACCCTGCAGCATCCCTCCGTTTTCATATTCTGTTCTGGACAGGAGTCTTTCCATCCATTTCCTGTTGCAGCATTGATTCAGGATTTTGGTTTGCTTCAACACAGGCTAATACTTGCTTACATCACTAAATCTGAACTGGTGTAACTATTTTCCAGTGCTTTTCTCCAAGTAAAAATATATTCCCATGACTAGAGTATCCTCCATTCCAGTTCCACATCTGCTAGAAGCTACAGCTGAATAAACCTGACCTCAGAAACATGTGTTCATCTGATCACTCACTAGAGAGTTAGAGATACTTTCTTGTAGTATTACCTTAATTGTTTTGTTAAGCAAGTGCTTCTAGTCACAAGACATTCTTGTGGATTTTAAAACATCCTGAAGAGGATTATTATGTCCTACAAGGCCTCTCTGGAGAAATAAAAGTGAGCTATGGACCAAATACCCTGTAAAACATATGGCCAGTGAATACTGTCTCTGATTATGAGAATTATAAAGTGCTGTAATGGTTTTGAAAATGATGAGAACAGTATGATGCCATATAAGCCAGAACAAATGTGCCAATAAAAGCCTAAAACAGATACACCAACTCAAAGCACCACATGAGTGCATTCTAAAATACATTTTGTTCCTTGCTGGAAGCAAGAGGCCATACAAATGTGGGCAGGCCACAGGCTTTGGCTCATGTTCGGAGACAAGACCCAGACACACCAGAGACCCCGAAGAAAACACAACCCTGGCTTACCTTGGCTTCCGTACCCAGCATCAATGGCAGAGCCATCCCAGGACTCCACAGTATTGTCCACACTTGGAATTGTGGTAGAGTATATCTCAGACAGCTTGCTAGTTTTCTGAGAGTCTGTCAGTTCATCTTCTGGGTCGCTTACTTCGTTTATGCTCCCCGACTTCTTGGGGTAGGATTCTGCAACCAGAACATCCTGCTTTAGCAGGCACAAAGAGCAAGCCTCAGGGAAAAGCTTATGCTGACACGGCAGCAAGCGCAGGTACCCTAAGTCTTTAAAGTACTTCTTTAGCTCTTCAAAAGTATCTGAGAAAGGCATGTGCAATGAAGCTGAAAGGATTTAATGCATTACTCTTATCTCAAGATGAATCAAGAAAAAATGCCTTTCGGAGTTTTTAGCACATGGAATACAAGGAGCAGCCATGGGGATTTGAGGATTACCACATATGAGTTGGGACCTAATCTCAACTCACAAGCCCATCTTCCTGTGCCTTCGGAAGCTTCCTCCAAACAGCCCTGCCCAGAGAAGTGTTGGCCCCTGCAAGAAATACCTGTAGCTTCTCCGGTCTCAGAGGGGCTCCTTTATCCTCAGAGCAGCACCAGGGCAGGTGCTGGCTGCAAACCTGGCTACAAGTAGATGTTTTAATGAGACTCCAATGACAACCACCACTGCTGAAGTTATAGCCCTCTTCCATAACTGTACAACCTCATATCAACTCAAGGCTAATCACCACCTCTCCAGTCTCCCACAACAGTGGAATTCCTGGGTGTGGTGTTTTGAGGCTGAATTTCCCCCGATTAGTGATCAGAAAATGGGAGCTGAATGTGAATGATGAAGCTCAGACCTTCCCTTTCATTATTTTAGTGCTAGCAGGCCCTTATTATCATTATATCAAATTTCCTTTCAGGCAAAAGCTGTGCAAAGAATGATTTCTCAGCACAAGCACTTCTTTGTACTGAATATTTTAAAGTCCTTGTTGATTAGATATCCTGTTAGCCATCCACACTCTGGATCTCTGACCTGAGGGATAAAAAGCCCTCTCAAAGTCTGCATTTGTCAGTGAGGACAGATTATTTTACCAAACAAAGCCCAGTGTCCTGAAAGTCCCTCTTTTCCAAGCCTTCAGAAGATTGCTCACCATGATTAACTCAAGATTACCTTGAAATTTCAATTACACCTGCTTCATTCTCAGAATGATTAACGAGTCTCCAACAGGCACTTGCATGTCAATTATTTCACCAAGTGGCTGTGACAATGCTAAGTGTCAGCAGGGGCAAAAAAGAGCATTTCAGACCAAAGACCAAGACATTTGGCTACAAGGGAAGAGACTGGGGCTTCTTGAAGAGGAATCAGTTCCCCAGTTCTTTTTCTATTTGCCACACCCCTACTCCCTGCCCAGTCTTCATCCATTTGTAAAACAGGTGCACTGCCACACATTTGCAAACTGATTTGAGGTCTATAGAAGTTGTATGTTTAAGAGTGATGCCACTTTTTCAGATGCAGGACAGGCATCCCAAGGGCCACACTAGCTTGGAAAAGCTTTATCTCTTGATTTCTTCTAATTCCCACAGCACTGTGGACTGGGTAAGTCCAGCCAAATCTATAGACTGCAGAAGCATGGTACCAAAAAAAAAGGAAAATATTGGGGGTGGTAGAGACTGAAATGAAGCCAGAATGTACCTGTTACTTTCTGAATTTAATGAAAAAGCCTCTGTTTGGCTGTGGTTATGCAATCAGGGTGAAAAGTCTTCATGATCCCTCTTTTTTTCCAATCACCCTTCCGTCCCCAAAATCAGTGGCCTGCCAATCTAAGTATGCTTCTGCTTTTTTATACCATGTCAACAACAGCTTCAAAATCACAGGGAGCTTGGCAAGGAAACCAGAAGGGGATCCCTAGGATGAAGTTAGATGCTTTGAAAGATGATTTTAGGACCCCAAGCCAGGAAAAGACGTGTAACAGATTTATTGCCAATTGTTTTCAAAAAGCTGAATTAAAGATAGGGGGTATTTTTCAGGGATTCTACCAACTCAGAGTCTCCTTGCTCATTTAAGGGGGTTATATTTAAAAAAAAATCCCACATTCTTATACTTCCAAAAACAACTTCTGCTTCACTTCTGTGTGAAACACCAACACTGACAGGAAATGGCAACCACAGTACAAGGTGTCAATCTGAATTAAAAATTACTATTGCCAATAAACCTGCTGTTCCATCTCTTACAATCGCCACAGAGAACCTCTGGGTTGCCTTTTTTTGTCTGTGAGTCAGAAGTTCAAGAAACACACACGTTTTCCCGCTGTGCCCAGCCATGCCCATGACCACACTGCCTCATCTCACCTTCCACAACACATGGCAGAAACCCCCCAGCAGCGCCTGCTCCGTGGCCTGGGGTCCCTGCTGGGGTGAGCCTTCCCCCTCCCCACCCCAGCTCCCCAACTCACTCTCTGTCTGCTTCTTGATCTTGAGGGTGACGGTCTCTCCCGCCATCTGGAGCAGGTGAATGGCCTCACTCAGCGGTTTGCCCTTGAGGCTCACGTTGTTGATCGCTAAGATCCGATCCCCGATGTGGATGGCTCCGGTTCTGGAGGGAAAAGGCACTGTCAGGAACTCCAGAGAAGCAATTCCTCTGGAAGACATGACACTTGGCTGCAGCTTGAAGCAATTAACTTTAAGCACTTTCAAATATGTCATTGTTCCTTCTTGGTACACTCTATACCCGTGACTTCCTCTTCACCACACACCAGGAATCCGGGTGCTCCCCACCTTCCATGGGCACAGATATACAAATACACATGGGAACACATGAAGTCCTCAAATCCCAGGCCCCTCAGGAACTGGGACTGCAGACCAGCTTATAGACAAAACACTTCAAAGCAATGGGGTTAAAAGCACATGCATTTTCAGTATGTGGAGTCCAACATAGTCATCAAACATGGAACTGAAGGACACGTTCACCCTGATGGAAAGAAATTATAAGACAAACCTAGAAACCTATTAGAAAAAACCCAAATCAAAATTGCTCATGTGTGTGCAAGCATGAGTGGAACCAGCTGCAGTTAATGATAGGCTTAAAGCTCACCCTACTCAGCTACACCCCTGTGACTTTCTCCACCAGCTCGGGAAGAGGTTGTGTTTTACTGCTCAGCCACACTCCAGCACTGGCTATTGTTCTCACCTAGATAAATCCTCAGGCTTCAGCAACAGGCACGAGCAAACTGACAAGTCACGGCAATTCTCCCCCTTCTTCATCCTTCCCCTCTGCCTGCTCACAGACAAAGGCTCACTTTACCTCTTCCCAGTGAAGCTCTGGGAGGAGCAGACAGGGCAGGATGTGTCCATCGCCAGAGCTGCTGCCAAGGCTGGAGCTCATGCTCGCCATTGGCTGGACTGAGCTTCCCAAACTCAAACTCCAGCTCCCAAATGGCAGCACACAAGAGCAGCAACCACCTCCTCCTCCAGTACTGCAGAAGGTTCTGCCATCAGGAACCTCTGTGATAGAGCTAGGAGGAGATGCAAATCTGGACCGCAGTATCTTTTTGTCCAGGGCACGGCACTTGTGTCCCTCAGGCTGCATCTCCAAACTGGTCTGCAGCCCCTGCAGAACTGGAATTTGATATATCGTCACAGGAAAAACAGCTGTTTGGCTTTCCCCAAAAAAGTTTTGTTTACGCACTGCTGTGAAACATCACTATAAGTACATCAAATCAGGAAATGCAGCCAAGCAGCAGGCAGGACTGCTCAGGCTGTGGCTTCTGCTGCTGCTGAAGTACTTAGCAGTGCCATGATGGTCCCACCAGCCACTAGATGTCCGTCTTGTCCCACCCAAATCAGCCTGGAAAAGCTGTCAGCTGTCAGCTGTCATTTGTGTGTTCAAGCAAACTACAGATCAAACTGGGACCGGAGTATTTGTCTTAAAAGTTTCATCTATTGTAGTCAAAAAAATCAAGCTAAACTGCCGGCAGTTTACAGTCGATCCTTTGCTCACTGCAGTGCTTCAGCATTCAAGGGTCTCCTGCTGTATCCCTGAACCCAGCATGGGGACACATCTATCCAAGACACCAGCCCAGCCACCCAGCCCTGAACAACATGACTGCTCTGCAGTTCCTGTGAAAGTCTCTCAGCAGGGAAAAGTACAGAAATAATTAAAGAGAAAGGTCACGGTCAGCCAGGTATTCTTCTTCAAGTGGGAAAAAGCAAACCAAAGTCTAGTCCTCTCAGGGCCCCCCTGGGAGGACAAGCAGACAGAAGCTGACAGAGAAAGACATTTCCAGCTAATGACCCTTGTGCCTCTCCATTACTGCCAACAGTCCTTAGTTCACCTCAAACAGAAAGCAGCCTAAGGAGCCATGGGCTGCACGTCCCTTTTTGCTCAGAGGGGACACGTACGAACGGAACTGAGTAACAGGTAAGTGGAAAGGTGTAAAAGGGGCTGCAAGCACTTCCCAGCAAGCACTGGGGAAGAGGTGGCTGCGCACATGTGGTAGGGATTTACTTGGCACATGGGCAGGGCCACCATCCCTTTTCCTCCCTGCCAGAATGGCTTGGTGCAGGGCACTCCTGGACCAAACTTTCCTAGAGCCACCCCCATCTTCTTGAGCAGGTGGCACTAAAGTAGGTCAGGCACTTTAAAATGTCAGCAATAGCCAAAAATTGCTCTTGGAGAACCATTACACCCCAATCAGAATTGAACAATATTGTTCAGGCACACTCCCTTTCTCGAGAAGAAGGAGAACAAGTCCTGTGGCACCGGCTTAAGCCATCTGCAAGCACTCAAAGAGGGGACACAGTAACACAGGAGAGAGCCAACAGCTCAACACCAATCTAACAGCCTGAGCTGCCTTTGTAGGTTTCTGTAAGATCAAACACAAAGAAAAAAATATTCAAGGTCAAGATAAAACCTAAGTCATCTGAATCTGAAGCCTTTTTGGCTTAGGCAGCCTCTCATCCACAGACAGATGTGTGACAGATCCTAGAGCACACCCTGCCTCCCACACTGCCAGCAGCCCGAGACGCAGCACAGACTTTCACTTGTGCCTCTATAAGAACGGCCCGTGGATTCCTCTTATCAGACACCAGAATCAGGTCCACCCCATGTCAGTGCTGCTGAAACATGTCCTGTGCTCCAGCAAGAGGCAGCACGGGTTTGGATTTAAATTCCTGTCCTTCAATTAGAGCCTGGCTAAGGGCATCTGAGGCACAGATAAAGGTAGAGACGTCAGGAAAGGGACAATTTGGGATAACACTAGGAGCACCCCTCTTCCCTTGACAAGGTCGAGTCACCCCCTTCTCTCACCCACAGGAGAGAAAAAATGCACCTTTTCCTGCAAGCAGACTTCATCCCAGCGCTCCTCACCCTCCCTGCAGGGAGCCAAGGTTACCCAGAGACATCCCTGTGCTGCTCTGTCCCCACGCTGTTATTTGCTACTCAGCCACGGTGAATGTGCTGAACAGCTCCATCACTCTTCTCACAAGGCTTTTCATTCCTCACTGCCTGCCCGCTCCTGATCAAAATTCAGTAGTACTGCAGCACTCGCCTGCGCTACGTTTCTCCACGGAGCAGTCACCGATGTGCATCCGAGTTTGAAGGAGGAACAGCCGTGGAATTGCAAAGGGAACTGAGATCAACAAAGGTACAAGAATGTCTTCTGACACCTGACAGCATTTGAGCTGGCTGTTCTTAACCTCTCTCACGCTGGGTTGCAGGTACAGTACAGAAGTGCTATTTAGAAAAGTCTTGTATACTCTGTGGCTATTTTATAGGGGAAAAGACCAAATCCTACAGTGGCAGGCAGTGATATAAAATCCCCAAAGAGAAGAATCACTAATGACTAAGTCCATCCCCTTCCTTCCCAGGAGACACAGACATTCTGCATTCTGCACCAAAGGGAATGCACAGCAGTGTGCTGAGAGCTCTGGGAACCCAATGCAGAAAAGGACATGGAGCTGTTCCACAGTCCAGCCAAGAGGGAGTGTGGCCTTGAACAGAAAGAACCAAAAGGCCAGATCTGCTGTCAAACATCCCCAAGGTCTTGCACTTTACACCAGTTTGTTCAGGGGTTTTTTTGTTGCTGTTCTGCCTGTCAGGCAGCACAAAGTAAGAGACCCTTAGAGAAGCATGAGTCAGGGCTGCTGAAATGATCTATTTACAAGTCACAGTTACCATATAGAAAGATTAATTAAGATATAGTGTATGACTCAGTTCCACCTTATACTCTCAGGAATGTCCTGATCCTTTAAATCCCACACATCCACGTATATTCAGACCCAGGCACACAGTAACCTCCCCAGTGGTTGAAGGTAAATCTGCTCCTACGTTTATTCAGTATAAACGCCTGATGCTTGGGCACGCCAACCCTGCACTGAGATACCTCACATGTAACACACTGAGCAACCAGCCAGGACAGGGTCAGAAGACACCTGAGATCCCTGGTTTCAGCAGGACACACAACTGCAATGGCCATAAGCCAGTTTAGCAACAGGGGAGTCCTGGACAGAGTCTATGGTGGTTTCGTAGGCAGCCTGGGCACTCTTCTGACACAAGGTCTGCATGGCAAATCCCAGACCAGGAAGCACCCCTGTGGAAGAGGGGCAGATAAAAATGTGTTCATGGCTGCAGAATTCACCTGACTCACTGGATCTGACTTTTCCTGAAGTGCCTCTCATCGCCCCAGCAGCACAGCCCCCACCATCCTGCTTCATGTCACTTGGTACCTTCAGAGCACCTTTCCTTCTGAGCAGACTAAGACACCAAAGAAGAGTTTATGACAGCAGAGGAAACTTGGCATGGTTCAAGACCCCTTCTCAAATCAATTCAATTGCTCTGCCCCCCAACCTCACCTCTCTGCCAGGCCTCGTTTAGTCAAGCCCGAAATGACAATAGGATCAAAAGGTTCCTCTGTCCCGGAGATGGTTATTCCCAAAGGGCCCCCGTATCGCTTCAGCTCCACCGTGTAGATAATAGCACCAGTCGTCTCCTGCTCGTCTGAAAGAGAAAACAGGAATGCTGAATTCCTTTCATTTCCCATATAAGAGTAGTCATAGGAAAGACTTGCAGCATCTAGAAGCAAAAGCCAGAAGTCTTCGGCCACACTCTTACCAAACAGGATTTTAACCTTCCAGACATCACTTAAGGGCAGAATAACAAAAATAGACTATAATCAACTGGAAAGTGGTGAGCAGACAGCAGCAGCCCTTATCTTTGTTAGTTTGCACTACCTATTGGGAAATGTCATTACAGTGGACAGGCACCAGTTTGCATCAGGATTTCTGTACCAGAGTTATCTTCATCCTTCCTAATCTTCAATTTGACCAGGTCTTCGCACTGCCTTAAAATCTGCACAGCATCCTCCATTGAGCAATTGTCGAGTCGGATGTTATCAATGGCTAACAGCTTGTCTCCCGGCTCCAAGGTGCCAGTTCTACACGGAGAGGAAAAGAAAACTAAGAGTACATTTGTATTTGCCTTTCAGATCCCACAACACATTCAGTTCTGCAGTGGAAATGACAATATGAACTTTTTATTGTCCTTGATCTTTTCTGGAAAACAACCATGAGCTGAGTGTGGGACACCTGTAATTTAAAGAGAGGAAGTTTGTGTAGAGTGTGTATCCACACAGAACCAGCCAGGAAGATTAGATAAATATCCTGGGTAACCTACAACCCTGAAAACGCCTGATGTTTAACTGACAGATATTCTACCCCTTATGGAAACTCCTGTGTGAGCACTCTTAGAAATGAGCCATGCAGCCACACTAAATTCCTCTGAATGCCTTGCTATGAGGTGTTGGGATCAGAAGGGAAGTCAATAAATGCCGAGTTATTTGCACAGTTCTCCACCAGTGCCCACAATTCACTCACTCTGTTCACCAAAGCAGGAACTGAGACATGGCAAACTACCTGATGAGCCATAGCACCTCCTGGGATACATGAAGCCCTTTACCACATGCTCTTAAATGCTAAATATCCATCTCCTAGAGAGTCAGCAGACATCTAAACCAGTGCTCTGGTCACTTTCTCCATTAGCTCAACTCTACTTGCTTCAATACAGGCAGTTTTTTATTGCAAACCCTACTGTGGTCTAAGACAAACCTCTAGTGCTGAGATCTCCTTGGATTCTGGCAATGCCCAGACCCAAGTGCTACTGCTTGGGCTCCATTCAGCTGCTCTGGCAGACATTCTAACTATCACGGATGGCCATTTCGCAGTGGGTTTGACGGCTGGAAAATCCTGCACTCACCTGTGTGCTACACTCCCCTTCTTGATGTCAGAGATGATCAAAGGATCCCCAAGCTTTCTGCTCGCAGCTGCAAAAGAGACACATGGTACAAAGCTTGGTGCTGAGTTTGCTGTCCAGGACAGGGATGGTGGATGGTTAACGGGCAGAAGCAGCCATAAGGAAAGGGAGTTTATATTCCCTTCACAAAATGATGCTTCACAGTTGAACTCTGGAAGCCCCTCCAGAAAGAAAGAAAAAAAAGTGTAAATCCCTGCAAAATTTGTCAGTTGCCCTCTGCCCAGGTTAATTTCCTTTGGACTCCTGAAGGGGAGGACGTGTGGTGTCCAGCAGCAAGAGGTGTCCAGCAGGAAGAGGTGGCACTGCCAATCCCAGCGCTGTTGAACACCCCTCACCACCCCTCACACACAAGACCAGGGAGCCAACGGCCATGGCTGCAGTCAGAACCAGCACTGCTGCCTGGAGAGCACCCAGCTCAGCCCCGTGCTCCATACAAGCATTTCTGTGTTCTTCAAGCGGGCTGTGAAATTTTCCAGGTGGAAAAGAACCCAGGGAAAAGTAGATAAAGCACAGTTTTCCAGCTGGTTCAGCTCTCTAGGGCACTTTATCATACAACCAGATGAATCAGGGATGGTTTGTGCTGGAGCTGGAAGGGGTGGGTGGTTTCCAACTCTTATCTCCCGGCCGACCCTGGTAACTTTTTCAGCCCACGAGATGTGAGTACACATCTCTGGGAGCATTTACATTTTCAAACTTGCCTGCAAGACCTGCTGTTCTCCTGAGATACCCAAGAGAGATTTATGACTCAAACTTCTCCTGACCTCCTTGTCATCCACGCGCCAAACAGACACCAAGAAAGAGCATCTTTTCCGCCCTGCATCCTTCCCTCCTGCCTTGCTATGGGAATTGCATTGCCTCATTTAAAGTTGACAGAGCTTCTCAGCTTCTCACAAAAACTATGTGGGAAGGAAGAAACTCACAGCCTCTGAACATACCAGGTGGAGGGCAGAGATTAAAATATCTGTGAGGCACGTGGCACGAAGCACACAGAGATCCACCTGCCTGAACAGCAGTTAGAGAGCACCCACAAAGTCAGACATAATAAGTGTTTACCAACCTCTCTGCTCTAGATTTTTCTGTTGTTTACATTCATTTATGAGATTTAAAAACATATGTCTAACCCAACACCTTTAAGGATATCTTCTTCCAGAAATAACTAAACCTTCTGTACTAAAGAGAGTAAAAAGACAGTCAATCTGAGTCATGGCAGGGCTGAGTATCACAGTGAGGTCAGACAGCAAAGAGCAGATCGTGACTGATTCTATAATAGTCACAGCAATGCGACTGCTGAATGGTACAGAGCCTGGAGGAATTCTTTCCCCGTGTCTTACTAGAGCCTGGTACCAGACAGTTTTGGACTGGACACTCATGCTGTGCTTCTGTCTGCAGACCTAAGGGAGGGGGATGTGTTGTGGAGATTCCCAGAGGGCTTGTGCCTGAATTCAACCTGTCCACAGCATGGACCAGACTGCAGACAGGCCAACACACACTTGGCAGAGCTGAGCACTGGGAATAAGGGTGGGGTGCAGGCAAAATCAAAGCAGAAATCCCCACGCTGGCTGAGAAGGCCACACACTATGGACTAACAGCACAGGGACTGAGATGTATCACCCTGATAATTATTATTTTTGCTCTCCTTTTCAGTACAGGACATGTGCTTGCTGCTGACAGAGGTGTACAGAGTGGTGTCCGAGCAGCAGTGAGAGGAGACCCTGTGAGCACACCCTGAGCCCTGGGTCAGGTGGCATTGCTGCATGTTTAATCACTCCCTAGCCTGGTTCTGTCAAAACGATCCAGGTTAGCAAAAATACTTTTCACTGCAAGGTTTGTTTACTAGTTTCAAAGCAGAGGCAGTGTGACAGAAGGGGGTTAGGGAGGATCCTAACCTGTCCTGCTGGTGGGCTGGGATGACCATCTCTAACCTGACCAAGCCACAGCTGGAACAACGTGTCTGGAGACCACAAACACTTAAAAGAGCAAAGAGGAAGGAAAAAAAAAAAGGCAAGCAAGTATAGACAACAACATGCCTCAAGCTCTGTAGAATTTATGTTTATCTCAGCATCTGCCTTGCAAGTCCTGTGACACGTGGGGGGATCCTGCACACAGTCAGCCTGTGAGCAGAGAACGAGACCTTGTCCTTCTAAGCGTCACAATTGCTGTCAGCACTGAACACAGCACAAGCTTCCCAGGCCAGAAGCAAGGGTAACAAACCAAGTGCTCTATCCATTAGAGAACGAAGCAAGTTTTAAGGAAAAATCATTCTGGGTTTTGTTTGCAGGTTTTTTTTTGAAGTTTTGCTCTCAAAACAGATTTTCTTGAGATCTGAGTTAAATGAAAGAGCCATGTACAAGGGCATACAACTGTCCCTACCAACAGAGAACTCAAACTTTAATAAATGGCAGCCCTCTCTTTTAAATATTCATCACAGAATCATCATAGAATGGCTGGGTGTGGAAGGGACCTTAAAGATCATCTAGTTCCACTCATGGAACAGGGACACCTTCCACTAGACCAGGTTGCTTAAAGCCCCATCCAACCTGTCCTTGAACACTTCCAGGGATGGGGGATCATCACACTAGATAATTACTTAATGTAAAATGCAAAGGCTTTATAAAACCATCAAATCTGAAGGGTAAGTTAGAGAGACTTAATGAATAACCATGTTCTCTCAGGAGGCATAAGATACAAGGTTAAGATAATGAAATCTCATGGCACAGAACAGAGACTTGCTGTTCATTCTAAAAACCCATAGTTACTGACTCCACTAATTAACCTTTGCATCCCAAAGCCCTTCCTGGCACCCCAGCAGAGTGTCCAGATGGACTTCTTGGCTGTCTGCTGGGATCAGGTCGCCCTGAGCACCCCTGGGACCCACATTTTTAACCATCCTGGGCCATTCACGCAGGGTGACAATGTTTCTCTGTGCAACAGCTGCCTGTCTGAAGGTGAGAGAACTGCAATTTCACTGAAGGGGTGGCTCAGTCGAGGTCAGAGCCGTTAGATACATGGATCCCTGGTGAGATTTTGGATAGACAATTTCCAATTTGCCTGCAATTAAAACAGCATCAACCTAAACTACATTATTATTAGGGCTCTGGTCTTTGGCATTAAGACATTTGAACAGATGAGTAAAACCTCCTTATCCATTCATTTCTGCTGTTACTGTGGTTATTTCTCTTCAAAGGACATTGTCTTGGTAACTCTGCTGCAGGAAGACACGGTTTGGACATGCAGCCTTGCCTCTGCATTTTGCTTTCCTGTGTGTGCAATGGAGATGGCAGCAAAGGAAGTTGAGGGAAGAGATGGAGGCAGGAGCTGGCGAGCAGAAACCCGTGGCTCGCTCTCAGCCTCCATCTGCCAGGGCAAGCCACTTCAGGTGGAAACAGATTCTTTTTCAGACACATTTGTATTTTTGGTGGGTTTACCAATACAAAAGATAGTTTAAATCTGCTCCAGTGGCCCACAGAAGGCTCCATAAATCAACAGCTGGTGAAGGTAGAAGCATGTGGTGGGGGAGAAACTCAAAATGAAAACACTGCTTGGCAATGGTGACAGGGCAGTGATAAAAAGGTGAATTGATCAATACTGTTATTTACTTTTTATAAATTGCTTTCAGTCTCTCTGCTGGGATTGTGGCTCACTTGGTGTTTACGCTGTGATGGATGACGAGGCCAGGAACACATGTCCGGTTTGTGTTTTTAATAGAATGCATAATGACTTGTACTGGTAAATTATTCCCCTCCAAGGAGCACCAGCACATATTTCACAGGCATCAACCCGTTAAAAATGCCCTTTGTTAGTGACCAAGCCAAAACAACACTGGCAATGTGTAATTAAAGAAATTGTAATAATGCCATAAGAATGCATTTAAATAAGAAGCATTTTTAAATTGGAAATAACAAAATCAGAAACCAAATAATCTCAGGATAGCTAAGGAATGAGAAGAGGAAAAGAAGTGAATCAGAATTGATTACAAAGAGCAGCAGTGAAAATCAAATCCTCAGTACCCAACTTTTTCCTCTATCATTCATTAAGTTTAGCAGCAGGTGCATAAATTATCAGTGCCTCCAGTGGGATATCTGCCTCATCACAGATCCTTTCCCTTTCACAATCTCCAGGTAGCAAAACCAGATCAGGATATCCCACCAGGATAAAAGCACCAGAGTGAATCAGCTGCAGTGTGAGTGAGGGGGTAGGACAGGTGGCTGCTGGGCTCGCCCCACCCGCAGACACGCTCGGCCGGGCTGGTGGCAGGGCACAGGCTAATACAGAGCCAGCAAAACTAGATTTGCTCGGCTCACAGATCCATCTTCTCACTAGGACAGTGATTACACTGCTTAAGCGACTTAATCGAAGTTATCTATCTACCCAAATTCCGGTTTTATCACCTGCAAGCAGATATACTGCCTACTCCTTATCTGCAGTACTTCACACCAAGGGCACAGGAATTGATTTGTTAAGATATATCAAGGTAATTTGATAAACAAGCTATATAAAGCATTAATGCATATCTAAAATTAATGGCAATTTCAGTATCTCTTTAAACAGCAACATCAAAACACCTCTACCCTGCAGTGAATGTCACAAACAGCCCTTGGAAAGGATATTTGAGACAGAAAAAAACCCAAAACTCTCAACACAAAAGGCAATCTTTCGTGTAATCAACTATCATTTGCCAGAGCATAATAACAAATCCATATCTTATTTTAAGAGGTGAGGTATTGAACGTACAAGAATACGTGACTATTAGCTTCTCGCTGCTGGAGATTTTAATTTTTAAGAGATTTACAGAAAACCTACAAAGGCATAACTGCATCATTAGAATTGGATGCAGCCAGCAAGATCAGAGCATTGGAGGCACGTGTTCTGCTAATGGAGATGGGTAGTTCAGGCTAACAAGAGTCAAATCTTCACATCCCTGTGTCAAAACTCTCAGTATCCATGTATTTGTATCCCCACCATTCAGAGCCTCAGAGGTCGCTGCAAACAAGTGAGCTTCAGAGCTCTTGGAGCAGAAAGGAGCATGCTCTGATCTTCAGCCAGAGCAGCTGTTCTACAAGCAAATGCCCTTCTCTCTGGGACAGAGGCTGAGGTACCAGAGTATGGAGAAAGGAGAGTTTAGCTGGCTTCGTGTCCCTTCACCCCTGGAAATAGCGCATGGAGCAGCACACACACAGCAGCTTCAGTG
This sequence comes from Gymnorhina tibicen, assembly GCA_013399875.1. Lineage (NCBI taxonomy): Eukaryota > Metazoa > Chordata > Aves > Passeriformes > Artamidae > Gymnorhina > Gymnorhina tibicen. The sequence continues at coordinate 509,753 of VXAZ01009468.1, read as the reverse complement.
TTCTTCATTTAGCACATGCAGGAGACTGAAATGAGGCTTGAGGGCACAGAGGTCCCTCAGGAGTACAAAGCACTGTCAGTGCTTTGTACTCCTGAGAGACTCACCTCTTGGATTTTGTACTCATCCTTTGGGGAATGGAAAGGAAATAGTGTGCTATATGCACGTATTTCCATCATGCATCTTGATTTGCTGTGTCACTTTGCCACACTGTGTTTGAGCAGGGGGAAGAAACCCATCCCTGCTCTCAGACCACAACTGGAGACTCATCCAGCCCAAGTCTTCTCTTTCTGGAAAACCGTGAGATCTCTGAGAAGATTAAAGGCCCTCAGCAAACATCTGCCCCTCAATAGGAGCAAGTACAGCCCCTCTCTGTATGTCCATCCCACAACCAACAGCATCTGCCCTCCTCATTCACAAATCTCCTGGGTTTTCAGCCCTTTTATGAGCATTTCCAGAAGACTTATGGTTCCTCCTGCAGACAGCTCCATTACACAAATTCTTCCAATGCATCCATCAAGAATCCTGCTCTCCCCCTACCCTTTACTTAGTCCATCTCCCAATTAGCTCTGAGAGCCACAGCACAGCAAGAACTTGATTGCATTTACTTCTGTAGTGCTCCTCTGATGAGGTCGTAACATTTTCTGCCCATTTAAGAAGGCAGAGGCAAACCTTCCTAGGCAGAGGAATTAACTACAGAGGAGCCAGCTGAAGCCAAGAGGTAAAACTCAATGAGAGCAACTCAGCTTACATCTGCAGTGTAGCTAGACTATAAAGTTCATTAATAAACCCAATTCTGTGGCCATGACAGTGAAGGGGGTCTTCTACTAACTACTTCACCTCATCATCTATTTAAGCTGCTCCAGTTTTACAGAGTAGGGAACAAGAATCCAGTGCATGAGGCCAGCAAACCAAGTCCTCTCCTTTAGAACAGTAGTTACATACTTTTCCATATCAGAAGGAAAGATGTAAAAGCTGTTTCTAGATCTACACAAGCACTCAAGTCAGCAGAACTGAAAGAACTGAGCAAAACAGAGAAGGGTTATTTTTACCTCTTTTCTTTTGCTGCTTGCATCACACTTGTGCATGCACATCATGTTTCTGCAGGAAGTACTTAACATAAGGCTGCTTGCTTTGGTTTTAATGTTTGAAACTGGTATATTTACCTGCCTGGTCAGAGGCAAAGTGACAAAATGATGATTTAATTTACTAAGGATCATGTGTACATAGATTTATACAGATTAATTATGAAAACAAAATTAGGATTCTGCTTGAATTTCATCCTTTCCACAGCATTTTCTGGATGCCTTTTTCTCCATTCGAAAAAATAATTTTGGCTTTGACTCAGCAAACAACTGCAATATATTTTAAGTTTATGCAAGTGCATTACTTAAACAATGTCCTACAAACATGTTCAACAATCAAAAAGATCAAATCAATCACAGTGTTAAAAAACTGCTTTGTAGTTGGATAATGGGCATCTATTTAAAACCCAGGGGTCAGTTTTTCTATTAGCAGTGATTTCAAAGAAGTGTGTGAAATCACTTTTTTAAACAAATTTGAAATGAAAACCTTTCTAACATAAAAATATGTTTAAAGTGTAAATGCACATCTGAAGCAGATCCCGTTCAAATAAGACTTCACAAATAAAAACTAATATTCTTGCCAGCAGCTCCCAGGTTCATTTTACTCTCTAGCCCCAGACACAAACTAAACTTTGAAACTTAATAGGGCCTTGCTCGAGCCAGCTTTTGCTACCAGATCCATTATCCTAGGCTGCTCCCTGAGGCTGGAATGCCAAAGCCGTGGCAGGGCAGCAGGTTGGAACCCAGAACAAGCTGCACCGTGCCCTGCTCCCCACCAGTGAAATGCCATTATAGACAGCCTGCTGCTTTCACAAAGCACTTTGATGTCTTCAGACAGTAATTGCTACCAAGCCAAATGTTAAATACTGTGCTGTTATTTCTCAGGATTGTCCTCGTGGCACAAATAGGGGAAGCTGAGAAGAGGGAGAAGAAATATCACAAGGTGCAAAGGCATCATCCTGTCAATGTTCCAGTCACTCCTGAGAATCACCCCACTTAGACCAGAACACCTCCAATTAACTCGCTAACTAATGCTGTAAATGTCAAGAGGTAATTACCACAGCTTATCCCTTTTAATGAAACCCAGTTTTCAAGTGTCCCTTGTGACTCCATTCCCCAGACACAGCTGGGTCCGTGCTCCTGAGGGCTTAAACAAGAGATCCCATTACTGCAGTCTCAGAAGCTGCTCTGTTTCAGACCAGAGGTGGTGGCAGTCTCTGGGCATGGCAAACCTGAGCTGATTCAACTCGCTTTACCCAGCCCTGAAAGAGGGATGAGTGATCAGAGACCTGTACGTGTTTGCCATACAGGAAAAATTCACTGACACAAGCCGTAACAAGACCCCAAGTTAGCCAGAAATTTGGGATGGATCTGCCTATATCATCTCTCTGCAGCATCCTCTCCAAAAAGGCCAAAAGATCTTTAAATGAAAAACTATGCTCAGAAAAGAAACAAAGATAGTTAATCAAGAGCGAGCAGAGAAGAGGGAGAAGAAGGAAAAGGGTTTATGTCCTCTTCTCTCAGTGCACACCACGTCCTGGCACATGGCTCTCCTTCTGCATGGCTTGAGTTAGTCAGGGAAGCAATTCCTAGCAAACCCTGGAATTTCAAGTGCCTTTCCCCGCCTCTAAGACCCACTACATTCTTCATGCTCCTCCTCCTCCTTCTCCTCCTCTTCCTGGTAGTTTCCCCTCTCTACCCTCCAAGCTGTGGGGTTCACCTCTTACTTGCTCTCCTCCCTCCACCTCTTTTTGCAAGGGTCCCACCAGACCTAGGCAATTCTTTTTAAAAAGAACATAATACAAGTGTGAGCAAGGAAATAAAACTAATATTACTCTGCACCACAGATCAAGTGATCAGTTGAGACACATCCTTTGTCCCAACCCTTCATGCAGCTGCTTTTCTCTGCGGCTGCCAGCTCATGGAGGCAGGAACCACACATCTGATTCATTCTGGGATAAATCATGAGCACTGGAGTGCTACGGAAACCCCACATGATCTTATCTCTCTCCGTCGAGCCCTCCAAAATGCCTGTGTGGAAAGCAGAAGCTCTTGCAACTGCTACTGCAAGTCTGAGCAATACTTACAGCTGATTGTAATTCCAAGCTCTACACCTCTTTTCTTGGGCAATTTAACGTGGAAAGTACCGCTGCTGGGTATGACAGACTCTATAAAGCCAAAAACAGACAAAAAAGAAAAAAAGGAGAAAAAAGAGAGTTTTCAGTTGCATGGATGGTTTCTTTGGAACCAGGAAAACAAGCCCATAAAGCACTGCTTTACTGGTTCAAATAAGGTTATCTGAGGCCCTGTGGACTTCAGATTGAAATTTGGATTCTCATTAAAAATACATGCTGCTCTGAACATCAAGTGAAGTGCTCACATCACACTGTATTTCAAGACTGAAGCAGCTTTGTCAATGTAAAAGGAAAAAAAATATTTATTTTTTAATACAAAGCTGCACTTCACCCCTTGTCTATAGCTTTGGCTCCCTCCTGGCTTCAAGGCCATAAACAAATATAAATATTGTTCCTATTAATGGGCAAATATTTAAAGTGTGTCCTCTTCATCTACTCCTTAGGCTTATCTCAGCCAAGCGATGAGCACAAAACATTTATGAAAGGATCAGAGGAAGAACGCTCCACCTCAGTGCACGTTAGGTCCTCACAGGGCTTCCCACTCTTCCTTCTGAGCCTTGTGAATATGCTCCTGCTGCGGGTTAGCAAAGGCACTGGCAGAGTCCTGCGGGCAGAGAGGAACAGCAATTCCTTTGGGAACGTACCTGCGACATCAAATTCGATCTCGAGCACCACTTTGTTGGTGAGCGCCGCGTCCCGCAGGAGCTGGTTGGCTTCCTCCATGGTCCCGTCCTCCGTCGCGATGCCGTTGATGGAAAGGACTCTGTCTCCTACTTGGAGCAGTCCACACCTGCAGTTCACAGTGGGAAAAGAGGGAATGGGAACAAGGACACAAGGAAAAAGAGGAAAGGAGGAAAAAAAACAACCCCACAACCAGCCATGAGTTACTTTTGCCAGGCAAATCTGTTACAAGACACACAAAGTAGTGACAAATTCTGCAGAAGTGGCCCCAAAGAGAAAATAACTCATTTTGGAGTGCCCATCCCAGTGTCCCTGGAAGGGCACAAGGAAGCAAACCTTTGTGGATTTCTAAAGTGCAAACATACTTTGCACCTAAGTAACCATTTCTGGTCACATTTTTTGCAACAACCAAGGGCGAAAAAAAGTAACCCTCATCTTTCTAAAATCAACACCATGGCTGAGAGATGAGAATGACAAATACAGGGGAATGTGACTTCCTTCCCTGTCTAACCACAAACAGTTCTTCCCATGCACCTGCACCCTCTGGAACACAAACTAACGGCACTGAAAATTGCACAGATTCCTCTGCTTAGTACAGGGCAAATACTGAAGCTACAATCCAATAAACTCACTGACATGTCTCAGCAAATTGGATAATCATTTATCCCTTCTAATTGCATTTCTGGAAGCCAAATGTACAGTGATACTGTTTAACTGCCTTGAAAGGCCAGTATTATTCCAGTGTGATAGCCTGACAATATAACCACAACTGACCCTTTGGGGCTCTGGTTTAGACCCGCCTTCTCCAGGAACAGAGATCAGCAGGATTTTTACTTTGGAAGGAGAACGTGATGGCAAGGCGACGTTGGAGATGTACTGCTACAGTACATTTGTCTCTTGGGACCCCCCTGCATTTATAAGCAAGGTGTTTTTCACATATTCCTACATTCAGTACCCACCCACACTCCCTTTTTTTTACATATACTGCAACACCAGCAAGATGATCCTCCAAGTTATCTCCCACATTATCTCAGTCAGCTCCCACCTGAGCTGGCCCATGGCTCTACAAAAACAAGACCGCAGTGTTCCCTGTAACCATGGGAAATTGCTCATCTTCCTTCTCCTCTATCAGTTGTTCACTTTAACCACATCTTTTTAGACTCTCCACTTATCACCTGGCCATCTACTTGAGCAGAGCTTGGAAAACCATTCTTCACCCATCACTAACGTAAGCTACAGAGTAGTCTCCAAAAGAGGTTGAGGGCTATAGCAACAAATCTAAGGTTCCCCTCAAAATGTGGAGTTATTTTACCACAAAGATTTTCCAGAAAACATCACTTATCCTGTTTTGAGCCATCTCCAGAGAATTTTTATTCCCTTCCTGTTTAATGATCAAACACATCTTTGTTTTCCCCTTTCTTTCACAGATACCTCACAGAAGACAGCTTGTTTTTCACTAAACCTTCCAGTCACTCTTCATCACTCATACCCAATTCGGTTGTAAGAAAACACAGCACCACAGCTTCGAGGCACACAAAGACATCAAAGGCAATGCACACGTGGCTGTATTATTCACCTCCAAACAACAGGATGTATATGAAAGGACGAGTTATCAAGAAAAAGTACACAATCTGAATTCAAGAAAAATGAACAGTTTGTGCCAGTGGCCCCTCAAAAGCTGAAATATGAACAAGTTTGGAGAGAGCCTAGGGAGATCGTTTTACTGGTACGAAGGTATATTCACACTTCTGCCTGAGGTCATGCCATCCATGGAAAAACGCTGGCTACTTTATGAGATGCAAATTCAGAGTTGTCTGTTCAAGGAGACTTGGATTAGGACAGACAACTCCATAATGTATAAATGAAGCCACCCTTGCGAATAAATTACATCAAGTTTAATTACAATCCTCTACTGGACTTGTGGCTATGCAGCCACACAGATGCACTTAGAAATATCAGCTTTTAAGTACAAAGATGGCACAGAGTACAACAGAGATGACTCCTCCACCACCAAGAGCTCTCTTGCTATGGCCCCAGTGCACCTTTTGCAGAGGGATCAACAGCTGCATCACTCAGACATCACTGTCATCTCAAGGTCACACAGGGACACAATCCGTTTTGGCACCACTGTTTCAGCTACAAGGGCTGGGAGCTCACAGGATACTTTTACACTGCATCAAAGCAAACATTTGCCACCTTTCCCACCAGAGCTGCCTCCTCCCAAAACAGCCGTTTCTCTTCACTCAAGGTGGATTTGCCTGAGTGTTTTACAGCCAACAGCTCTGTTAGTTCAGAGGTATTTTATTTCTTTTATTAGCCTCAGTCAATCACAGTTGTTTAAGACCTGGTCTTGCAGGTTTGTAAAAGTTTGTGATGTGAAGCCACAACCTTCTGGCTTCCCCTACAAGTACAAGGAGGCCTGATGTGTCTTGTTAACCCTTCAGGATCATTTCAGAGACATCCATTTCCAGTCGTTACATGCCCTTGCATTGGGAGCAGAGCCTGGGGAGCCAAGGGTTTGCAGAGCTCTCCCTGGCTCTGCCATGGGATCCTACAAGAATCTTCAGACAGTTTTTCCAAAAAGAAGGCATTTGTTTCAGAGATGCTCAGTCTAACATCAGCGCCTACAAAGTGCTTTCAGACTATGGGAGCAGAAGTGTCTTAAAATCAGAAAGAACAAGAGCACAGGCATCTCCCGGAGTGAAAGGCAGCCCTATGGATGTGTTGGAGTCCCTGATGGGAATATCTCCCTGGGGTAGAACAGATTTGCATTTTGCCATGACTCATTCCTTGGGCTTAAAGACAGCAACAGAGCAATGGAGGTGTCTTGCTTAATACAGAGCAGCACATATTCAAGCCTTGGGCAGGGTATGCGCTGAAGAGCTCACTCAGCATCATCCACGTCTGCGTGGTCACTCCAGCTGTGGGGGGAGCAGCTGTGACCAGGGCCACATTGCTGGATGCAGAAACTCATCCTTTGTGCCCTTACATGCCCCTGAGCTGGCCTGCACAGGTCAGACGTGCACATCTCTCTGTGTGTGCACATCTGTGCCTGCACATTGGTGGGTGGGTCTCTGCCCCTAATGGATCAAAACTCTGCTGACAGTTTCAGCCAGATGCTAAACTTTGCTTTTGCAAACTATTCATACCCAAAAGCCAGAAACACAATGATCAAACAACTGTGTCTGAGCAGAGCTAGAAAACATGTAGCTCAGCAGGAAGCATTGATTTTGGATACCAGGATGGAGAAGTCAGATACTCTCCCTCTGCTGCCAATGACAGCTGGGGGAGGAAGGACACAAAACCTGTGTGCTTCAAGGCAGCCAAGAGGGGATGTCAGGCTTCTTCCCCTTCCACCATCCCTGCTGATAACAGGGGCTGAATCACTGTCTCATTCAGAACCCAAAGGCTTTATCATGCACCCTGGAAACAAAACAACAGGTGGGAAGGGAGGTCTATTAGAGGCTATTTGCAGTAAAACAAATCACAAGTCAGACAGGTGAGAATTTTTGCATCAAACTGCCTGCCACAAGCTAGCACAAAGCAGACAATAAATGTGAGGCAGTCCAACCTCCCTGAAAAGAGGTTGGACCATGCTCCTCCCTGGTAGTACTCACATTTGCTGGGAACCCCAGGGGCAGCTCCTCCACAGCAATCCCGATGGACAAAGCCAGTGTGGATCATGTGATTGTACAACAGCACGTTCAGATCCACAGGTTTTGCAGAGTATGTGAACACCTAGGTCAGATCCAGGCTGCTAAGCCTGATGCCTGTATCTTCAGAGCTCACCTTTTTGGCAAAGAGCAAAAACTGCAGCACAAGAAAGAGCACAGCCCAGCATCAGCCAGGAGCCCAGCCTGGTAAATGGGATGAAAAGTGCTCTAATGTCTTGGGCTGCAGCTACAGCAGAACCTCTGAAGAGCAGGGAATAAGGGAGCTTGACTGATGGAGCAAAGAGCTCTGTGAAATAGCAAGAAACAAAAAGTGAAATGAAAACATAAAACTGCCTTCTTCACTTCACTGCAAACCCAGAGCACTTATCACTTCAAGATGGGGAGGAAAGACAGTGTTTTCCTGCCAGCTAGGAAGAGCAGCATGGTTTAGGAAAGAACGAAATACACAGCAGAGATTTAATCCCCAAATCAAATCCAGGCTGCAAACGCAGAGAGGATTGCTCCCAGTCTCCAGAAAGCAGCAGCCAGAGGAGCGTGAATGCTGCCGGGTGGGCAGCGCGAGGGCGAGCAGCGTGTGTGACACATCAGAGCAAGGCTGCACTGCCAGTTGCTGCTTTTCCTCCAGGCTTGGCAAGAGGATAAAGCAAAGCCAGGCGGATTTCAGCACATTTCCCTCGTCCCCTGGGACAGAAGGCTTTGTTGCTGCCTAATTTATAAAAGGAGTTTGGTGCTTTGCAATATGAGCCAAGTTTGCCCACAATAGAGGATAAAGAAACCCTGTAACACCATCACCTTAATTTTTAAACCCTGTTTGGAAACAATCAAACAACAAAAGGCATAACAGGCTTTTGAAATCTCTCCTAACCTGCATCAAGACAGCTCTTTTTCCTGTGCCAGCCCCTTGTCCCTGTCCTCCAAGCACCAGGCACTCCTGTTCCACCTTGCCTCTTCATCAGCTGACTGGAGAGGCTACGACACAGAGACTGGTCTGCACAGCAAGGACTTGCATTTCATTTTGCAGACACTTTTCCTGCCATATGAGTCTACAATTCCCTCATGTGCTGTTTTTCTGGGCTGGCTTGGAGACACTAAACCTTCAGCACATGCTGATGGGGCCATCAGAGTCTTCTCCAAGAAAGGGTCTGCAGCAGGCACTGGGTACTGCCACACTGCTGCATCTTTGGCACCCTTAGGCAGGACCACAGTGGTAATCACAGGTGGGAAGGGAAACAAGCACAGGGACATTAAGTGCCAGCCTAACGAAACCAGCTCTCCTTTTCACCCCTCAAGAGACCAAGCCATGCTAGGACTTGACCTGTTTAGTAACAAAAGCCTTGACAGAAGACACCTACGTTGTAGTGCACAGGCATTTGAGCAGACTCTAAATCCAGCCAGCAAGGGTATTGGGAGCAGCTGAACTCCAGGGCTGAGGCTCCACCACTGGAGGAGTCACTGCTCCCAGTGTCCTTGGGGATGACAGAGCGCAGTTAATGCTGCTCCTCCCTTTCTGCACTTTTCTCAGCATTACACAGCCAAAAGCAGGCGGGATTAACTGCACCACCTATCTCAACCACAGCCCTCTCTCTGTGGTTCAAAGCCTTAAGGCCAGTTTATATAGCTGGGCTCTGCTACAATGAAATCAGTCAGAAAACATTTTGCAGGGGCCACTTATTTAGACCTTTCCCCTTTTTGCACCTGTATAAAAGATTTATCTTTCAAAGAGGAATTAAAAAAACAAAGAAAGGGAATGGGAATGGCACTCTCACACAGACACACGCTCCCTTCCTCCTCCTCCCAGACCAGCCGCAGCCTGGTGCCAAGACGTTCACCTGGGGTGCGAGGGAGGCCACGGTCAGCCGACGAGTGCAGAAATGGCAGTGACAGTAAACCATGCCCAGTGAAGAATGGGAGATATTACAAGGATGATAGTAAATATCTAAATGAGCCTCTGAGGAGAGAAAACAAACCAAACCATGAAATGTTCAGCAGCAGCACCATCAGCATCCAAGGGCAAGGTCTCTAACCTCTCTGCCGGGCTGTCAGGCTCAATAAAACGGACGAGAGGTGGGGAAGACAGAGTTTCGGTAGCAAAGATGCCTCCCTGGAGCTGAAGTCCGAAGCCATTCAAAGGGTCTCCCCTGAGGACCACCTCTGTCGTCTCTGTGTGGACTATCTGCCCGCCAGGACCCACCGTGCTGGAGGCCAGTGACACTGAGAGGATGAGAGAGGCAGAAGGTCAGGGCAGCCATGGTCACCATAACAGCCTGGGTCACAGACCTTGGTCTGGTGGTGGTGGGAACAGTGACCAAGGATGAGGGAGGCACTGACAGTGCTGAGACGAGCAGTTCTACCCCAGCTAACAATTGACAACAAGGACTGCAAGGCAAGCGTGCGTGCCCCCTCCGACCCAGCCCAGCCCAAGACTGCTCTTACGTGAGCTTTTGTGCTCCTTCTTCTTCTGCCTCCTCCTCAGCATGGTGGTGCGGGGGCTCATGGGGTGGGAGCTGCGAGGTAGCGTGTTGGAGTTCTGGCACGGGAATCCCTGCACGTTCATGGTGGGAGACGAGAAGTTGGCAGCCACCAGAGCTGGGGAAACACAGAGCGCGTTAGGGACGTGCACAGGGGACTGCAGCAGCAGGTTCACTCACTAACATTGTCACCAAACACCTCAAGGGTTTGAAGCATCTCCTTCTTTCCAGCTCCAGGGCTCAAGACCCAAGGAATGTTTGCTTCCCAAAGTTTGGACACAGTGCAATGTCTCCTCTTCTCTATCTTACTGCCACAAGACAAGAAACCTGGGGCAGCACAGAGCCCACTCCTGACAAGAAGTGCATCTACAGATTTTGAAGTAGCCATAATCCTGCTGTTAACAAGCTGTATGGCACTAGGGCTGAGCTGGATGTGTTGCTGTATCACATTTCTACACGACACCAGAGACACCCTTCCCTGTACCACAGCCAACTCATTTTTGCTGTATGAAACCAGGCATGCGAATGTGGGGTTAAGGGATGGGTGCATGGGTCTGCCCAGCACACTTCTCTTGTCCCAGTTACCAGATCTGTGTGTGCTGGGCTGCAGATACTGATTTTGTACCTCAGCACTGGGCTGTGGAAACAGAACCAGATGACTGAGGAAGAAATAAGTGACAAGCCACACTATGGACCTGAATATTAAGGAAAGGAGGGGCACAACAAAAATGAACACGCGCAGGATGAGGGCGATGCCATGCACTGAGGTTACATTTGCAGTAATCCTGTCCAGACGTCTGGTTCCAAGTGGGTGTCTTGCAGTGTCCGGGGTGGTGGGTGTGACAGTAGTTGACACAGGGGTCCCAGCAGTGGTGGTGGTCACTCTTCTGCACCTTGACTGATAGCATCCAGGGGAGCAGAAATCACCACAGGCGGGAAGGAGAAATGAGAGAAAGAAAAGGTAAGAACCATATGCCAGGAGATTGTAGAAAAGAGCCTTATACTGACTCTGAACAAGCCAGGATGCAACCACAGTGTGACAAGCATCAGCAGCAAAAACGCAACCCCACATAACCTCATGACACTCGATGCAAAGTGGCAGAAATCCACCCCTTTCCTACAAAAAACTCAGCATGCTGTGCCAGAGGCTTGACTCAGCCACGGTGGCAGTGCACACATCATTACCATTTGCAATCTGTTATGTGATGTGCAGAAGCTCCACCCAGCCATGAGTTTCCTGCAGAGGTCATCAGCACTCTCCAACAGCACCAGGGAAGCTTCCTTGTGCTGTTTCCCACCTTGCTGCCAGAGCTGCCCTCCCTGTGACAAGGCTCAATACCTTCCCCACGTGCTGTGAGCACTTTGCTTGGCTTCAGCATCTGGTTGTTAAGCGGCTGCTCTTGCACAGGAATGCACACATGGATGACAGAGAGGAGTAGCAGAGAGCCACCTCCAGCTCGCCACAACAAAAGGGGGTTTATACACCACTGCTTAAAGCCAATTAAGGAGGCCACCAGCACAGAAAAAGATGCCAGTGCTGTGGCAAACAGCAAATGAAAGCATAGCACCAACATGGCAGAGCCTGTTCAAGGGCACACCACTGCTTTAACTTCAACCCTAACCCCAGCACATGCTGGCAGAATCTGTTGCAGTGTGACATCCATCATCTGGAATCCCTCTGTCCAGGAACTGCAGTTTTGCAACACCAAGTCAGGATGCCACAAGTCTCTTCTGAAATGCCTCAAACAGCCCCCAGGCACAGGTCCCTCGTCTGTTCTCACTGATGCTCCTTTCGCCCCTGGGCAGCACAGGGCCAGTTTGGTTTTTCTTGCCCAACACCAGGTGTTCTGTCCCGAATCTCTGCACCATGCTGCCTGGATCTCTTTTCTTCTGAGAGCAATTGCTGGCTAACAAGCAAGACTTCAAGCTGTTTTATTCAGCTAAGCATGGAGAGCATCATCCCACAGCAGAGTATCGCTGCAGCCACACGTTATCCCAGGGTTCTTAACCTCGCAGCCACTTGCACTGACTGGCAAGCACCTTCCCAGGATGACATCTCCTCCTGCCTCTAGGTCCTCTGAGCAGGCAGAAGTGCCGCCAGCACTGACACTACCAGAACCTTCTGAGGTGTAAACCTGGGAGAGAGACTTATTTTGTTTACTGAGTCCACCCAGAGATCTCCTCTAAAGGTCATCTGTTAGTGCCTTGAACAGCAGAAATCCATTTTCTGTTTGTGCATCACGGGCATTAAATCATTTAGGTCAGATTTTCCAGACAATATAGTGATTATATTTAGTCTTCGCTAAACATTTAGTGAGTTTAGCACTTAGTCTATCAAGCTTTTAAAAATACACTTCCAGCTCTGGGGTTTCTATTTTGTGTATTTTCAAAAGTAAATTTGGAGTCAGGCAGCTCTTAAACACAACAATCAAATTAGCCATATCTAGACAAAAAGAAAACTTCTTAATAAAATTAAACACTTTGAACATGAGGGACAGAGCTTATGGGCATATATACAAAATAATTTAATCCACTTATAACAACTAAAACTCTCCCATTTGTCTATTAATTCTTAGTTTACATCTGACAACAGAAAAAAAATGTGCCTTTGAAACTCAGCTGTGAGCGAATTGGGGAAGAGAAGGCATTTTGGACAAGTCTGTGAAAAAAACCCTACAACAGGCTTCCCCAAGCTTTCACACTTATCCCTGCCTGAGGAAACCCATCCATGCCAGCACTGATCCTGGGCACCATCTGCTCCCATTGATCCTGTGAGCAGGGCATAATCCTCCCACAAACTCTCCAAGTGCCCCCAGAACCACAGGGAAAACCAACTCAGTTTGACAAATCCCATGCTTCAGCATTAGGCCATATTTTTGCACGGCCAGTGCACCTTCAGATCCCTCTCCACCCTCTAACCAGATGTTGATTGCACAAGAAGCCACTTTAAAAACAATATGATGACAAATGCCATGCAGGCACAGGCTGAAAGGACTCAGTAATGCAAGTGCTGAACAGGGATGGATCTGCATCATCTCCTCTCCTCAGCTTCTTTCCCTGGGCTCCACTCTCTTGCCAGCCACAAGAGTTTGTTTTTGCAGGGTCTATGTTTCCTCACTATCCCTGTTTGCTAAACTCACAAAGGGCAACCTGTGGAGTTGGCACAGCATCCTTCCCTATGATCCCTCACGTGTTAAAAGAGTTTAATCAAAAGTGGGAACAATTGTTACATCCCTGAGTTTTCATATTCATGTGTTACAATTATTTTTCCAAGTTTGTGTTCTGTATTTCTGCCACAGCAAACTGATCTGTGTATGGGGGTTTGGGTAAACAGGCTCTGATCCCACCGAGCTGTCCTTCCACAGAGCCTCCTTCTCCTGAGCAGCAGCTCAATGCACATACTTTGCAAGAAGATTAGGAACAGGGCACTAATGGAAGGAGGAGAAGAGTTCATTTTAACAGCCATTGAAAAAGGATTATAGCTTCCCATTTTTTCTTGGGCACAAAGGTCAAGTCATCCATTCCCTTTGTTAAACTGCTTCACTTCTGCACAAATTGGACTGGACATGTAAGGGATTTATTTCTAGACATGGAGATGGTTTTAGGTTTTAGGTTTCACTGTATCAGTTTAAGGAAGACCATAAGATATTTTCTTCCTTTCCCCAAACCGCCATAGAAGAGAATGGAAAGAGCAGCTGTGCCCAGGGCTACTGTGCATCAGTGTTGTTAAAATGCATGTCCCTGAGAGACGAGTGATTGAAAATGGTGGAAAAAGGGACTGGTACTGAACAATCACACCCAAAACACCTGAATTACAAGACTACCAGTACAGACTGTAACAAGCAAGAGCTGCAACAAATACACTGAAGCCATGGTGACAACGAAATTTACAGGAGAGCCTGAGACAGCTTCTCATATGGAGGGAGGAACTAAAGGTGGGCAACAAGAATGCTCACCAGGATGAATTTCTAATGACATTTTACAGGCATTTTGGGCTTGATCTTACTGCAGCCAAAATTTACTTCCTCAGCATTTGGTTTTTTGTATGGGTGGTGGAAACCAGCAGCTACAGATGGATTCACTCTACCCCTGGCTGCCCAGACACAGCTGCCTCTCAAGCAGGCTGGTCTGAAAGATGAACACTAACATTCCAGCTTTGGAAGTCCATCAGGACCCTGTCCAGCTACTGAACATATCCTTTACAAAGTCCTACCAGGCATCAGCAAATAAAAACTGAGCTTGGAAATATATTTGCCAGCAGCAACGTTGTTTTCCTCTCTTCACCATTAAAGTCTCTTATCTGAGGCACTAAGGAAGTGGCTGGCACAGCACTCAGCACTGCAGAACCCTGGGATTCCCATCTCCAATTTCCCCATTCAAGCACAGATGTTCAGACGTTGCCTCTTTTTCCTATTCACATCCTTGAAGAACGTCATCTAATCACATACATTTCATCAAAACATCCATTTTTTTCCCTCTACAGATGTCTCTCTTAGGAATCTGTTGCCAGCACTCAAAAGCAAGACGCCCTTACAGGGACCTAAAGTGAGTTTTGAGAGTGACCAACAGTGTAGGCACAGAAGACACACCTGTTTCTGGAGGCTTCAAAGGCAGCCTGCTTTGGTGGACAGGTAATATCTCTAGCTTGACATTTTCGGAAGTGGCAGCTAAAAGCTGAGTTGCCTCTAATAAGGAGCAGTGCTCTGTGCTCGTGCCATCGATGGAGAGAATGTGGTCACCAACGTGCAACGCGCCACATCTGCAAAGGAAACAGCAGGAGAGGTAATTACACACATGGCCAAAATCCACGTCCTTGCAGTCAGCAGCACACGCAAAATTCAACTGCGAATTAGTGTGCAAATTCTTGTTAATTTCTTTTCATATATAATTTTTTTAAATTCCAGTTTGAACCCTAGGTTCAAGCATTACCCAGAATACCAGCTAATATGGTTGTGGTTTGATGCTAGCCAAATGCCAGGCACCCACAACAGCCACTCACTCACCCACCCCTGCCACAGCTGGGCAGAGGAAAGAAAAAAATTAAATGAAGGGTTCATGAGCTGAGATAAGGACTGTGAGAAAACACTCCAAGGGCAAAACAGGCTCAACTTCAAGGTACAAAGTGAGTTTATAACTGACAAAATCGGAGGAGGATAATGAGAAGTAAAATAAGCCCTTAAAACACCTTTTCTTCCCCCAACCCTTCCCTCCTTCCCACCGACAGTGCAGGGAGACAGGGCATGGGGGTTTGGTCAGTTCATCACCTGAGGTTTTCTTCTGCTGCTCAGGGAGAGGAGTCCTTCCCCTGTGAGACCGTGGGGTCCCTCCCATGGGAGACAGTTCTCCAGGAACTTCTCCAATGTGGTTCCAATCTCACGAGCAGCAGTCCTCCCAGAACTGCTGCAACGTGAGTCCCTCCCACGGGCACACAGTCCTCCCAGAACTGCTGCAGTGTGGGTCACTCTTCCACGGGGTGCAGTCCCCTAAGGACAGGCTGCTCCAGCCTGGAAGCAAGGGCCCCCTCTCTCCACTGGGTCTCCCACTGGAGCACAGCCTCCTCCAGGCATCCACCCACTCCGGCATGGGCACCTCCCCCACGGGCTGCGGGTGGATCTCTGCA
>VXAZ01009468.1:245346-493948 GCA_013399875.1 Gymnorhina tibicen | reverse complement strand
CTTTCTTTTGATTTTCTTCTTAAATATGTTATCACAGAGGCGTTACCACCATCTCTAATTGGGCCAGCAGCATGTCCATCTTCAGAGCCATCAGGGATTGGCTCTGCCAGACATGGTGGAAGCTTCCAGCAGCTTCTCACAGAAGCAACCTCTGTGGCCCCCCCCAGTACCAAAAACCAGGCCATGCAAAACCGACACATTCATGTCTGAGTCAGTGCTGTTGGTGGCTTGGCAAAAAATCTTTTAAGTTTGTAAGAGTGCCCCCTCATAGCTAGTCTGGATGGCTGAGAGCTCGCCTAGCAGTGTAATTAAGTCCTGGGAGCCAGGAGTTTAGCTCTGCAACACAACTGAACACAATTAGTGCTGCACAGCAGCCTGTCCATGCATCCCCAGGCAAAGGGTTTCCTGCCTTGTCCATCAGGAAAAGGCTTCAGCCAGAAGTTTCCATAATAGGCTTTAGCCATTTCACAGCTCCAGGGCAGTCAGACCTGAGGTTTTTAAAGCTCAGCTTTCACATGCACTGAGTTACATTCATTCCTGGTGAGGAGTGTCCAAGGCTGGTGAGTCAGATATTTTTAGCACAAACAGTGCTAAGAACGCATGGACAGGAAGATTTCAAGGCAAGACCAGGAAGAATGGCTTATAACTAACAAGGCGACAAAAAAGCAGTGGAGAAAGAAAAAGCAGAAGTAGGAGCAGCCTGTTCAGATCTGTACCTGTCCACCACGCTGGCTGGCTTGATCTTGTCGATGACGATGACCTGCTTGTTCCGGTGCATGGCTGTGGTCAATGTGATTCCCAGCGTAGACCCCGGAGTCTTTGCTATTTCAACTAGTAAAGGACCAGAAGCATTTGCTACAGTATCTGCAAAACAAGAGAGCACCTGAAGACACTTGTCATACAGCCTTTTCCATCTGTAAATGCAGGGGTTGGCCAACAGTGCTGACTCATCATGTGAAGCAGCAAACCTTTAGCTTGGACATCCTACAGTCCCTGTCATGTTGTGACTTAACAAAGAAGAACACTCGAGAAGCAAAATTGCCTCTGCACAAAACCTACATGATAATGAAGAGTATTACAACAATTCACTCATGGAAAGAACTCGTCTCTCTTTACTTTGGGTTAAATAGCAGTATTGAGGAATAGATTGCTCAAAGGCTCTGCAAAAGTCACATCAATGGTATTACAAGCACAAAAAAGGAAGATCATAAGGACATCACCATTACAGGCTTTTCCCCCAACAGTTTAAAACAAAAGGCACAAGGATACAGGATCGCACTTTCTGGAGTACTCAGAAGTCTCGTGGCTGATGACAAGCCAGTCAACTCCTCTGTGCTTCAAAATACCACCTCAGCTCCTTGTTTGAGCTCCTCCAGTGTGACAGTGGGAGCAGACACAGCACTGCCAACCCCCTGCTCCCAACAGCCTCCTCTCCCATCAGACAATACAGGGTCAACTCATTTTTAAAAGATGCAACTCTGCCATAAGCTTAATAGATGCTGTAAGTGAGACTATGAAACTCCTACGAAATTGCACTTGTTAGCATAAGCCTGCACCAAACCTATCCACCCCTTCTGAGGAAGGGGGAGGACAAAGAAAGCCTGTGTTTCTGGCTGATTAGACAGAAATTCCCTCCAGCTCTGTTACACGCATTTCCTTCCAGATGACCTAAAGCCACCAAAGAGGTGGGATTCACAAATGTGTTATCACCATCAGACATCCAATAACCAGCATCCCCATGTGTAGGTGACACCCCCCATGAAAGCACTCATGAAGACCCAGCCATCCACTTTGAAGGAAAGGCCAGCAGAGCCCTCTGAGCACCTGATGCCTCCTCAGCCCTTAATTATTCATAGTAAGGCTTTTCCCTTCCAAAGACATGCTCCACTGAAAATGCTGATGCTACTTGGCTCCAAACCTGATGCATGGCTCATTCTTTCTCTCTGATAAATGGGAGCTTTAATGCAGATCTGGGAAGCTAAGCTGCAGCAAGGTCTTTTCTGAGATTTGTTGAAGATGCTTAGTCTCTGGAGACAGAAATTTACCCTGGAAGTTCCCCTTGGGGATCAGCCAAGGGATGTTCAGGCTCTGGACTACTCATAGTGCCATTTTTCACAGGGGAGGAAGCAGGAGGAATGAGCCACGTTAAGGGTTATGCAGGCTTCACATAAAACAGTTCATTCTCTGATGAAAAGGACCACTAGGGAGATCTGCAGGCCCTGGTAAAAAGCGCAGCCCCAGTTTAATCAAAAGATACACAAAGCACCCAGCTAAAGCCTGCAGAAGGTGCACTTAAGCCTTTGTTAGCAAAGGAAGCACCAAGAGACTGAGGATCTCTTCCAACAGCAAACACCAGGTATGTGTTAGTTTTGCAGCCTGTGTATGTCCAGCACATATCCTCTGAAGAGGGACATGGATTTGTATCCCTCCAGCTGAAGGGAAGAAGATAAGGAAAATAAAACAATGAGAAGAGCTTGCTGGAGCGTCGGACCTTTGTTTGCAAGGAAAACACCTACTCCTCTCCAGTTTACCCAGCATCCAAGCTTCTTGGCTTTGCCAGGTGCTTCCCAGGGAGGTCTCAGCATGATGGTGAGAAGAATGAGCCTCAGGACCTCAGAACCAGGGTTATTAGTGGGACTATAGGAAACCACAGTCCTGCCTCCAGCCCATGGTCCCTCCTCCTGCCACACACAGCACAGGCCACCTCACTGTCCCTTTTAATTCTCATCTCCATCACAGATGAGAATTGCTCCAAATCCATTTTAGAAAGGCATTTATTGAGGAATTACCAGCCAAGACTCTATTAATTATTCTAGGGGAAGATTTGGCTCAAATCAAAGGTCAGGAGTCAGCAATCCAGTAATATTTGTGAGGTGTGATTAATATGGAGCTGTTACACTCGAGCTAATTTTAAAAGAAATATGGAAGGGACAGAGTAGGCCATGCAATAACTTTACTGTAAGGAGTCAATTGGCATTGTTGCACTGGCACCAGGAGGTGTTTCTGCACCACCATGCACAGCTACAACCTCCCAGGAGGGCACAAAGGGCTGTGCAACACCTGCTCACACCCACACACTTGCAGGGTACTCACCACTATTGTGAGGGATACAAGGGAAACAGAACCTGCTCCAGGTTCTCACTCACCTCAGTGCCAAAGATGTGGGAGAGGTGATCACCCCACCACCCAAAACTGGGGGTTGGCAGGTGTTTTCTAGAAGATCTTTCTCTCAACAGCTTCTTTTTAAGGAAATACTGGGGAGGGGGGAAGGGGGGGTGCTCCTTCTTGCACTATGTTTCTGAGCCTCACTTGGCTTTGCTCACCTCTCTAGGGAGGAATGGCTCTTGTAACCAGCCTGGAAAGTGCAATTGCTTGGGGAATAAGCAAAGTGTAATGGTAGGGATGAGTTTTTCCTGCTGTAATGCACTTTGGGAGAGAGGAGGGAATAGAAGATGAGAAGAAGGGAAAGGGGAGAAAGGGGGGAAAGGGGCCTCCCTTGCAAATGCAAACAAAATAAACCAGAAGCTCCTAGAAGAACCAAACTGGGGAGATACTCCCTTCCTAACACAGCCCAGCAGCTCTTGTCCCCAGCTTCACAGGCACATGGAGACATTTGACTTCTTGGGCCCCTGCTCAGGCTCTAGCCCCTGCCACTGCTCGGCAGACACTGACAAGTCACCCACTTGTGGGACACCACCAGCTCTCCACTCCACAGCAGGAGAGCTCCACCAGCTTAAAAAACTTCAGCCTAAAACTGAATGGGTGGAGGGGCAGCCAGGGGAAGGGACAGGAGGAAAAGGACACAGCAAATCGCTTTGCCCATCCATCATCTCTGGCAGAGACCCTCCCCCTCTTCATGAGTCAACCCTAAAGGCTTGTAGCCCAGATCCTTGGTACATGGCACACACAGATTATTTCCAAAGTAACTATTCAAGTACCATTTTCTGGCTGATCAGTTTATTTGTGGTGATTTTTTTTCCATTCTCCCCCATTTTTTAGAAACCCCATAAGATAAAGTGCAGCCATGGGAAAGCATCTGTTCATTGCAAAGTTTATCTGGCGTCAGCAAAGGGCAGGGATTTTCCTGATGCCCCAGGAAGGTGCATGCCCAATTGGAACTCCTTTTAAATGAAAATAGTAAATTAATTTAATTCCTTCAGTGGCCTTGAGAAATCTCAGCCAACCTGACAAAAAGCCTGTCATGGTCCCATCCTGCACCGGCCTCCGTGGTGAAATCCCAACAGCCGGGGGATGATCGGTGGCAGCTGCCACATCCCTCACACCAAGAGCAGGGCTGGCCCCATGCAGATCATCCTCAGTGCACAATTTTGGCTGGAAAACCACAGAGACAGCTGAGGAGTGCCATGATTCAATGCTCCCCTGCAGCAGCCTTGGTCTCTCACCAACAACAGATGCAGAGAAAGAACTTTCCCTCCTCAAGGGTCAGTCCACACCACCCCAGCACATACAGCTGCAGCAAAGAGTGAGCACCATGTAAAAACCTCTCTTTTCCCTGAGGATGAACAGGACAAGCACCACTTCACGGTGGTATCCCCAGCCCCTTCACCACATTTTCAGATTGGGAATTAAGAGTTCTTCCTTTAGGCTGAGAATATCCCCAGACCACTTTCAGCACTTGCTGTTCCCTTCTCTCATCATCTTCTGGGAGCTGGTAAAGAGAATGGCTGTAATAGCTGTGAACTGGGGATGATGTACTCATCTCCCACTGCAATTATTAGCTGCTGCCTGTGGAGATTGTTGTAAGCTACGTGTTCTGTATCATCTTGCCTTAAAAGAAAGCAGGACAAATACATTCCTTTACAGGGTTGCCGAGAGCACTCTCTAAGCAGAAATTATCTAAGAAAGGGGAGGGTTTTACATTTTTGGGAAGTATCTAGTTCTGGTCTACAGGTTAACAACACAAGATGGAGAGTCACTGCATAAAATCCTGCTGTCCCTCCACGTTCATTCAACCCTCACAGTTTTAGGTGGGAGAGTTACTCAACAAGAAACACCAAGACACCAAAACACCTTCATGGCTATTTTTGTTGCAAGTCAGGTTTTAAAACAATCAGCTTTCTGCATCATAGATACCGGGAACTGCACAAACAATAAACCCCCCAAAAGGCCCATTTCCCATGCACAATTAATTGTTTACTGTTGTTCAGGCTTGACAGCTCCGTGCAAAATCCCTCCTTTAACTCCACCTGTCCCCCTCCCTGGAGCAGCCTGTGAGGAGAGGAATGGACATCCCTTACTGCCCCATTACCTAAAAAAAATCATAAATAGGTAGAAAATAGTTTTGGGTAGTTTCTGTTTCCCATTTGTTTCCTCTTTGTCATGAGCAGCAGTTTCCAAAGAGAAGCTGCTCCTGTGGTGTGGCAGAAGCCAGGCAGTGTGCAGGCAACCGCCGAGGCATCAGCTTTTCCTTCCAGCTTTCCATGGAGAACGTGTCTGTGTAGCACACACTGCCCCGTTCCTGGCAGCCAACCCCCCAGGGGACAGCCACTATGTCCATGCTTGTGGAGCTTCTACCAAAAGGAAGGGGAAAGCTTGTGGTGAGGAGACTCAACAGGAAGCAGGAAGCCCTCAGGGCTGTCACAAGGAGCTCTCTTATCCTGCTGCACGTTGCATGGGTGAGTTCTGGTGTTCTCAGCTCTCTTTCCTCAGGGGTGACGTGGTGTCAAACCCTCTCAGCTTCAGACTCTTTTTATTTTCCTCCACACTGACAAATCAGAAAACAACCTGATATCACAGACTCCTATTCCTCACTGGATCCTAGGCTCAGGCATGTTGGACTGGTTTGTGAGATTTGTGGAAAAGACTCCAAGCTAGTCCAGCTCATGGCTCCAGGGAAGGCAGAAACCCCTCTGGAGACGTATATGAAACATCACATCTAATACACAGCTCAATGAGCTTCCAGAACCAACACAGCTTCGAACTCTGTGGTAACCTTAAACTCATTAACAACACTCCCTGCAGTAACAGCTGTGTGTCACAAAGCCAGCTCAAAACAACTTTACAGTAGCTAATGATAAACCCTTTCCCAGGGCTTGAAACTTAAAATCAAATGAAAAAAAAAAAAAATCAACAACCACCACCACCAACCCATCACATTTCATATCTACTGTGCAAAATGCTTTTTAGAAATACTCATCCTCTGCCCTTCAGGAAGTTCTGTCTTATTTGAGGTCAAGCATTTGATCACCCCTCATTTATTTCAGGAGCAGATCTGAAGTAACGTTTCTAAGAAAGGGAATAGCTCCAGAATTAAGCAGGGTCAAAATTCAGAACTAAAGCCACAGCAAATCTCTGCCTGCATGCAGCTCACTCCTCTGCACACTTTAATAGTGCTATTTGCAGTGATGGCAGAGCACTCCAGCCCCCTTTAACTCTGACTTCTCCTGTGCCCTCTCTGCCTACATTAGAAAATCCCCTTTTGCCCTCTCCTCTAAAGCCACTCGTCATTCCTATCAAGACACATCACTGCATAAAAGCATTTCAAATGCATTTAACTAAGCCAGCTTTGAACTTTACACCCTACATCCATGCTCGCAGGACATTGCTCAGCAGTTTTTCCACTGAAACTGAGTATCCCAATTACTGTCTCTAGTCTCACATACTTTCCAGGCAGTCAGAGAAAAAAATGCCATCACAGCCATGCTGTCCTTACCCATGATGGTCACATCATACTCGATCTGGAAAAGTGCCTCCTGGCTGCACTGCCGCAGGATGTTGAGGGCGTCAGCGTGGGTCATGCTGTGCAGAGGAATCCCATCCACGCTCAGCAGCCTGTCCCCAGTTTTCAAGGACCCTTCCCTGTAAGAAGCCACAGGCAATTCTTTTTTTTATGTATTTATATTTATTTATATTTAGATAACTAATCTATATATCTTTATATAAATATCTGTATTTCTACAGACAAATTTGCTATATATCTGTATTATCTATACGTAAATATATAAGCATATATTATTTGTGTGTGTACATACATGTACGTGTGTATATATATATATACACACAGATTAAGAAGTCAATTACTCTCATCCTGTAGGATGAAAGAACACTCTTTGGACAATAGTCTGGGTTATTTATAGTACCAGGTCCATCATATTAAATTATCAGCATGAGAGTAGATAGACTGGCTCCTGCTTTCTAGCACAGCATCAGCAATTCAGATGCACAGGGCTAATGTAGGGGCTGCCTCTGCAAGAGCAGTTTCTGCCTTTAACTACAACATCTGCACTGGGCTGGCCTGTGAGCACCGTGTCCACCCTCCCCACACTGCACAGGTGCCACAGCAGCGCTGCCATTCCACACCACCAGCGTGAGAAGCCTCGGGCAGGCACCAGGAGGAGGACAGGACGGACGCACAGCCGGGAGTGTGGGGACAGCTGCTGGTCTGGCGTGTGCAGGCAGATGTGGAGGTGTGACACAAGCAGTACCTGTCTGCGGGGCCGCCCGGCCTCACGTAGGTAAGCACCAGCGGCCTGGACTTGTGCCAGTCTTCATGGGCTCCCCCTGCAATCAAACCAGGAAAGCCGTAAGTCACTGGAGGTGTGAAAGTCTGAGTGAGAGTGCTGAGCAGGAGACATTTATCACGTAACAGCTGACACAGCCTGCCAGCTGAATGGCTGCCCTGGATTAGGCAGCCCGCAGTCCTTAGAGGTAGCAGGGGATCCTCTCCAGGACACGCTTTTACTGCTTAGCTGAGGTCTTTGTCATTCACCTTCTTTGCACCTCTGCTTCTGCTTTTCACTGGAGAAGCTACTAACCTCTCAGCACAAAGCCAAAGCTGTTGCCTTCCTTGTAGAGGGACACTTCAATGGTCTTGGGAATAATGCCAGCACTGCTTTCTGGCACTAATGGAAGAGAAAAAGACCCAGTTACCCCAGATAAACCTTTTCCAACCACAGTGTAAAATAATATCAAAACTCATCCAAACAACACTGTAATGAAAGTCCATCCCAAAACCCGTATTTTATCTTCCCTGTTTGGAAGCAAAAAGAGCCCAACCCAGACACATGCACCTTTATCAGAACCAACCATCATGTTTTAGGATGATTTCACCAGCTCAGTGTTGTGCATCTCCCCTCAAATTTGTCTTGGTTAATACTCTGACATTCAAGTAAAACCATCTCATTTATCAACTGGCTTTAATGCATTCAGCTTTTCTCAAAAGCTTCTGCCAGAGATGGAAACTTATTAAAAAAACCAGCAGCAGCATAAGGAATCAAGTCACCAGCTGACCTTAAAGAAAATGAAAATCCCAAATCCTCAATGCATAAAGTTGGGTTTTTTCCCTTACCTCTCATATTTTGGATTTAAAAAAAGATTAAGTGAATCCTTTAAACTGATCCTAGGGGCAATTCAGTAATTTTATGTTAAATACACAGTACTATTTGTACAAAATACAAAATGTACAAAGTAAAGAGAAAAAGAAAGAAATTGTTTCCATCTCTTGATGTCCCCTACTATTTAATGATTTATTGCACTACTGCAGCAAATATGGGACCATTTCCCAGTCTTCTCCACCCAGAACTGCACATGACATTTCAGCCTGGTCCACTCTGAAAACTTCTGATTTTCAAACCAAGTGCTATGAATGGCCACAAGGATAATCAGGAAAAAAAAGACCAAGAACTTGACTTGGAGCTGAAGGCTGCCCTAGGCACATCCACACTGCCACTTCCCTTGGCTCAGGAGGGGGGTTTTGAAGCAAATCTCCCTACTGTCCTCACTGACCACATTCATCCTTACTGCCAAGCACCCTGAGGGCTTGCAACCTGCACCCAAACTGGGCTTAGCTCAGCCCTTAAGATAACCCAAAAGACATACAGTGGAGGCATGGTACTGCCCTGCAGGCAGACAGCCCTGGGGACCAGTTACAGTGAGGCCAAATAAACCTGCAAACACTGTCCCCACTTTACTCCTGCTGCTGTGCACAGACAGCTAACAGGGATGCAGCCTAGAAATACTCCAGAAGGGAAGAGCTCGGGGCACAGGAAGGCTTCTAGCTAAGGGGTGATACTCAAATACCAAGAAAAGGGTATAAAGCATCTACAAATGAGTTCAGAAGCCATCCAATTTCTGTACTAAGCATCGAAATATGAAGTGCTGCAACAGCCTTTCATAAGATCAGTGGGAGCTGGGAAACCTAAGCCAGTGTTAACACAGGGCTTTGTTTATTTATGAAAGAGATGAGACAGCACAGTGGCCTGAAAACTAGACTTGGACTTGCAAGATCTCTTTCAAAGCAGGAAATTACAAAGTGGGGAGAAAAAGTCAAACCCACAAGCACAAACTATTGAATTGCACTGTATTTCTGCTCTTTGCCCAGGGAAAGACAGAGAGAGAGAGAGGGACAAGCGCACACGGCAATAACCCTCACAGCAGATAAAAGCCCACAATTAATTGGAACCAGGCAATAACTGACAATTCCTGTATTTTGCAGTGCTTCTTTGTTTGGATCATTCATAAACAGGCCCAATAATCTCACTGGAGGGAAGTCACTATCTCAGTGTGCTCTTCCTGCTCATTCAAAGCCGAGGACATCTTGCATCGCTGCTATTGATTGAGCTGGCACCACTCCTTGGCTGGTAAGTACAGTTTATCAGATTCCTGATAAGGAATATCACAGAGAATAAGGAATACCATGGTGAAAGGTTAAGAGTGGTCATCTCTAGGGAGCCTGAGAACGTGGAAGACTTGAGCCACAGCTGGCTTCACCAGAGGTGTATGCAAAAGCTCACTAACATTTACAGCAGAACAGAGGGAAATGATGGATACAGATTCATCTATTCCACATTAGATTTTACTCTTTTTTGGGCTTTACATAGTCATTTCTGTATTCAATACTTTTCATTTAAAGTCAGCAGCTGCAGCAAAGCTATGAAGTGTAAAATAGCTTCCTATCCAGGGCAAAATATTTAGATTTCATTAGTTTTGTTTTTTCTGTCATCTTATTTTTAGTTGTTCTGTTTCTTCTGCCCAGAAGCAGAAGATTGATCTAGGTAAATGAATGAGTAATAACTGGGGAGATTGTATTCACAGTGGAAAGACTGTAATGAGAAACTGTATTGAGGAACTTGTTTTAACCAGAAACATCAATCATCAAAACAAATGAGGGCAAGAGCATATAGTCTCCCATGACAGGACACAAGCCCTATGAGTTGGGCTTGCCATCTTCTTTCCAGGGCTGGAAAGCAGATTGCTTCAGTTTCCCTTCTAAAAGCACGTAACACTTCAAAGAATCCTGAGGACTGACAGCACTTGCCACAGTTCAGAAAAGAGCATCTGGTAATACATGTTTAAGACTGAATTAAACCTCCTGTAGCCACACTCCAAAACGGAAAAGGAGAAGCTGAAGCAGCATCAGGAGGCAGATTGGCCTGTGCTACTGAGTCACTGCAAGGCAAGACAGACCTAATCAGCCATCCCCTGCCAGTGTGCATGAACAGGCACCCACTGTGCTGGAAAAAGCGCTCTGCTCCGACTGCACACAGCTCTGCAGCCTCCAGCGCCCGCGCGAGCCGATGAAGGCAACGGCAAAATGCCCCTGGACACTGCCTTGGCCGTGGTAGCTCTGCACGAGCGAGTCCATCTGCACCCCAGGACAAAAAGTAGCCAAGAGAAGAGAGCAGCGTTGTCCAAGAGGCACCCACCGGCTGGCGGGAGCTCGTACTCTACTTCCAGCACCACCCTCTCGCCCACGTTCTTCAGCAGGCTGATGATCTCGTCATGCCGCAGCTTGGTCAGGTTAATGCCATTCACTGACTTGATGTAATCCCCCACGTTCAGCTGGTCACTCCTGCAAAGAAATAAAATAAAAAAGCAGTGGTAGCACAAAGTCTCTGCGACTGGCACAGCTGGCGGGTAACTGTAAGGCTTTCTGAACAAGCTACCAACACTGGGCCGATCTCTGCTGTCTGATTGCATGTGTCTGCTGTCAGAGGGAAGCACTAAAATTGAAGCCATCTATCTTTCCTGGTGGCAAGTATTCAGATCTGTATATATAGCAACAATCTCAGTGTACGTGTTCACAACCTCTCTTTTGTTGCTCAGCTCCCATTCATGTAGAGCAATCAGTCAAAGAAAAGCACACCAAGAGCTGTCTGAAAAAAATCCAGCAGGGAAAGAGAAAACATCTTTCCTTTTGCCTGTTTTCTGCAAAATTGTTCAATTACTCTTTCCTTTTTCCTGCTTCTTGGAGCCTTTCTTTGCCCATTCCTTTTCAGAGCCAATAATGTTTCTTATACACTCAGTATTCAGAACAGATACAATATTAAACCACTTAGCTTGATCAAGATGTATTGTACCATGCAGCTCTCCTGACAAGGCTGCCTAATTTCACAGAATCCCAAATATCCCTACACAAAATTTCAGAGCATAATTGCACAGAGCATAGGAAATAACTCAAAATAGAAGACGTTCTACTTCCTGAAGCAACAACTTTGCATTCTGGGGCACTTGAAAAAAGGGACTCGGGTGCCAACTACTTTAATTATAACTCTATTCATTCAGTAGCTGGAACGTGCAACTATTTCTCTCCATTTCTGCTGTGCTCTCTGCACCCCATTTCCATTTCTCACCTTGCAGCCAGCCCTCCCGGCCTCAGATTGGAGACTCTTGGCTTTCCATCTTTGTCTGTACCACCTGAAATGGTTAACCCAAGGGTGCTTCCTTCTTTCTTAATCAGCTCCACGATTGTGACCCCTCTGAACTCCTCTGAAAGATCAGGAATAAAGACAAACAACTCAGTGGAAGGCACATTCCTCTCAATCCCAAGGACACCCTTTTCCTACAGGTGGTGGGAAAGCAGATCTGGGATGATTTGTACAACTAGCATAAAGAAAAAGCCTCAGTTTATTCGAAGTTAAGTTGTAAAACAGAAGTGTGTCCTGGTAGACCCACAGCAATGTTTGAATGCAGGTCTGGCAGACAGGACCAAGGAATGCAAGGCAGGGGAATAAGGGCTTATGAGAGTAAAACTTGTGTTTCAAAGTGCTGGAGGCAGTAGAAAAATTCAAAACCAGGGTAATGGGATCTCAGCAATGGTCCAAGGAGACCACCTCAGCAAATATGTTTGCTATAGAGTGGGGAGGGCATTAACAGAGCTATGTCAGGCATTCACAGGTACACAGGAAGAAGATGCTGTGGATCTCCAGTAGCTGCCTGGATGGACAGAACAGGGTGGATCTTAAAATACTGTGATTAAAAAAAATATCATGAGACATCAATATAGTTGGGAGATACAGAACACAATGGGGAGAGGGGTGAGATCCTGCCATCATCAGGGGGAGGAGGGGAGGCATGACCTTGATTCATTCACAGCACTTTGCTCACCCATCTGCACCTCATCCAAGTCAAGCTCCCTACTAACCACCTCATCTACAGCTGGAATTGAAGACATGAGCCACTTTTACACCGTGATTTGTTCCACATGCGCTGCCTGCCATCAGACACAGGTCCAGATTTAGGGGATGCCCACCCCACACCTACTGCACCAGTGCTGCTTCTCTGGGTGCTGCAGGCTGTGCACATTTTACCTTTTCTAGTCTAAGACAACATTCCTGTCTGTCCAGCACCTACATATAAGCCCAACCTGGTATGAGTTTTGATCTCACCACAGATCATGTCTGGGTTTTACAAAAACAGGATTCCTAAATTATTCCTGCTTCTGGATTGGGCATGCAAAGGGCAGTAAGTGAGCAGGAGAGTCAGCCCTGGCCTAAGGAAAAGACCAAGAGCTCTGAAGACTTGGCAAAAGGCAGCTCTGCAATACTGCACACAACAGACCTCACACTCTGCTCAAAGGGGGCTAGCTCTGGGGCAACTAGGATGACTTCCACTCCTTGCCAGAGCCTCCTCTCAGAAGCTTTTACACAATTTGTCTATAGCATTATCCATCCACCTCCATTGTCTCAGTGTACAGAAATCTTCCACGATTTTACAGGAGGATACCAGTCACCCTCACACAGGGCACCTTTCCCCAAGGCTGTGCAGGAGAAAGTGGTGATGGGCACTGGCAGCACACAACAAACAGCAGCCCCACAGATGTGGACAAAAACCCCATGTTGCAAATGGCCCAGGAGTTTGTTTGCAACAGCAAACCTCATCAGGCTTAAATTAGATGCCCTCTTTGGAGAGGGAACATTTGAAACCTCTTGCACACTGATTTCCAGAGCAAGGCAGGGCCCCTTAAACAGCATATTGACACAGAAGATCCATGCTGGTGCAGGGCCTCCTCCATCAATCCAAAACACGGGATCCTTTGGCACTGTGGTGCCTCCTCACCAGCACTTCGCTCCTGTTCAAAGCCACCAGGATGCCAGAAATTGCAGCTCACTTAGAGTCCTGCCATGTACTACCTGTTTTGTAAAGCACTTCCAAGAATAATCTGTGCACTTGATTAATGTGAGCAGGGAACCTCTTTGCAATCTAACTCCAGTCTGGCAGGCGTTTAGGCACTGCTGCGCACCCATTTAATGTGGCACTGGCAACTCCTTGTAAAAATGTCAGGTCCATAATACTTCTGCTCTTTAAACTCAGTTTTGATCCCTTGCCAACTGCAGTAAGTTAATTTTCAATTCACCAACCCAGGAACCCAGGGGCTGCCAGAAACTTGGGGGGGCTCTCCACTGTGCTGGAAAGAACAACATCCGGCACCATCCTGCAAATTTCCTCTCAACTACAGACATAACCGATCAACACAGATGGTGCCACAAGGGGAGATTATTAGCTTTTCAACAGGGTTTAATTTTGATCCTTGATAAGTGTTTAAAATGAGAACTCCCAGAGTGCAATTACCCACTGTTATGGGTTCAAGGAGAAATCACTGCTCCAAGAAAGGTAAGTCCCTGAGATCAATCAGTCAAGGTCAGTGAAAAGGGATTTTGACGCATGCCCCTCTAAATCTACTGCCACTGTCACAGACCCACACAATATAAAAGTGAGCTGGTTAAGGAGGATCTGGTCCTTCAAGACATAGTCTTTAAGGACCATATATGAGCAATCTTGGATTTCTTCTGCTGGCATATATGATCGGATTTTGCATCCCAGGGCAGGAAGAGCACGCTTCAATTTTTCCCTCCCCATCGAGATGCCTTGAGCTGGGGTTGTTGGACGCACTGGCTCTTGAGAGCCTCTCCCCATCAGGGCTGCACTACAGCGGTAATGTGATACAGAATATCCTCTGGAACAACTGCTGAATGATGAAGCAATGGCAAAAGGGCCCTGCTTCCTTCCCATTACCTAGAACACAGTAAACCAACCCTGTGACTGGATCATTAGCAGCCAGAAGTCAAAATCAAGCCCCTGGCTTTCCTAGGAAGGAGATAAGTTGTCCAAGGCAGCCCATCCAGACCTGCTGGAGTGCTGCTGGCACATGAAGCCCAGTACCAATAGAAGCAAATGAACTACCACTTCTCCACTTCCTCTTCAGCCCCCAGGGTGTTTCTGCATGGGAAGGTTTATCTCACACAAAAATTTGCTGTGACTGACTAAATAGCAAAACAAACTTAGTCAGATGTGGGAAATACGAAGCTTGCCAGACACTGCCAGTCTCCCTCCCTGCCTGATGAGCTCAGCTATGGCAGCATTTCTTCCCTCTCTCCTTTGCTGCTGTTTTCTTCTTTGTGAGTGTCAGTCCAGTGCAGGAATAAGTCCTTTCCCAGCTCCCTGTAACTACCATCAACAGCCCCACACAAGACAGGGATTGTACCAGTAATACACCGCTCACTGAGATGAGTTACTACCATCCATTTCTGTCCTCCAGCAAAAGCCTTGCTGATAGATGCACCAAAATTAGTGTTTTGAGGGTTTTTATCCATTTTATGTGCATCCAGGTAAAGTGTAATGGATGCCCCAATGTTTTGGAGCAGGAGCTGATCACCTCCTTTACCCCATCCCTTACCTGGGATGCTTTGCCTCCTGGAGACCAGGGCTGCGTCCATCCCACCAGAGTCCTTGCTCCCCTTTGAGTAAGGGCCATCGTCTGTGAGCAAAGCAAACACAGAAGCTGAAATTAGTACTGTACTAGTTTGAAAGCAAACTAGTGAGAGACTCCAAGTCAGAAATACAATTTAATAGGAAAAATAAAATAAATGCAATAGTACAAAAAAACAACCCACTGACAGAGTCAGAATACAACCTGACCCCCTGACGGTCAGGAGCTTGGTAGCAGTCCAATTAAATGGTGGCTGCAGTCGTCCTGGACTGATGGTTCTGTTGAAGCTCTGATTCTGTAGAAGGGGCTGGTCTTCCTCTGGGAATCCAGTGGAAAAGACTGCTTGTGCTGTTCCAAACCCCAGATTTTATCCAGGTGGGAATGCTTGGCTCCTTCCCTCTCAGCCTAGCATCTCACAATGGCATGGTGAGTCATGCAGCAAGGCATTGTTGGGCCCATTAACAGAAGACAGTCCGGAGGGAGGAGGCAAGGAACATCGCTACACCTGGTATCAACAGCTCATGAAGATGGTAATAGAATACACTGTAACCCAGGACAAGTACCAAAAGGCACAAGCAGCTGAACCAGGGCACTTTAAGAAGTTGTTCTGGTGACACCAAAGTTGGGATGAGATCTGTATCACAGACTGCAGGCAAGAAAAAGCATTACCAGCACCAGCTTTGCACTGCGCCGTGTGGGGTCTCACCTTGTAGAGAGGGAAACAAGAAGGCAGTAACATTATCTGATTTATTCTTCTTGGAGCTAATCTGCTAGGAGAGAACAAAATTCCCTTACTCCTGTAATTATGTGGAACAGCTGAGGATAGAGAAAGCTGGGGCATTAGTCTCACAAGTTTCAAGCCTGTCATTATGCTTGTGAAGAAACTTACGGTCTTTGGAGATGGAGTTATACATCAGGATACTAACAGGGCACTAAATCACTATACTTGAGTGAAATTGCCTATACTTATAGATCCCATTATTTCAAAGTCACATTTTCCTGCTGCCGTTCCAGCCTCTGTACAATATAGAGAGAACCTTCTTTTAAGTGATTAAAATTTTAAAAAAGTCAGAGTGAAGAGAGAATAGTATTATACACTGTAAATACACTGTCCAGCATAAGCTGAAATTTAAAGCATCTAAATATCTTTGTATCTCCTATTGGAAAACTGCTACAGAGTTATCACAGAGCTTATCTGCAGAGAAGGAAGCATGATTCTACAGATCTCATTTCCATCCATCTAAAATGTCTATTTTTATGGCATTTCCTAAAAAGCTGGCATTTTTCCAATCAATAATTTCCAGTAACCATGTAGTAACAAATAACTCCCATTCTCAGGAACCACATTCTTGGATTTTTCAGTAGCTGTGAAGGTTTAGAAGTTGTACATGATAGTATAAATATAGGTTACTGAAAACCTTATCCATTTATTCCTGTCCACAGCCCGTAAGTACATTACATTTAAGTTACAAAGAAGTTTTTGTCTCACTCCATACAAAGTGAACAAAAATTTTAGTTGAGCCCCATTCAAGACAAGGGTCTGTAGAGAGAGGACGCAATTCCAATGTTCAGTTTGCTGGCAACCCACCTTCCCCATAAACAGAAAAAAGATGGTGTAAATCTTAGTTTATTTCACCAGGAGGTTTTTCCTAATATCCTGTTTTACCCTTTCTCTGTCACCCCATCCCTGGCAGAACTGCAGAGTCAGGTAACAGAGATTTTTCAGGAGCATAAAGCAAGGTGGCAATTCCCAGGGAAGCAGCAGGACAATGCCAATCCAACTGCTCCCTGCCCACATTCCCAACAGCCACAACCGCCCTTTATTGCTTTCCCAAATGCAGCAGCATGTTGGAAGAGGAACCCTAAAGCTCAGGATACACAGTATGAGGCTCCTTTTTCAACACTGGAGGTAATTGTACAAAAGGCACCGGCAACATACCCTGGGCCGGAGCTTCTCGCTGGCACTGGAGCATCAGGGTGCCTTTGGTCCCACAGGACCCTGCGGAGGGCAAGACCACCCCAGCATGCAGCTGCCTTCCACATGAGCACACTGCTGCCAGCTCTGCTCCAGGTAACGTGCTCAAGGCAGCAACGTTCTGCTGTGGATGGGATCCCTGCGTTCCTGGGAAACCACGCAAGATGGTTCAAAGCCAACTCCATAATCTGCTGGCAAACTAAAGCAGTGAACCATCTGTTTCACATAAACACACCACCCCGGACCAGACAGTCACCAGCACCCTTGTGCATTTCATTTCCCCATCACAACCCCGATCGATGTTGATAGGAAACCTCAATTTGCTACTGGTTACCCTCCCTACCCCAACAGCTGTTGGCAAGCATGCCTTGGCTTCCCTTTGAGCAAGAAACCAGGTTGCCTGTGCATTAACAACAGCTTCCAGCAGCAGCCAAGTGGCCAAGAGCAGTGACCCGAGCTACAGGCCCTGCCGGCAATTAGCAACGCCCCCCCGCCCCGTCCCACTGCTCCTGACAGCCGCGTCAGCCAGCAAATAATCAGCCCCACAGCTCCCCTTCTCCTATTGCTCCTCCATTCCAAACTCAGTTGATTATGCAAAAAATATTTGGTTTTTTCTCCTCATTATCTGGCTAAAATGTTTGAACAGGAAAGGAGGCTGCCACACGCCGCCTGCCGCAATGGGAACTGGCATTCGCCCGCAGGAGCATCCCCGCCGCGCGTGGCTCTTTGTTCATTTGCAGCTGATTTCCTGCTCTGCCACTCAAACTGGTAATAATGGAGTCACTTTTTAATGAACTTTTTTGTTTGTTTGTGCAAGGGGTTACATTGTTTTTTTAAAAAAGGAACTCCTTCTCTTTGGGCTCTCTGCCTAGCGCAGCACCAGTTTGGAGGTGAGGCTGGTAACCAGCCCGACTGCTCGGTCAGCCCAAATCGCAGCACCAACCCAAGCACTGGAAATCCATGAACCTCTCTTCTCCTTAAAATTGGGAAAATAACTCTCTTTTTTTAATCCCATGCAGGTTCTTTTTGCAAGCAATCCGTGCTGGAGCTATTAGAGCTGTATTTTTCAAGCTTTTTCTCTCACACCAAGAAGGCCAGAAATCTTCCAAAAAAGATTGTGAAATTGAGGGTTTTCAAGCAGCGATGGTAATGCTGGCTCTAGACCCTTCCGAAAAGCTCATCAAGTACAAAAGACCCTCAATAAAACTGAGATTGCAACACTTTCCATATATTGATCCCATGGGAATCTGTGACAACACTGAAGTTCCTGTAAATCTTTGACGATAGTTTTTACTATTTACATTCCTTACTAACACCAGAGAGAGAAGAACTTCCCAGTCCCTTCACACAGAGCTCTGAACTCTCCTCCCCTGCAGAAGCAGTGCAGAACAGTGATAGACGTCTTGTACAGTGACAATAAAGAAGAGATAATCCCCATCTCATTCCTTCAAAAACAAATTGGACATATGAAGGAGCAGGAAAAATCTCCATGCTTAATCTGAGGGGCAGGAATAAAGGAAGGTCAGGACAGACTCCACTATCCCTGCAAGCACAGGCACCAGGATGTCCTGACATCAGTTAGGTGCCAAGCCAAACTGTTAAAATGGGGAAAAAAATGCTTCCTTGGAAAGAGCACTGATTTAGGAGTTCATTATCCCTGCCTGTGGGGGGAAAAATGAAAGTTTGGGGTTTTTTTTCATTTAGAAGAGCTATTAGTCTATGTTATTAGCAGAGATCACCTCTTAATGAAAATGAGCATTGGCTAAATCAGATTCTGTGACAATTAGGCTGCTGTCTGCAAGTTGTTCAGATTCCTGGATTGCTTTAAGACAGTTCCTGCAGAGAAAGTGCATTAATCTTATGGGAAGACCAAGAGGTAAAACCTCCCATTTGTTTAATGGAAAAAAGACAGTTGGAGACAGTTATTTTGCTACAGGGTAATTGCATTCCTTGTTTAGAGAAATGAATACCAAACCAGCAGTAAGAACCAAAAGCTGTTCACGCTAAGGCAAGCCGGTATTTTTTGCTGGAATAAAAGCATGAGGCTGGAAGCAGAAATCCAAATGACTAAAACTAAGTGCGATTTGATCCATTTTGAGGAGAGTTATTTCTGTAAGTCAAGGGAGGCATTTATCTGTAGTCAGGCAAAGAGCAGCCAGGGGTACACGAGCGTGGGTCAGGCAGCTAGTGATGATTCAAACTGCAGCCCTGGGAGCAAACCTCCAAGGCCTGGGATTTTAAAGATCTCTGAGTGCCTGAAAATGCAGACATGTACTTCAAAAAGTACAGACTACAATCACCCAGCTGCATATTTAGGCATCTCATCATTTTAAAAAAGTTGATATATTACCAGAAGGAGGGGAGGGGAAAAGTGATATATCCATGCACATACATTCTGAATCTCAAATTGGTGTTTAGCTCCCACATGACACAGCCCCCACTACAGCCTGGCCAGGGGCTGGACCATCATCATCAGAGGACAGTAACACAATCCTTCCCACTCTCCCCAGGCTGGCACTCCACACGGCAGCACACCCAGAGGCATCTCATGCACCAGTGGTGGATTTGGGCTTGATTGCAAGGCTGTACCCAACTGCCCCTCCAGCACATCTCCCCCAGGGCAGTTTGGGTTATTTCAGCACCACTGCAGCAGGTCGGGGACAGCAGGGCCAGCTCTGCACAAGGGCAGCACAATGGTGGCCTCCCATCTTCAAAGCACTTAGCCTTTAACATGGTAGACAAGCAGATCCAGAGAGCCCAGGGCAGGAAAACAAAAAGCCCATTGAATACTGTTACAAACAGACTGCATGATTTCCTGAAACTACTTAATTACGAAGTCCACTGCAGAGCAAGAGCTCCTCCCATGTGTCTGCTTCAGACAAGAGGCTCTTTGCATGAAGGATCCCACCTTCCCCAAGCCTTCCTCAGCAGGTAGCTTGAATTTTCTTCTGCTCATCTAAATCCACAGCTCCTCAGACCCTTGGAAAATTTGGACATGAGTTCACTATAACCAGTACAGCTGCTCAGTTCTTTTCCCATCTCTAGAAATACACTGCTTTGGCTCTGTATCATTAAAGAAAATAAATAGAGCCCAAAGAAACAGATAAAACACATCTGTCAGTGATCTCTAGACTGCTTTTCCTGGAATACTGCAAAAGTTGAGCTAAAGCATAATCCTGCCCTACATAAAACTTGTCCAAGCATATAGCAACAAATACACGAAATCCTTAGACAAGATAGTCTGTGCTCTTGTGAAGTGCTTAAAACAAGAAAGCATAAAGTCACTTTTGCTTTGGGATTCTGCACCACAATTTCATTGTCATCACACTGATTTTAGCTTGCTGCATCAAAAAAAACCCCATGACCCAACCTGGAAAGGGCCCAGTGTTTCCTTACTTTCTATTCTCCAGGAGGTGGGGTGGGGCTTTTGGAAGAATGCCAGTGAAAAACCCAGTGCCCACCATAGCTCTACCCCTTTCCTCAGCCCAGGGCACCTTCCATGTGACTCTCCCACAGCACTAAGCCAGACATTAAGCAGCACTTTGAAATGCTTTTCCCTTCCTTTGTGCCAGGAAGATTAAAAATAAAAAATCCCCTCAACCAGTGAGCTCAGGCTGAAACACACCGAGTTATTTAGGGAGCAGCTCCTCCTTAATTTCATAAATACATGTATCAACAAATCTGGTAAAAATGGCAGAGGTTGCCTTTTGTGAAGAAGAGCCTCTTATTTATCCCTTTACTGGCAACAAATCCCCTGCCAGCTCATACTCAGGAGATACCCAGAGATAAATGAGAATTTGGGGAACTTTCCTCTTAACTTCTCTCATCACAAATTTCTGAGTGAACAGCCCAGGAAAACAGCCATGCTGTACAAGAACCACCTTTGCTGGAAACAAAGGCCTTGCCCCACAAACACCACCTGAGTTTTATCCCATTTTCCCAGATAATTCGGGGGAAAAATTGTTGTCAACCTTCTGTTAGTCCCTGTGCCAGCCCTACTGCAACAATGCTGTGCCCCCAACCCTGGCCTGGGAACATGCTCCATCAGCCACAGCTTCTTGTGCCACCAGAGGCTGCTGTGGCAGCTCTTCCATCCACTTGTGTAATTGTGCTCCTGGCTTCAGAGCCACGAAAAACTTGTCCAAACTTCGAGGTTATTCCAAGAGGAAGTTATACTTCTTAATTTCTTCTCCTGAATAGACACAGCATGAAATTCATCTCTGCACACCCTCCACGTCTCTCCTTCTTTACTTCTGTACTCATTCACTTACCAACCCTTCTCAGGCATGTATAATTTCATAACACCTGCTGCTGTTCACAGGAATCAGTTCTAGGAAAGATACAATAACCTATTGTTCAACAGAAACTCCATGCTTTGTTCTTCTGGT
Source organism: Gymnorhina tibicen (assembly GCA_013399875.1). NCBI lineage: Eukaryota > Metazoa > Chordata > Aves > Passeriformes > Artamidae > Gymnorhina > Gymnorhina tibicen. The sequence goes on along the minus strand of VXAZ01009468.1, from coordinate 472,638 downwards.
TTTTTTCTTTTTAATAAGAAACCAAAATTACTTTTAAAGGAACAATTTGTTTCAAGCAATCATTTTACACTGAAATGCTGTAGATAATTATTTGCATAGCAGTGGCCTTTATGGGACCAACATGTCCCTGTTACCAAGCAGGTTGGCTTCCAAGGGATACCAGAGTGTATTTCTTACCCTCTACAAGACTGTAGCAGATAACACTGATGGAAGATTCCTGCTTCTCATTAAGATACGGAAAGAGTTTCTGCATTTAGTAAACAAGTTTTGTGTGCACAAAACCCATTTAAGTTGACTCTGCAGAAAAGCCAGGCTTTGGTAAGGTTTAACTCACATCAACTTTCACAGGATATTAAACACCTCTCAAGGACTAATCCAAGTCCCATCTGATCAGAATGAATGCTGGACTCAGCTTGCAGTGCCCACATCTGGTACTCCTCATGTTTTCATTAAATACATTACATTCCAGAAAAGAAAATATAAAAGGCAAGAAATTTTAAAAACCCACAATTTAAGAATCTACAGTCAACCTGCCATTACAGTCATCTCTTTTATATATCAGAGCCATTCCTACAATGTATTGTTTGTTCCCATTATTGCTTTGGAAGCCAGCACAGAGTCACTTTATCTAATCAGCACATCCGAGGGACTCTGTGATAGAGGCTCTGGAAGCAGTTCTTAATTTCCACTCAAGCTGTACTGAGAGATGGAAGAAAAAAATACTTGAAAAAGTGACTAAAAATTTTTATTAAACCCAGGTCCTTTTATTTTCTCTCCTGGTTTCGTGTGAAAATTAACTTCTTATGCCGTTCATCTTACTGTCCTCTGCATCTCTGGAACCCAGTGGCCAATATCCATCAGCCTGGAGGGGAGAGAGAGAGTGCAGCCTGAAAGAGGTTTATAATCTTGTAACTTTCAATAAAAATGTGTTTTGAGTAGAAAAGACTCAAGTTATTGCTCTCAGAATAGCAAAGAGCTGTTGTGCAAACCACCTCTAGACCAACTCACCACTCATTTTCCTCTGCATGGTAGGGAGGAGACCAAGGGATAGTGGATGCAAAACTGTTGGAAATTAAGTGTTCCTTTAGTCTTTTGTTCACAGAGGAGCTTATGTTGTTCTTCTGAAATAGCCTGTGATTTCATTTCTTTCATTTAGAAGTATCAGGGATCGCCCTTTCCTGATTCTGGTGAGGATATGCTTTTGTGCATTGTTAGGCTTTTTAAGAGCTGCTTGAGGGATTTCACAGGCTGGATCTTCAGCAGAAATAGCTTTTTCCAAACAAAACCCAAGAATCTTCATTTTTATCCATCTCTTGCAAACAATCCTCTAAAAACATCCACACCAAGAAGATCCCTCTTCACTCAGTGAGCCCTCTCCAGTTCACTCTTCTCAAGCAGTCCCCAGCAAGATTTGAATTTGTAGTGTTAAAAAACAGAAAGAGAGAAATGGAGAGAGACTTCCTTTCCTGCAATCCTTCTCATCCTCCCAGGCATTTTCAGATGGCTTCCTCAGTTTATATTTATGGATGACCCAGTGGCAGAGGAACCCCTGCAGTGCCTCACCCCCTTGCAGGTCATTTGCACGCACAGACTCACGCAGAGCATTCACAGTAATTTTGTGCATGAGAGACAAGAACAGTGCAGAAGGCAACTCAATGAGATTATTATTTCTCAATGGTTCTAGTGTCTGAAATGATGTTATTAAAGTTACATTTTCCAGTCAATCTGGCAATTTCTCTTATTAAGCAGCATAGTGTACTGGGGAGAGCCCAACACTAAGCTGGAATGATGAAATATTGCTGATATACTGATTGTGTTATTTGAAGAAATTACCTTTCAAGAGTAAAAATTAAAGAGGAATAAGATGTATTTTCAGACTGATCTTCCATGAAAGTTATCCAAGTTAGAAACTGTAGTATGTGAGAAATTACCAATAAAGTCTGACATCATTCCCAAGGAAGAATGCCTTGCTAGATACAACTGGATTTATTAATCTAAGCAGCAGGCAGCAGTAAATCCTAGCTAGCAAGGGAATCAATTCTCCCTATTAACTCCATGTAAGCTTCCAAACTTTTTCTTGAATATGGAGATGGATATGAAATGCAGCCTGCTGAATCCAAACCCTGAGGACTTACCTTCTTTCAAGCACCAAATGCCATGCTAAGTGCCTGTGGAGTGAAATTAAATAAAAAACCACAGCTCTATAGTGCGTTTTCAATCAAATGATATTAAGTACTGTCAGTTTATTAGACTTTAGCACTGAAATCACTGGTGCCACCTAAGCCTAGAGGCCACTATTACTTACTTGTTTGAAAACCCTGGAGTTAGTAGAAAAAGGAAAACAAGCTTTGTTTTAATGAAAACCATCATGAATGCTTTCACTGCACAGGGTTTGGCTCCAAGCTGCCTTCCAACTCAGGCAGCTTGCCAGAAGGCTATACCCTAGCTGGCAGAAGATTTTATTTGTGATATATCAATAACTGAAATCAAAACCATTATCAAAGTCCATATTACAAGATATTTCATCTTGGTGTCTTTTTGGGGCTTTTACTGTCTTACCTAATGCTGGGGTTGGACTCACAGAGGTCCAGGGAGGAGATGGGGAGACAGGACTCAAGAGCCATTGGCAGTGCCAAGAACTGGGCTCCCTCATGCACAGCCTGGGTGGGAACATGAAGCACAAATCAACAGCTTGGGGGTGACAGAACAGGCAGAAGTCAGGACTTCCATCTTTTGAAATGGAGATCAATTTGCTTCAGTGATAGTGATAGTCAATTTTTGCATCTATTTTGCTTTTTACAAACTCCCTTTTGATCCCTTTTATGATTGCTTTACAAACAGTACCTGTTGTCTTTCATCCTCCAAGATCTTACAGAAGAACTGTTAAATCAAGAGGCTGTTAACTTTCCAGGGAGAAAAGGAGTTTGAGAAGTACAAGGCAGTGCTGTACTGAAGAGAAGGGAGAAGGCAATCTGGTCTGGTGTGTGAGCCTGGCAGGAGAGCACAGAACTCTTCTGGGCAGAGGTAGAGAGCCAGAATTTGAGAAGGAAAGCTTCCGAGATGTTGGAACACGTGCATGTCCTCTCTTTCCACTGAATGCAAAGAATTAACCACCTGGATATTGTGTTACAGAATGTCTTGTCATGATGGATGGACATCTTTCTCAAAAGCATTTGGCACCCCTTAGGCAATTCAGAGGATGGTTCACAGGAACTAAGCTCTTTGACCTGTATTATGCAGGGAGTGAGACTAGATTTTGAACAGCTCATTCACAACCCAGTCTTAAAAAGAAAAAACAAAACAGTACAGGTGAAGGTGCCATTTGGGATTAAATTGGCTGAAAAGAAATATCACAGTTCAGTGAAAGGGTAATTTTTGTCCATAATAAGTCTTTTCTGCAGCTTTGACCGGCTCAAATCTTGAGATCCCACCTCAAATGAAGCAGAAGGATACATCAATATTACTGCAGCAGAGACAAAAAGCAATCATTGACAGGGTTCCTTGAGCTACCTTTTTCTGTGAAAAGATGTTTAATTTGAAACAGAGGAAAACTGGAATACCCACTTCCCAATATGTACCTGGATAGGAAGTAAAGAGATAGAGCATGAGTTCTGAAATAAAAGCAGGAGTAATAAAAACTATCATTGGATACCCTTGAGTTTGTAAATTAGGGGCTTGAGACAACAGTTTTTAATTCTGGGCTTTGCAACAGACAGATAACCTTTCCCAGTTCAGCAGGTAAATTGTCAAGAGCAAATCTCTTGTGACAGGCAGTAGACAAAGCAAAGGAAAAACCATTGGATTCACCAGACAGGGATGATGAGGTGGCAAAAAGACATTGTGCTAACATTAAGCCTGGTAATCCTTTATGAAGAGGGACTTAACTGTAGTTGTAATGCCTTTTTTTGTTTTACTTCTATGGTACTTTAAAGAGAGTCCTCATTACAAAACTAAATTATGTGCCCCAAAGAGCACATGCAAAATTTTAGCACCTCTAAACTTACAGCAGTCCATGTGGAGAGCAATTGAAGAGAGGTAAACCAAGCTTAAGGAAACCTTTCAGAAAACATAACTCCTTAGATGAGTTGGGAAAAGCCCCTTCTTACAGCAAATCACATCCTGCTTCCCTGCTGATCTCATCAGTTTGACATAAGCAACACTTGTACCAGCAAGATGATATAACAGGGGCTGGGCAAGGGGAGCCCAGGAGGGCTTTTTCAAGGAAGGTCACCCTGCCACATGTCCAGGTTAGCACCCTCTCTCTGCTTCCAGTTACAAGCCTGCTCTGACTCAGGGAAAAGGCACAGAAAATTACAGAAGGATCAAATCTGGGAGATTTACTGTGCCAGTTCAAGAGGTGGCTGAGATTGATACAGGTCCATATGTGGTATGCATCAATCTCAGTGCCAACAGCAATAAGAAAATCCATGCAAACCACAGGAAAACAAAAACAGCAAAAGAAAAAAAAACAGGCAAATCAGGCAACAGAAGAGATTCACTTCAGTGCAGTAACATTTAATAAAAGCATGAGCCAGGGATCAAGGTGTGAGGCGAGCAAACAGATTTAGGTAAAACCTATCTCCAACAGCTTTTTGCATCATCCCATGGGCCAGTGCACCACGGCATCTCACAGCCAGGTTTGCCAGCAATGGGGTGCTCCCCCCAGCTGAAGCCCCCAGCTCACAGTGCAGCCCCCAACGTTTGGGAACCTCTTTTACCACTGCAAAGACAGCTGGTACTGCAGGAAAGTGACATCATAGAGAAAGACATTTAATGCAGTAGGTGGCAAATCAGGTGCTTTATCCCAGATTTGCACTGCATTTTGATGCAAAGTGTTTAAAAACCAGTGGGAGTCAAAAAATAAGGAAGAAGTTCCAGACAGCATTAACTATTTTAAAAGAAAGATTTCTGGCACCCCATTTAGACTTGTTTCCAGCTTATCCACGAAGCTCCACTAAACCTTACTAAGACTTAATTCCCATAAATGTGATTCTCCCTCAGTGTTCAGCTAAGTAGCAATGTTTCAAAAAAAGTAAATACCAAATCGTGGGAGTTGGATTATTCATTCATGTGGTAAAAACCATTATATATGAATACATACAGATGTTCCTACTTCATGACTGATCTAAACATATGTAGATTTTAGACTCTGACACACAAACCATCTATTATGCAATGGCCCGTGTACATACCCAGGCTGCTTTTATCCTAGACTGTGTCAGGAGGATTCATGGGAGCTGTGTGAGAGACGGAATAAGCTTATCGTTAAAAGACTAAAGAAAGTTTAAGCAAGAGCCTCACTTAAAATGAAAGGAAGAAGGAGAGAAATCAAAGAGTCAAGGAATATCAGATTTAGCAGGACAACAAGATGAAATATAAACGTTTCAAAGCTCCAAGTTATTTGATGTTGGAACTGGTGCAGCCTGACCTCATCAAACCAGCTGTTAAAAATTTGCCTGAATTGCCCATTAAATCTTGCTTCCAACAAGCTCAGCTCCTCTGTTTGCCCACTTCTTGCTTCCCATCAAGCCTTGACTTGGCTTCAGGCTCTGCCAACATCCCAACCTCCAAATAGGCTGATGTCAAAGATCAGCACAGCACCACTGTGATGAAAGCAAACATCTGCTTAGTATGAAAGGTGGATGAGACGCCACTCCAGCAGAGTTATTAATGTATTCCAGCTGTTTTCCATGGCGCCCTTCATGCAAATTGCTGTGCTGGTTTCCAGCTGCTTTACATCACACAGGTGACGCAAAGCAGGTGGAGAACCTAGTCTCAACTTCAGCCAGCACAAGAAGTCACGAAAGACATGGAAACTCCTGGTGAAATTCAGAACAAATTGCTTCAAGCTGTGCTCTGTGACCCTCTGAAAGGCTCACAAAGATGATTCTTGTGAGTACCTGTAAGCAAAGACAACCTTGGGATTTTCACATGGAAATCCTGCTCTGTGCAGAATTCAAGCCCCATAGTTCTGTAAGTTAATTTTCCCTTGGGCTTTTTTTAAAATCCAAAACATGCCAATCAAAGGATTAGCCAGGAGCAAGGTGCCGGCCACAGGGAGCCACAGGTTGGGAAATGGGGACACTGGTTAAAACAGCACTTGCAATTTGGTGAGAGTCTGAGCTCTCCCAACCATCACAAACGCCAGAGGGACTGGCTTGCAGCAGGCTCATGCCTAGGACTGAGGGAAAAGTCAGTTTTGCCTTGCCCTAGGCAGATGGCTGCTCCCCTCTGAACAAGGAAGGGGAACCTGGATGAGAAGGGCAGAGGCACAGGAGCTCTCCGGCCCTGGGTTGAGCAGCTCCAGCAGCACAGCTCCACCTGCACCCCAAACCTGCCCTCTCCCCACGTACCACAACCCGAGGCCAGGCAGGTTTATACCAGAAAAATGCCACATGTCTAAAAAGATGCAACATGCACCTGAAAGGTTGTAGCTGGGAGTTTTACAGCTTACAGACAATAGGAATTAGCAATGAACTCAGGAAAATTCAGGTGTAGCTAAAGACCACAGAGTCTTGGGAAGAGGGAAGATGCATGTGACAGCCTTTCTCCAGGCAGGAACACAGACCATTAAATGTAATGCTTCACATTATGCTTCCAAATACCCACTTAATTTTGATTCAACAAGGCACTTGTGCTAATAAAAATTAAAACCAGCAGGTTCTGTCGAGTGTGTAATGGATGTGTGGAAGAGCAGCATGCGCAGGTATACCTAAAATTAACTACGAATACTAAACCTGACTACTTTCCAAGTCTGGGGAAGTCTGGGGAGCACTGCAACCACTTGGATGCAAGCCCTTGGCAGGGTGCTGTGCAAGTGTCCACCCAGCGCCTCACCTCATCAAGGGTCCTCAGGACTGTGGGGGGACAACCCCACACCAGGTATCTCCCATTCCCACCTCTCTAACCTCTAGATGGAGTCTGGATTCTCCGAGAGCAAATATTGCCCAGAGTTTACCTCTTGCCACTGCATGCCAGAACCAAAGGCTGATGATACATTTCTACCAGTTTTGCACAAGTATGGATGTCTGTGGGTCCATACTGGTGCAAGAGAGCTGAGTGTGTGCTCAGGGAGACGAGAGGGAAGAGATTGTCTCCGTGAACGTCAGATACAGCAGGTCCATTTAATGACTAAACACACATGACTGTTTGCTTACAAAACGCGGTGTCACACAAATCTTCTACGAGCTAATTGCCTATTATAGCTCATGGTGCTGCTGGAGTCAGCTGCTGAATGATAAAGGGTCCTTTAGAAAGGAGGGAAAGCCAGTGAAGCTCTGCTCATCCGCCTCTGCCACAGTTTCCAAACGTTTTGTTTTCCAGTTCCTGCAAGCTGAATGCTTATCCCCCCCTCAAAGTGATGGAGCCCCTCTGCCAAGCTCACTTGAGTGAGAAGATTGGGGATAAATTGAAATACAAGGGGGAAGAGAAGTTTCTTTGATTCTTCATTGAAGTTGCTATTATAATTAACAATAACAAAATTTTCTCTGTTGTCACAAGCCTCTTGCCCAGCCTCACAAATCACGGCACCTATCTCTCAACTGTCTCTGCAGCCAGCCTGTAGCTGGGTGATATTTGCCACCACCCTGATGGCAGCAATCACCTCCCATTGCCTGGCTATGGCAGCAAGGAGCAGGGAATGGCAGGGAAAAGATCCACATGCTGCACAGCAAGGACAGGCAAGGCAGCAACGGACCACAGAGTGAGAGCTGCGTTTGGAGGAAAATAGGAAGCAATGAGTGATGTACCCTCTGTCTCTGAGCTCTTCATCCTGATTTTAACTCCACAGGTACAAGGTCTGTCACCTGGGCTGTCTGATCCAGATCTGTGCATACCTGAGCATCTTCCCACTGATTCCAGGCATATCTCTGTGGCTCTGTCCCAGGACCCCATGTAGTCCATTCCTACCTCACACTCACATCCCTCTGATTCCCCTGCACAGCTTCACTGCTGCAGAGGTGTCAGCTGAGGCTGAACCTGCAGAGATGGTGCCCCAAGTTCCCCCCTGCTCCTGGGGACTGCTGGGCTGCAGGTTGGAGGCATTCTAGCAGCAGGAGCAGCAGAGCACAGCATCTCATGGCAGGAAGGAACAGGATCTGTTTACGCAGTGGGTTGTATTGGAAATGCGTTACATTATTGAAAAAAAACCCTTAGCAAAACATACACCTTCATCTGATGCCAAGAGTTTAATCCTACCCAAATGGCACCACATTCCATAAAGAAATTATGCTCTGTAAATCACTGGGGCAGGAGCAGGGCACATCCCTCACGTTTCAGGCTGAACGATTCATTGCAGTAAGGACCCTGTATGGGTCAGCCATCGCGCCCACAAAGGCAAAAGAGGGGATCTCCACTGAAATCTTATGGAGAACAGATTTATTGCTGGGACAACTCCACCATGTGGGCTGGTGGCACAACAGTGGGGACTGCTGGAGGTTTGACTCAGACCCTCATGTATGGTGATGCATGTGCTTGCTCAAAGACCGAGGAGCAGATCCATGATGTAGCTTGGCTATTTGGCTGGAAAAGCAGCTGTCTGGAGCTGTGCCATCCCACCCTGAGCCTCAGGGGAGAGCTCCCACAGGGCAGGAGCTGAGTGTGCTGGACCTCTGGGCTCCCCAGGTACTGAGAGGGCTCTCAGGAGGGACAGAAGCTGGGAAGGAAGAATTATTTGGGATCTCAAACAAGTTAGTTTACTCAGTCTCTGCAAACAACTTGGCACATGACCTCCAAAACAGAAGCACACACCAGATCAGGGCCTACATCCCTCCTTTGGGGAAGAGGAAGATGCAATGAAGCAGAGGAATGCAACAAATCCTGTTTTCATCCACACACCTGGCAGCAGGGAGCCAGATCATACTCTTACAGCACAAGTTCTTGCCTCCCAGGACAAAAGCATATTTATGCTCTTTGAACCCGCCCCACAGTCCTTCTCACCAATGCTGTTCTCCCCAGACCTGAGCCAGTTCCTAACTTACAGCTTCGTTACAATAAACCACACAAGTGTTACTTATATATTGAGACTGGAAGTTGGAGTACTGCTGGGAAGCAAACCACAACGCCTTCCACCTTGCTAACATGAACCTGCACAATAAGAAACAGATCAGTTGTGAGGAGTGATTAAGGGGATCATCTCTTCATCTCCCAGCTACACTGAATAATTTACAGGGCCATTTTGGGACCGACATGCAAAGCAGTTTAACAATGATTTAACAAAAAAGTATGAGATTCCATCTTTTCATGGTTTCCAGGTGTTGAGATCAATTTACTTCACAGCAATTTTAATTTCTGGGCCTTTCTTTTCCCTCCTCCCCACAAAACCTGCAGCTGCCAACTACGCTGGCATCTACAGCAGCTAGGAAACGAATTTCCCTGTGAAGCAAATTCTTCCAGGATGAATTGAATGAAGGCAGAGCTCATAATTGCACATTACTGAAAACATTTCTGATAAAAAAATGGGGAGATATTTTTATCCACATCTCCAGTTGAAAATTGCTGGGAAAGATGCTTTTGAAAAGCCATCATCTCCAAGCATGTAATTATCAGATCCTTGAACAAAAACACACGGTCAAAGGAAAAAAAAAAAAACTTCCACTGAAATAAAAAAATCGGGGGTGGCAATTGTTAGGAATGGAAGGAGAGAAATTCTTCATCCTGTGTGATTTTGCACATTTCAAGTTACCAGACTGATTTGTAAATCCACAGATTAATAAACTTGGCAGCTAAGAACATCAAGCTCAGTTAGTAATTTTTTTTTCATTATGAATAGAATAATAATAATAATATTATAAGAAAAAAAAATCAGAAGCAGACTGGCAGTCAGACTGTCACAGACCCAGAATTTCCTAACGCCCACACAAGCACGTTTGTCTTGAAACCAAATTCTGCCACCTTGAATAGACAGGCATACAATGACCTGGGGGCCCCATCCTATCAAGGCTTAAGACCATGCCTACCCTGATGGGATTACTCACATGCTAAAAATTATGCAGTAGCTGAACTGACAGCTGAAAAGAGCCTTAAATGTTCTTATGCCTGGTAGCATTCCACTGTCAATTGATGAACGTTGCTAAATATTTATTTTTGCTCTACTTTTTCTTCTCCGGCTCTGCACTAGCACTCCTTTCTGATTATTACTCCTTGTTAGATTTAATTGTTTCTTTTATTTGCAACACCTACACGTGCCTACACACAAAAGCAGAGGTGCCTTTTCCTCCAAGTTGCCCAATACCTTTTTCTGACCTTCTAGGTAAAATTGCATTATTTCCTTTCTTGAGTTAGGTGGATAATATCACAAGCAATAAACATTGGCATCCTCACACAATCAATTTTAACAGCCCACTTTCAAAAGAAGTCAAATCCTACATGCCCTAACATATGCAAACACTTTGGCACCGCAGTTACCCTTGCCTTCCATGGATTAATAAAACAGAACAAACATTATAAAGAATAATGATCCTGGACATAAAGCCAAAAGCAAGACTTAACATACCACATGAAACTCAGTCCCCTTCTATGGGTCATTCTAAACCAGAGTGCAACTCTTCCAGTGGCAATGAGATTTTCTTAAGCAGGCTGGCAGGGAGGTTAATGCCTGGGCTGGAAACTGGACTCCAACAGTTAATGCTGGAGAGAAAACCTCTGTAGCAGTTGTTCAATTGACACTGTGGACCAACATTTGAATTAAATCTCCCTGGCCTTTGCACTGAAAAACATCCTTCTCTTAACAAATCTGTACTAATAAGATGTGCTTGAACACAGGCTTTTGAGAGGAAAACTCTGCAACCTCCATACTAGAGAAGAAAAACTGAATAAAAAAATAATTCATTTCTATAGGCCATGAAAAGATGTAGGATATTACTTTCATCTTTTTTTCTTCTATAAAGAGCAATTTCAGTGGAATGGGTCATCTCTAGAAAAGAGCAAGAATTCATTTTGACTGCACAGATCAGCTCATTTATACTTAAAAGTTTAGTCAATAAAACTCTATAGACCTGGTCACCAAAGTCCTAAAGCCATCAACAGGTATCCCTAAGACCCTAAGAAGGAGGGTGAGCCACAAGACTGAAGAATAAAATGCAATGTTCAGCTTAAAAAAACCAAACCAAAACAACATGCTACCAGAGCGGGGGTGAGAGAATGACAAATCCATCACCTCCTCTTTCAGTTCCTGGAGCTGACTATCTGTGTGTGAGCTGTTAACACCAAATGAGGAGGACTAACTGCAAACCTGGATCTACCACAAATAAGTCATGCCCACTCAATTGCTTTTCATATGAGAACGACATTTCTGGATAGACAGAAAATGCAAGTTGCTATATCTCAATTTTAGAAACGCTTCTGACACTGTTTCACATGCTATTTTTGTAAGTATGTTTGGGAAGCAGGATACAGATGATTATGAAGTGTATGCAAAACTGATTGGAAAACCACACACTGAGAAAATTCATCAGTTGTTCACAATCAGGAGGGAAAGATGTATTAAATGAAGTTCTGTGGGGACCCTTCACCAGCCTGGAATGGCTCCAAGTTTTCACTAAATGACCTGGATGACTGCAGAGAGATTGATCTTATTAAGTTTACTAACAGCCACCAGGCATGAGGGACTGGAAGCAGGCTGGGAAGTAAATTTTGAACCCAGAATGACTCACACATGTTTGAAAAGACAGATGTACAATTTGGTAGAGGGGCATGCAAGCTACCAGACCCAGGCAGGAACCATCTGATGAATGAGGGACGAGGAAAAACTATCAAAGTGACAGCAAGGACTCTTCAGATACTGTGGGCTGCAAAGCAAATGTAAATCCACAGTGCCATGTCATATGCAAGAAGAGCTAATACCCTGGTACAAGTAAGGTGGGCATAGTCTACAAAATCTGTAAAATCATCCTGTCATTTTACTCAGCACTGATAAAAGCCTTGGCCTGAATGCAGTCCCCAGGCTTGGGTACCACAGCTCAGTAACGATGTGGCCCAGCTGGAGTTCATTCCGATTGAATCAGTGCAGGCTGGTCAGACACCTGCAAGACCACAACTTCTGGGCTGGGGGGAGAGATGAATAGTCTATACTAAAAAGAAGAGAGGGAGAAGAAAAAAAAGTATTATTACTCTCTTCAGATATTCAGAAGTGTGATGCACAGGAAAAGGAGTAATCTGTCATCTGTGTTAGGACAGGAAGCAAAGGCAACAAAATTATAAATAAGCAAAGCTTTTCCTTAATATTTCAGTTTACTGAATTAATTTGAGCTGATGTGGTGTTCCCAGATTGGATATATTCAAATGCAATGTGGATGGATGATGTCATAGGTATGGCTGATACTGTCTCAGGGCAGAGGAATAGCACAAACTCTCTCTGCCCAGTTTTGGCTCAAGGAAATTAGGATCAATAATTCAGACTCAGAGATGTTTGTCTTGGTACACACACCCCAGTTAGTTCTTCTCTTAATCTTTCATTTGGCTGCAACGGAGGCAAAGCTGGCAAGTGACATAAGCAGCCTGATGAACAGGAGTTACATTAAATAGCACTATTGTGATGAATTCTTCAATAAGAAAGATAAAATCTTTCTTCCTAGGAGATTTATCTATGAAGATTTCCTGTCTTATTCTAGCTCCTCACATTAGTTTTCTATCCCTTTCAGGCATGTTTTTCTCTATTCTTCTCCCTGCTTATTTGGCAAGCAGAGAGAACAGGGGAGCTGATGCCTTGAAAACTGAGAGCAGGAAGGGGCAGAGATCTATTAATATGTCTCTTTTTCTGGCCAATCCCACCCTGCAATAAAGGGTGCAGTTTGCCAGTCTGGAAAAAGGGACAGGAAATGCTGGTCTCCTTGGTCTGCAGAGAGTCCATCTCATGCTAAAAACATGGCTTCTAATGGCAACAGAAAACCCCACACCTAAAACCAAACAACAAACCCAAACAGAAAAGCACTGAACATCCTCACTCATCTACTGTCTTTATTCTTCCTTTGCCTTCTATACAAATTGTATTCTAAAAAATCAAAAATAATGAAGTCACCCAAATGGATACATCTGAAAGACAAATGGTCTTCTGAAGTTGTCTATGCTGTCTTTATCTAACATTTGACTTGGGCTGGTTTGGGATGGGATCCTCTGCGGGTAATTTGGAGCAGCACAAAGGAGATTCAATGAGTTCTGTTCTCTGCCCATTCCTGCAATGATTCTGCAGTAAGGACTAACTGAACATGAAGTTTGCTAGAGCAAGACATAGAGGGTATTCCTGGACTTCAGAAAGGCCATAAAGCATTTCAGGGAAGTCCTCCAATAGGAGGACTACAAACGCTCTTGTGGAAACACACTATCACCCTGCTATCAGCAGAACCACTCACTCTAACTGGAAGAGTTAACACTTCCCCTGGAAGATAAACACTTCCCCCACCTCCCATAAAACATCACTGCTACTTTGCACTTTCTGACCCTTCCATTCTGAAGGACAGACAAAATCTCTCTATTATTAAAATGTCCCATCAAAAAATTTCTGAGAGTGACTGAAGGAAAGAAATCACCAATACCCTAATGGTGGTGGGCCCAGAAAGCACTTCTGAAATGTTTGAAACAATCCATCTGGTTTCACCTATTCCACTTCAAACGCTAAAACAAGTGATAAGATTGCAATTCCCTTCACTACTTCCATTCTAGTTTTCTAGAAAGCATTCCCATGAAAGCATGGGCTTGGTCCTCAGGAGCACCACAAGCATAAGCTGTGAGGGTCTGACACCAGGATAAAAAAGGCTTCCTTACCCACCCAGTGACTGCACCATTCCCTTGTACATAAAACAACACTGACCCAAGACTCTCAAGAAATGTTTGGGGCTGACATCAGGAAAATTTCTCATTTGATCACCCAGCATCCAGACAACATCCCCATTTGCAACAACACAGCAATCTTGAAGCACCAGATGTTTCTGGTGACATGTTGGAAGAGCTTCACAAAGCTCTGTGGCTGGTGGCATCGAGGAGACCCCTCCAGCACAGCCGGTGTCAGCCGCTTCTGAGCCAGGGCCCAGCTCCTGGCTCAGCCCCAAGAGAGTGTGAGCTCCTGCCAAGTTGTCTTTTGATCTTTCCATGGAACGAGTGCATTCCTGCCCTGTTAAGTCACACACCCAGACTCCCTCAGCCTATCAGGACTTATAAACGTGTCTCTGGCAGCTTCAAAATAAGGCCCCAAAATGCTTCTTGCTGTGCTGGTACAGTAGGTGGACATTGCATCCAGTCACCATTCATGGGATTAGGCAACACAGCCAGGCTAAGCTGCTTTCCACCTGGTTCATTTTACCCCCAGATTTAGGGAGGGAAAACTAATTTCTAGAGTTAGGTTCATGCTTTAGGGCTTCTTGATGCCAAGGAGAGGACAAAGTCAGTCTCACTACATCCCTTCAGGCAGTGCAAAATGATTCAGAAACCATAAATTACCTCTGTACTTCCAACTCCAATGTCTTTGCTTTCAAAAGGGAAATGCTTGCATCAGAGCGGAAGACAAGGTCCATGCAGCACATTCAGCTGCAACAAGCAGAGCTACAGCATGCAACAAAGTACCTGAATATTGCACTCAGTTAGAAATATAAGAGCCTGTCCATCCTGGAAAGACTGGGGCCAGTATTTGATGTCTGCCCTCTGTAAAGGTGCCCTTCTACACTCATCTACCTACTCTTTTGCAGAAATGAAACAGATTTTTTTATACTCTACAGTAACAGTGAATTGCTCACCCCAGGTATCTAAAACAGGGGTTAGCAGCTCATTGAAATGGCAGATTTCTAGCAGGAGCTGAAATATTTATTAGACAAGGTAATAGTGGATTATATAGGAGGTGAGGCAATGGCAGTGATCCCACCACATTCAGCAGAGTCCCTTACCCCCATCTTTCCTCCCAGCCCCCTATTCACCATTGCTGAATGCCCAGACCATTCATGTATTGATCCTGGAAAATAAAGAGCTACATTTAAATTTTATTTTTTAAAAAGCCAAAACAGCTCAGCAATATCTGAGGTGCCATATGAACAGCCCCTGTGACTGCCAATCTTCCAGGTGGAGACGGAGAAGGCAGCCTGAAGGGTACTCTCCAGTGGTCACAGGGAGAAATTCTTTACGGAGAAGCAAAGACATATTTCACAAATCAAAGCAATTAAGTTTGCATGCAACGGTTTGGATTTGTAAAACCACTTTCAAAGTAGCACATGAAACTGTTAATGATATTAAAGATGCTTAAAGAAAATCATTTTAAACAAAAGTAAACTACTGGACAAGGGCAGAAAAAAATACAGACAGGGCTCACTCACCGAAGTCTGACTGCAAATCCTTTTTCAATCCACAAAGCATGTCTGCTCTTATCTATCAAATCATTCAACTAATTGTAAGAGCCGCTCCGTTCTCTCTCCCTGCCTGAGCTGGAATCCCTTCCCAGCCAGCCCGGGCTGCCTCCCACCGCCGAGCGCGGCTGCAGCGCACACGCGGCTCCCGCACTTCCCGGCAGCGAGATCGAACACAAATCGTCCGGGGCTCTCCAGTTTGCGAGGACTCAGAAATGTGGCAATCCTTTAGGAAGAAATATCTTTACACGGCTGTTTAACGTGCGGCTCGCCAGTCCTGTGTAGAAATAGGAAAATGAAGGGTATGGGGGTTTTTTTATGAGGTCCTAAAAATCCCGTGCTAGTTCTCTCGGCTCCACTGGCCATCAGGCATTGCCAAGCAAAAGTTGGAAGCGCAGTGATTAACCGGAACAGCTGGTTGAAGGGGAGGCAGCCACTGAACCCTGACGCTCCGGCAGATGCAGCAAATGTCGAGCGGGCACTTCATTCCCGGCGGAATTCCACCCCGCGCCCCGCCGGCGGAGAGCGGGCATCATCCCATCGAGATGTGCTGGCCCCTTGCTGCCCGAGCCCCTCGGTGGCTTTCATGGGCATTTCAGGCGGGGGGTGGGGGAATAAAAAAAGAGACGGGAGGAGGGCGGGCAGGCGGTGCTGCGGCGGAGGCAGCGCTGCCCCCGCGCCGCGCTCAGCGCCAGAACTTGGCCGGCAGCGGAGCCGCGCAGCAGCCCCCGAGTTGCAGCAGCAGCAGCAGCAGCAGCAGCAGCGGGGCTGAGCACAAGAAGAGGCTGCGACTGCAGTGTTGCCTGACACACTTTCCTCTCCCCCACCCCCTCTTGGCAAGTGCTTGCAGAGCCTCCAGCACCTTTCAAGGCAATGTCAAGCTGCTGTCAAAGCATTACACTGCCTCCCAAACACAGACACACGGTGCTCGTAAGGGAATATGAGGCTGCAGTCTTGTGTCCTCCCTACAGCGTTTGCTGAAAACTCGGTTTAACCCTTTCTTAGGAAGGGCGGAGGAATCAGCATGGGCAAAATGCATGCAAGTCTTCTGTTGAGATTTTGGCGAGAGGAGGCTTTGGGGGCAGTGCTGGGAACCAGCTGGTCATGGGGAGTTTGGCCCTCCAGGACAAGATGCTGCATGGCTTCCCTCGAAACTGCTGGTCCTGAACTGTGGGTGGGGCTAGGGCACTGGCCTAGGAAGAAATGGTTGCAGTAAACCAGTATCTCCTTCCTTTACTATTAAAATGGAAAAGTTGGCTGACTTGTGTTGAAGACCCAGAGCATGCAGGGTATGCCAGCGCCCTGGCCGTGGGGCTGTAAGGGCGTGCACAGGGTCAGTCCTCCAGCACTGTGCAGCTCCCCTTCTCAGCCAAGCTGTGAGATACAAACTGTGCCAACCAGCTCGTGGCAGTGCTCTCCACAGTCACCCTATTCCCCTGAGAACTACTGTCATCTATAACAGCAAGATTATACCACAAACAGTGAAGAGAGATAAAGACAAGCATGGACTAAGGCACAAAAGGCATCTACATTTTTAGATGAGGGTCCAGTCATGGTTGGTACTGTTACTAGATTTGTCTGAAAGTGGCCAAGAGTTTAAAAATTTAGAATTAAGCTCAAGGAGAGGCAGCAAGGTTAAGTCTTGTTTCCTTAGAAAAGAAATTGGGATAAATCAAGAGGACCTAAACACATCTGAATGTACCAGCAGGAAATTTTTACAGACCTGGGGACCCTAACTCTGTGTGGAGGAGGATAACTGCATTTCAGCCTAATGCCAGAGTTCTCGCTCAGATTGAAATGCAGCAGCATCTCTATTGTGGTTCCAACTCAGCTGTTTCATGAGTGGACAACTTATACAAAAGCAATAAAATTACTAAGTAATAAAACACTACTTACAAAAGAGCTATTTTGGTCCATAATTTGTTTAAAAGAAGTTTTTCAGTCTGACAATAGACTTAATTAGTAATTGAGGCAAAATTTATAATTAGAAATCTTTCCACACAGCTATTAATGCTTTTGCTGCAGAGAAATTTCATCTTAAAGGAAAAAACATCACCAGCCGCACCACAAATACAAGAAGCTGCTGATTTGAGAATAGCCCATTGCTTTGGATGCCATGATATGGATGTTTCCAAAATGGTGTTTTAAAGAAAAACTAAAAGCAATTGTTTGTGTTTACACCACCATAAAATTCTTCCCAGCATATCTGCTGCATGAAGAAAGTGTGTGAGAGGACAAGTCTAATACACAGTTGAAGCTGCTTGTTTTTGTGGATGAGAAACGGCTGGAGCTGTGCCCTTCCTCTGATGCTGGTGGAGAAGGAAGAGGCATTTGGGTATTTCAAGCTCAGAATTGCTGGTGGCATTCATTGAGCTGCTTGGCAAGACACCAGTGCACCAGGAGCCTGGAGAGGATAAAGATGTTTACTCTATGGTTTCTGGCCAAAATCCACAAACACAACACTTTCTTCACGTTTCAGGTGGCACTGTATTAAAACCAGTTGAAGTGAACAGCTTGAGTTTCTAATGGGAAGGGAAAGGATACACCACACACCCCAACAAAACAAGGCAGCCCAAAAACATATGGTATGGCATCAAAATGTGTAGGTGTCATAAAAGAGTGTGAGGCATCAACCTAAACTCTGGTGACAAACTCGAGGAACAGTATGTAGAGCTCTGATTTTTCAGGAACAGTCTGTGCATTGTCCTGTACCTTCCTGACATAAACTTTAAGCTTGTGTGCTCAGAATTAGCAGCTTTCCAAAAATGCTCTGACAATATCAACTACATACAAGCCTCACCTACGAATGTATGGTTTTAAAAAGAAGTTAATTTTGTGGAGGTGGAATGTTTAAAAAGTCTTTTCACAGGAAAAAAAGAAAACAAAAAAGAAATCTCAGTTCTGTTTTTTTGGCATATTCTGATCTCCTATTACCATCCCAGGAGGAAAGAGGGTTTAGGGAATGCTTTCTTGCACCCCCCCTTCACTATAAAATGCTCAAGGAGAAAGACAACACAGGCTGAGGACAGTCCATGGCTAGAGAGCTTCTGGGTGGTCCCCACTGGAAACATCCATCCGTGCAGGCTCGTGGCTCTCATCCATACAACTGAAGTGGTGATGGCAGTGAACAAGCTGCCACTCTAGAGAAATGGGCATTTACTTTTCTCAGGAACAGGCTGACCTTTGAGTAAAATTCACTTGTTGTAAATAAGGAGTATCTACCCTTCCATGCACAGACACATACTAGTGCTTGGGTTAGCGTTTCTTGTACCCAACACATCCTGTCCTGGTCATGAACCTCATACATCTTTCCCCAGAGCTGACTTACAAATCCTCCCAGAACCACGGTGGGAGTGATGCTGCAAACCTTACATGGCCTAAACTGGCTGGGGAAGACAGCAGAGGGAAGATCACAGGCTATTCAGAATATCCATTATTTAGTCCAGTGTTTGATGGGTATTTGTAACCATTGCTTATTTAACCACATCCAAAAGGATCCTTGTCAGAAGTCACAGGACTGTGGAATGCTCACACAAGATCCTGACATGAACCATTTAGAGCTGAACATGCTCTGAGCTATGGAGAACATGGAGAGAATCTTACATCACTCCACATTAGGAAGTCTCGGGAGACTCTCTGAAGGCAGCTGAATGAACATAATGAACAGTGAGCCACAAGAAAACGATGAGGAAAAACCCCCAACCACATGCACTTACAGAGCGCAGAGAAACTCCGAAGTTCCAACCGCATATAAAATGATATTAATAGCAACAGAATTTGCTTTGGGTTAAGGAAGATTCAGAAGAGACTGACACAGATGCTTTCTACTTTTTTTAAATTCAGATGTTAAATTAAGATTTTTCCGTTGCCACCTCCTTCTTCTCATCCTACTTCTTCCATTTAATAATACACGCCTGCACATCAGGGTCTCCCTGGGGCTGGGGACTCATCTTCCTGCTCATCCACCCTCTCAAGGCTTGTTTCTGGCACAGCAGACCCAGTGCTTCCACTTGTCTTACTGAGAAAAACGATTTTTACTGGGAATTCTAACCATCTCTGCACAAATTCAAGAAGTTTGGAGAGCCAACACCCTTCCTTGATTGATTTTTGGTTGCAACAGACAGGGAGGAGGAGGAGGGACAAAAGGAAGACCCATCACTCTCTTGGTGGAAGAGACTTCACAGCTGATTACCCAGCTACCCACTGGCTGCACATTTGCTCCTTTTCATCTGCTCCAATTTTATGTAGTTGTGCTTATTTAGAAACCCCAGACAACTGCGTATAAGCCTCAGGCCTCATCTCTGGTCTAAGCAGATGCCCTGATTTTTACATACAACCCCAAAATGCAATGCATTGTTTCATCAATATATTTTTACGGCAAATGGAGAAGGGACTTGAAAAAAAAATCTTTAAGGAAAGGGGTATTAAAACAGTTTAATAATGGAGCCAGAGGAAGAAGCCCTTTATTGTTCTTTTCTTTAAGTGCAAATTCCACCAGCCAGTCCTAAACATTAATTTATTACGGGTAATGAACACTGAAAGATAAATTGACCCATCCAGTAAGCAATTAGAACCCTTGCTGCACGCACACATGCAGAGCACTGAGACAGAGAGCGCTGCTAAGGGTACTTCCAAGACCCCCATCCATTCCCACCACCACCAGAGCACAATAAAATGGTTCCTGCAGATTTTTCTGGGTAATCAGACTAGGACACTATGGGGTTGGGAACCCCAGTGCTGATAAGAGAAACAGTGAAAGACAAATAGGCTGCAGCAAAGTACAAGGTCCTTTATTCCCCAGCCAGCTCTAATGATACAAAAGAGCTCGTTCAGGGACCTTGTTAGCAAAGGTCATCCCAACAAAAGTGAATCTTGGCTTTATGATGATTTTTTAAGCCAAATGGAGATGAGCTTGACAAGACACAGCAATAAGCAATACAGCAGGAGGTTAATGATCCACCAGCAACCACCAGCTATGCCAGGGCAAGGTGGGAGTTAATACCTGGTCCAAAAGGAGCAGAGCTCTGGAAGTTGCATGCACAGCATCTGAAAGCGGGTTCAACACTTTCAGGTAGAGCATATTTCTCCCATTTATCTCTACTTCCGTGGCTTTATGTACAGAACAAGAATTTTTTTTCTGGGCAAAATACAACCCCCCCAGTTGGGAATTCTCCTACTTGGTCTTACTTTTACCCCCCTCAAATCTTTCATAGCAATGTTGCTGGCTGGTATCCCACAGCCTTGTGACACTGGTAAAATCCTCAAGTATGTGTATGATTGGAGGAACCGTGCAGACAGAAACCAAGAGAGCAGCATCATACCACTGGAGGAAACAAAATGCCTGATAGCTCCCATCTTCCCAGCTTTTAGTGATCCATGCACTGAAATGACAGCAATTTGTTGACACAAAAAAACTGAAGGGCAAGTAAGCGTCTAAGCTTTTCAGTGATGGGACTGATTTCCCATTTTAAGGTCATTAAACCACTCCAATCTACAGCAAGTGCGTGGCAGCTGCACTTGGCACTTCAATATCTGCACCAGTGGCTGCCCTGAAAGGGCCTGTTCATGATCTCTCCTCTTCAGCAAAAATGCTGTTTCTTCTTTATATTTTATTCATGTCACCAAGAATGAAAATAGTGATGGGTCTGTTAGCAGCTGGCCAGGATCCACCTTCCTTCCACACTATGGGTGGCCAATTAAGTGAAGCAAGCTCGAACACAATCAAAATACAGATGAGAGAAAACATATTCTGTTATAGACCGTTGGGCATAGAGAGAAAATGGGAAACTGGCACTGCAGCCCTCCAAGAATAGGACACAACCCTAGAGCTCAATCAGCCCAAAGGCTGGCAAGGAGCAGAGGTGTGAGTGTGTGGATGGGGCTGCAAAGCACGTCAGCATCCCTGGACCTCTTACTATGCTACTTGCCACAAGAGCTCAGGTCTTCGCAATAGTAGGGACTGAAGACTTCTTCCTCTTGATCCAAAAGGACCCAGTGCTTGAGCCCAAACAAAGGACCCTTCTAGTAGCAGGGATGTGGCCATGCCACATCTCTCCCCAAAAGACAGAGAGAGAGGCAATGCTACAGCCTGAAGGACAGGTCTTAGTCAGCATCCAACTCCATTCCTGCCTGTGGGAAGAAAAACCTCTGCATCTTCCCCTTAAAGGATTTATCTTGGCACTGGTCTCTTCAGAGGCAATGCTGCCAATGCAGATGGAAAAATAAGCAAGTGGGTCATCAGTCTTACCCGTTGTCACACAGTTTCTTTTCAATGAGTAGCAGTGTAACAATGCATTAACAATAAATGAAATGCCATGTTAACACTAATTTGCATAGTACAGAGCCACATTGCTCTGCTGCCTCTATTCTCTTTCCAAACTCTCCTGACCTGCATATGAAACGAGATGAAATTTAATTGCTGGGGCATTCAGTAGAATCACTGAATTCCTGCTTAATGAGGCTTCATTTGTACTCTGTTGCATCAGACACCTTCTCTCCAAAGTGCCGTATTAACTAGTTCAGATATAAAATATTTTCCACGGCACATTTTCATATGCATTTCAACAAAGAAATAGCAGGAAAAGCGCTGACTGCAACAGACGATATTAGTATCAGTAGCACGGTAAGGCCAGTGAAATCCCAAGAGCACCAAGCCATATTCCTCAACCAAAAAAAGCTTTAATGGTTTTTATATATGCTCTAGCATGCTACCATGCAGCATCTATGCTGTGCAACTCTTCTAGAAGAGACAAGGCAAAGCTAGGTGAGACCTGGCCAAGGTCTGTAAGGGAGACAGCCAAGAACTAGAAGCAATACCAATAATTTTGGTGACTCAGAAAAGGCACAGCCCACGTTGCACCCAGGAGTCAGAGCTCCGGATGATTTTGCATTCCGGTATCTCAGTGAGCTCACCTCATTCAGAAGTCCTTGGCTGAGGAGCTACCTCATGCAAGGCACTTCAGCCTGCATGGCCAAGAAGTTCCCTGAAAGGTCAGCCTCTCTCCTCTGTTTTTGCTCAGACGTAGCACAGCCACTACCAGCAGCACAGGCACGGCTGTGCTTCAGAGTGGCATGTAGTGACCAAAGCCACCAGAGCAGGCGACATTAACTCGTGGTAGCAGGGGACACAAGGCAGTGCAGACAGGGGTGCCCAGGTGACACAGAGCTGGACGAGGCCACGGGCTGGTGTCGGCTCCAGCCCCCAGCTGTGCCCCACGCTGGCTCGGCAGCACAGCCCACGCCGGGCAGCACCAGTGCCACACTCAGCGGTGGCAGCAGGAGCGCGGGGGGAGCCGATCACAGGGAGCAGACGTGACCGAGCACTGCACCGCACAGCCGGCAGCTTCCCAGCGCGGGGTGAAACCAGGTCAGGCTCCCCTGCTGCCTCAGGAAGGCTCCCGGCTCTCCCCAGCCGCCCCGAGGGGGGATGCGGCGTTCAGAAGTGCCGGAACACGCAGACGCCTTCGGACAGGGTTGATGCAGACGCGTGTTCCGGGGCGAGGTGTTTCCATCTGCCGGCGAGGATCCCGCTCCAGCTTGTCAAGTTTTACCTCCCAAGCTGGGGCAAGGCAGAGCCCCACACAGCTCCGGGTAAACCCCAAGTGCTGAGACTAGTGATTTATTAAGTATTTTGGCTTAAGAACATGCGGAGCTCCCTGAGGGACTGCGAATTGCTTGTTACTGCAGGTTTGCAAGATGGGATCAGCCTCCCTGCTGCCATCCGGTCTCCCCGGGAGCAGTTACAGCACGCTCCCAGCGCTCTGAAAAGGGTTATCCTTTCACTCGTGCGCTACAGTAACCTGTAAAATACTGCCTACGCTCATCCCCAGCGTGGGTCCGCACAACAACAGTGGATCCATGACAGCTGCGACAGGCCAACAGACCAACCGCAAAGTCAGTTTCTCGTTTGCATTGTAAGGGGAGAGAGTAGGGATCGGGGTATGGCGTGAGGCACTCCTAATTATCCCAGGGTAGCTAATTATAAAGGATGTAAATTGACAGAAATAAAGCCACATGGTCAATAATAGTATTTTTTAAAAGCTGGAAATTTTAGCCCATTATCTTTCCAGCTGAAAAGCTTTAATTGAAAATGGCTAATCTTCCAGTGGGTTCAGGAAGGGTTTACAAGCTAATTGCTCTCTTTTCTTTAGGATTAACACTTTGTTCTGTGAATAGGGGTGGAGGGCAGCAGATGTGCAGCCTTTACTCTCTTTAATACAAATGCCCCACTGCCACAGATGCTCCCAATGCTGTGTGGTGGCATAATGGAATCACTTTCTTGCACATAAAGTGGTTGTTCTGAAATGAAATTACAGCTATCTATTAGGAAGGGAACAATAAATTTCCTCCACCACACATCCCCATCACGAAAGACACAGCATTGGGCTGTAAAAATCCCTGATGGAAATAAATCTTGCAGGAGAGAGAGCAGCTAACAGATGAATTTACCATTTTCCTTTTGTAACTGATAGTCAGTGTCATTTGGACATGGGCAGAAAAGTGATTATCCCACTGAAGTCAGAACATGATCCCACAAACCTCAGGGTGGCTGGGACCTGGCTGCTAAGCTCTAGGCTGGGAGAAGATTTAAAGGAGTCAGTTGGGAGAACAACTGCCTTCCATTTAAACAGAGAGAAATTAATTCTGCTAACCACAGTGACAGCCACAACCTATCGCTCTCACAGACTGCACATAAAGCTAGCTGGGAATCTTGACTACCCAGCCTAGATGGGATTTGCATTACATGAGAAAAAGGGGTTGGCTTGATCCTGTGATCTCTCTGGGAGAGATGTACTTAAAGAAGGAGAGGAGGATCCCTAATAGCAAAGGCAGAGTGAAGCCTATTTCTCAGAAAGAGAGGAGAGGGAGAAAAAGTACATTCAAAAACATCTTAAAAGAACAAAATAAGGTCGTGGCCATTCAGCTCTTGCTGCTGCAGGGCAAGGAGGACCAAGTCCTTCACAGGAAATCTGCACTCCTGTTGCTCAGAAAACCAGGCATCTGGCACCTCCTTGCAGATCCTGATTACTAGTCCCAAAGGGGTAACACACCTGTTAGCAAAGCAACTTTTCCTATTCCCATGATCAGATCAGGAAGGCCACACCATTAGAAGTAACAGTGTGCCAGCCCACCCTGCCCAGACTGGAGATCGGAAAAGCAACAGAGCATTTGGGCCCAAAAGGTATGGGGAGAAGGAGGAAGCATTTAGTGTTTGAATCAACAAGTCAAGCTAATGTTTTATGTCATAATGTCTGAGCAGTGTTGTTCAGGAAGGCACTGGGGAAGGCCCCACCCATATGAGCTGTCTAACAGCGTCACCAGTGCGTCCCCCAGAATGGCCAAGGAGAAGGACATGTTTGCCTAGAGAACAGTTCATCTCAAGTCCCTTGAATTAAGTTCCTAACTTTAGCAATCTGTAAACTAAAGAGAAGATTCATCTCTTTTGACAGAACAGCAAATACAGCTCAATAACTGCATCCCCTACTCCTCCTCCCCTTAAACCCTAGAATTTTGTGCTGCATCACTATCCAAAAGAACATACTCAAACCCAGGAAGGAAGCACTGCAAACACCACCCATACAAGAGTGTCTAAGTCAAACCCATGGAAGCAGAAGACACAAGAGTCCAGGGAATGGGTAACAGACTCAGAAATTTCAAAAGCTCAGCTAGTTCTCAAAATCTGAATTTGTGTAAAGTACAGCTCAATATTGCCTTTTCAAACCCTTCCTGGAACAGTCACGCAGTTGCTATCCTAATTCAAGCCTTTCATTAGCTAGTGAATTGGAATATTTAGTGTTCAAATGAAGATGAATTCTTGCCAGTAAGAGCATCATCCTGCATTCAGCAGTGATCTCGATCTTGCAGAGTATTTCCTCAACTAAGGGAGAAAATCCTCAGAGCAAGCAGATGACAGACACACATATCATGAGCATATGACAGTATTAAAATCTAGATGGATGCTGAGATACTAAAGGCATGGGTTAAGAGGGGATATTTTCAAAACTCTATTAACCCAGTGACCCAGTTTATGGGAAAGATGCCTTCTCATTTGTACCTTTTGATTACACATGAGAAGAGGCAGCAAGTGCACACTCTCTGCTACCTCAGCAGCTGTTCACATGTGGAAATGCAGTAGTTACTTGTGCAAGAAGGCATTAAAAATTAGAGATTTGTTCATTATTGCTTTCCTGGGTGTTGTACTCAAAGGCATAAAAATCCTGCAGAAGCTGACTCTCCAGAGCTACACCTCCTACTCCAAGAGTGTATTTCTGTGCAAGGGCCACTGGGAACAATACTGAAAATCTTATTACTCCACAAAGATGAACACAAGGAATCCAAGCCAGAATCAACACTGAATGAATTATGGCCAAGAAAACCAAGTTTTAAAGCTGTACATTTGGCAAAAAGATGCTTTGACTGTCTTCTTCTTTTCAAAGAAAAAAAAAAAAGAAGCACAGAGAAAATTATTTTCTGAAAGCTGTAAGAAGCAATGTGAAAACTTAGTTTTGTAATTTTGTGATCACCCACCTTCACATTAGCTGACATCCCTGACATGCAGTTACAGACCTACTGCAGAACAGAACTAGCATTACAGAAGAGCTCCCTAGAAAAAGCTTTTCATAATAGAAATATTCTGTCCAATTACTTACAGAGTGATCACTTAAGAATATTTATTCTCCAAAATATATTGTACTATAAACCCCTTTTACTCAATTATTAATTCGTTTCTAAGAAGCAGCACAAGGCTTAGTAGGATGTGGAGATTTGAGTGAAAATTATGGGACTGCTTTCTTTATTGCTGAGAATTGATGCACATATGTCAGGGGACAGACAACAGGAAAACAGGTCTTGATCAAAATGATCAGACAGAGCAGTGAAGCCTACAGAGGCTCTGAACCAACAAGCAACACCTGAGGGATGGGTCACAATGGGGACATTAAAGCTTCCTTGCAAGATTTCAGGTGCACCCCTGCAGTAACCACACACTCCTGGAGACCATTGCATGAAGATGGTGCCCAGATATGGCTGACTAACGATTACCTACATTTTATGTGGTGTTCCAAGGTAGTAAAAAACTGGATTCCTTTAGAAATAGCATTGCCTCAAGCCCATCAGGATGCTTTTTAGGCAGTAGTCACACCATTGCAAAGGGTATTTGTGATCTGAATTGCAGCCACACTAAATACATTATTAAATATACAAAGCGTCATGCAGCTGTAGTTATCCCCGGGATGACTCACTCCTGGTGTACAGTGATTTAGCCAAAGGAGAAGGGTATTGGAGGAGGAAGGTGCAAATGTTCTTCACAGGTCATTCCTGTAGCTGCCACATCAGTCCTCTCTCCAAGCCACTCTCTCCTTTCCCTTCTTCATAGAATCATTTGGGTTGGAAGGAACCTCCTTTGGAAGCGCTGCCATGAAGGAACCCCATGGACAAATAAAAACACTACCCTTACTTGGGAAGCGTCCAACAACATAAATGTTTACACTGGGACTGCATGGGTGAGGGAAGGTGAGTGCCTGTGGCTGTAGCTGCTGTCCACTGTGAAGAGGGACATGGGCACAGCCACTCCAGCAGCACCCACATCTGCTCATCCTGCCCAGGGCTGGGAGCCTTGGCCTCGTGGCCGGGAATCTCCTCTCTGCAGAGGGCAACCCAAGTGCACCGACCTCCCTTGCTCTAAGAAGGTATTTGGCAGGATTTGACGGTCAAGCATAATTCCAGATGAAACACGCCAGATTGAAGGATTTCTGCATAATTAGGGATATAATACTGTATTTAAGAAGCTCCTAAATACCCGCAGTTAACAGAGGGCCGCGTGCTCAGTGGAAACCCATCTCCCGTCACCAGGGACTTAAGCTGGCACTAAGTGGATGCAGATCTTCCCTTTCTTTAATACCTCAGCAGCCAAAAATGTCCTTTCTAGAATGGGCCTAAGTCCACAGCAGATCTCCTGGACTGGATGCCCCAGCTCAGAGGCATCCAGTGTTCCCAAAACGGCAAAGTGGCTGTGCTGGTACCCAGGCTTTGGGAAAGTTTCTATAGCAACAGGACACAAAGAGAATTTAGGTGTTTACATGGTGCAGCTGATTTACGCCATCACAGCTGTGTTTAAGTCATTGAGGCCGAGGGAAAAGCCTGAAAAAGTAAGATGCAATTCCCCATCAGAGGAGTTTTTCTGCTCTTTGTTTCATTCCCCCAACCATTTTTAAGTCTCAGCTTTTGTGTTGATGGGTCACTTTTCTGTTACCTCTTCCAAGGCCCATCCCTGGGTAGATGCTTTCTTTATATTCCACCTGTTGAAAGTCCATAGAATCACAAATTTTCAAGCTTTCAGAAAGACCTAGTCCAGAGAGACTGCAAGAGGCACTCTTCTCAAAGCAGCAGGTGGAAATATATTGGTTGGTTACTGGGCAATGTCACTTCTTACTGGAGAAGAACAGGACACCTATGCACACACATTTTCTAAGTATACATCCAGATTTTCTGCAAAGCTGCCAGGCAGCAGTGGACAGGACCATCATCAGCTCTTCCTCCACGGGGCACCCTGGTGCACGGGGAGCTGCAGGGTGGGCAAATCTCTGCACTGAGACCAGGAACACACTGACCCACAGCTCTACGCCATGAGGTCACACATTTAAGGCTGGTGGGGACCTTCCTGTGTGTTTTCTCACCAGCCCACAGACACGTCCCTGCGATTAGCTCATCCTCACATCACTGCAGAGAACACAGCTTCCCTGCCTAGCGGAAACCCCGGGACAGAAGTGTCACCTCAACAGGGTGATCTCAATGCTCACATTAAAGGCAAAGCCTTCCTGCCACTCCAGTCCCACGCTGCAGCAGCCACTCCTTGACATGTTACTTCTTCCTCTGCCCCTGGATTGGTAGAGGGATGAGTGTGCAAGAGTGTGCTGCCCTCACACCACATACTGCCACTATGGAAACACTTTCTGGGGTGAAATTTGAGGCTCTGCTGTCACTGGTGTTTGCAGCCCTGCAATCTCCTGCCCCAGCACATTGCCTGTCCCCTGTCCCTGAGCCCTGGGGTGACAGAGAAGATTTATGGGCTCAGAAATGAGATGCTCATCTCTGTCATGGGCTGGAGGAAATGGCAGCTGCAAAGTTCAATGTGCCACTGGGACAGCTTTGGCTTTTCCCAAGACAATACTGCTATCCAGTTGCTGTCACAGCTTCCTTCCCTATCCTTTCGCCTTCCTTGGACTTTAACAAATTAGGAGTTTCACTTCAGTTTTGAAGCAGAAAAAGTTTCAAAGCAAGTGAGAGGTGACCATTCACTGTTTTCTCTCACCTTTCTTACAGGTGAAGAGCTCCTAAAGGACAGTGCCACAAAGCCTTCCTCCAACTGCTACCTCACACCCCCTCCCTGAAAACACTTGCTGGAAGGCAGTTAAAGCTTAAAAAAATAATAAAATGGTGAAAGGGACAGGCAAGGAAGGGGAAGCATGGGGATTGAGCAGACAGCAGATTAATAGCCTGGCATTTATGGCAGTTTAATAATAGAGCTGTCACAATAGGAGAGATTTACTAATTGCAGAGTCATTTGCTATGGATTCCCATCAAGCTGCCATTTAAATCGCTGCGCAGTTTTTAAGATGGCTTTTGAAACTGGGGAAGGGGGGAGAAGAGACAACACCCACAGTACTTATACAGCTAAATACAGGAAAGTATTGTGTTTTCACAGAGATGACCAAGTCGATAAGGAAGCAAGGAAGGAACCAGCAGTGCTGCGGGCCCAAAGGAGCTGGGAAGGAAGGGGGGCAGGGATTTGTGTCCGAGCCCCACCACACAATAAGTAGGTCTTACATCTGGGGACAAGGCTCTGACCTCAAACTAAGCCCTGGAGAGTTTTACATAGCTTTAACGAGTGACCTGCTAATACCTCCAACATCTCCCCAGGCACTGAGCTATAGCTCCAACATGTCTTTTTGCAGTATTAGTCAGCACCGGGTTTAGGGGCAAAACGTCATCTTAAACCACAGATAGAAGAGTTGCAATCTCTTGGGTCTGTCAGGAGGGAGGATCAAGTTGGTCCTTCTTTTACTGACTTCAAAGTGAGCAGTAAGCTCCTAATTCATATGTTCTCATCACACAGAGCCTCAACCTGAGGCATGCACAGCTATTTTTGTCGGGGGAACTTGGTGACAGCATGCCACAGAGCTCGGCATGCCAGCTCCACAACTTGGCTCTTCTCCATTGTGTCCCTGAGGCCACCAG
This sequence comes from Gymnorhina tibicen, assembly GCA_013399875.1. Classification (NCBI taxonomy): domain Eukaryota; kingdom Metazoa; phylum Chordata; class Aves; order Passeriformes; family Artamidae; genus Gymnorhina; species Gymnorhina tibicen. The sequence goes on along the minus strand of VXAZ01009468.1, from coordinate 443,080 downwards.
TGCCAGGCCAGGGAGTGATTCACAGAGCTGTGAGTCCTACTAGACTCATGACACCAGGGTTGTAGGAAAATTAAACAGGTTGAGAAATTTTTCCAACTAAATCCTCAAGCAACAGTTGTTACCTGGTGAAAATACCTCATTCCAGTCAAACCTGGTGTTCCTCAGCCTTGACCACAAGTTTCCAGCACAGCCTGGAGAGAATTAAAACCAACCCAAGTGCAAGCAAGAGACCTGGTGAATAAGAGAACCACAGAATGGAAGATGATTCTCAATCAGAAAAAAGAGCCTGGAGTTTTATATACTAGAAGGGCACCCTTACCTCTTGGGAAAGAAAAAGGGCTCTCAGCACTATCAGGAGCAGTTCTGCATCCAGCAGTCCTTTGCCCCACACTCCCACCATCCCCAGCATCACTCTCTGGGACTCATTTCCCCCAGAATAAAAGGGGGAGCTGTCCTTTGCACCCTAGTCCTTGCACCTGCGGAGGCACAATAAACCACCACCACCACCAGGATGCCAAGAGAGCCTCAGGCCACTCAGGTGGGCTCCACTTGGTGCCACAGGAGAGGTGGGGGAGAAGCTTTTTGGGGGCCCAGGGCAGTGATGCCATCCCATCTCAACCAGCAGCCCAAGGGGAAGCCTTCTCTGTCATATATGTTCTCATAGCTCAGCTGAGAGGTTGGAGAAACCAACCTCTTTTCCTTTAAGGAAACAGGGCACTCTCAGAAGTTCAACTGGGACTTTGCAGATCGTCAACAATTAGCAGCCTACAAGGGTGCATGGTCGGGCTTTTGTGGCATTTCAATTCTGCTGTCATTTCATAACCACCCATGACTCAGGCTTTCCTCCCACATGCTGTGGCCCAGCACTCCTGATCTTTTTCACCTATTTGGATCCACTGGTACAGAAGATAAAAATGTGTTAAACAAGACTGCTTTGCCATTGCACCTGCAACTCATCTGACACACCAAGAGCATGATTTGATTAGGTATTACATTTTGTCCTGGTCTCCAGACTGTTGTTCAAACACATTTGCAAAAAGGATGCTGTATTAAGGCAATGTAGAGCTCTTCCTATACTTTCTCTGGGGACAGGACAAGGCAGCGCCAGCCTCCATCCAGCCCCAGCATCCAACTCCTGCTGCAGCTGTTTCTAAATGGTTTTGGCCTACCAGGAACACATTTAGACACAGATGAGAAGTGTTACATGGAGTTTTCTTCTCAGAGGCAATCAATCCCCATTTTACATTTAGCAGAGATAAGATGGCTGAAGCATAATTGATTTTATTTTATGGGATCTTATACAATGAGCATCCTTAAACAGAACTCAGTTATAATGAACATACAGTACAAGATGAGTCTTCACAGAGGCAAATGCCATTGCCTAGGGACAAGTTCAGATCTAAGTAACATCAGATTCATTACTCTGCATCTCAGATGAGGCTCTTCAGTCATGTTAAGTCAAATGTACCAACATTTATGTTCCCCATGCATTCCCATCAAGATGAGGACAATGTTTACCACCAGCTCCCTTGCTAATTGAATGCCTCCCGCTGCGCCTGTTTCACTTTGGAAAGTCCTTTTCCTTCTGTGTCTTCCTGTCAGCTCATCTGTGGTACTTGGGAAATCTCGCCTCAGGCTTTGCAGTGAAATTTGGGTCAATGGGAGAAGTTAGGGCCACTTCTCTTTGATTCCCTGAAGACCCACCCCAGTGCCCAAGTTTTGGGGTCCTTCTCACGCTGCTCCAGTTCGGAGGCCACGGCTGGCAGCCCCACCACCGGTCCCTCCTACACAGCCACAGGCACCCACCTGCTCTGGAGGGGAGCGTTTGCTTGTTTAGACAGGTGCACCCCATCACCCTCAGCCCCAGGGTCTGGCTCTGCTCCAGGAGCTATGGGGACACATCTTCCCACCCCCACTAGCACAGCCCGCACCGAGCACTGCATTGTCTGCCACCAGACACCACCTCTCTACAGATTACAAGCCCAAGCAGTTAAGTCACCCAGCGAGCCAGCTGGAGAGCAAACATAACTAACCAGTGAAAGAAGCTTTTTTTTTTTTTTTTATCCTGTGAAAATGCTAGGCTCAGGTAGGGGCAAAAGAGGATTAAAGAAGTGTTTGAACTAAATAAGTGAGGGGTGGGGATGTAAATTTGGAAAGTCCCATTTAAAGCAACTCCCAAGACTGATGAGGCAAAAATTAAGGAAGAAATAGTAAGACTAAGAAGAAAAATATAGAAAACTACTAAGTGGAAACACACACAAAAACCGAGAGGTTTTTGCAGTTTGCTTTTTCTTTAATGTTAGTTTTTTCACCCATATTCCCTCCCCAACCCATCTTCCAAGTCTGAGCTTCAGTCTTACTTTCCTTGTGCATGGAGCAAGGGAATGAAGGAAGCAAAAAGAGAAGGCTGCTCTGGAGTCTGTAGAGCCTAAGACAGCAATACTCTACTGAGCTTAGCCATCACATATTAATACAAGATGTGTCTGATCAGAAACTGAGTAATTAGAACAGCCTGGAAGGTTAATGGCATGCACCACCTACCATCACCTCATTAGAGGAGAATCCATAATCCAGACACCAGTACTGCACCTGATTAGTGCAGACTCACAGCACGATAGATGGCAGAGCTGACTCTGAACCCTAACGAAGCTGCACACGGGAGCTGCTCCCCAATCACACAAGACATTGCCAGCATGACTTGGATGGTGGCGTGGCTCTGCCTTCAGTTTTACAACTCCAGTTTTTCTTTCCAGGAAAGAATTGGGGGAGAGAGCCAAAAATGCCATGCTATTCCCACACCCTAGGAGAAATTCCACAGAATGTAGAGTTGTCCGTTCATCATAACTTTACTGCTGGATTTCATGGCATCAATGAAACTCAGGAAACTGGAGTGAAGGTTGTATGGAGTCTTACCTAAAAATCACACAGGTTGCACTTGTATTGATTGCCACACTTCAAACTGTTCTGTAGAGTTGTGCCATGGATTTCTATGTTGACACAAACTAGCCTAAATAACACACATTAAAGATTTCCTCCAGATAATTCCTTATCCAGAACATCAAGCACAACACAAAGCAAAAACCCTCCCCAGTCCAGCAAGTACTTCTGCAGTAAGTACACTACAGTTTGACTACATTTCAGAAGGATAACACTGCTTCCAAACAGTTCACTATGTTCAAAGATTGTCCAGTTAGGAAGAATTTAAAAAAAAAAAAAAAAAGGAAAAAAGTGGCAGAAAAGTGAAGGAAAATGTCCAACCCCACTAAGCCTGATGGGTTGTCATGGGTTGTTTCCCACTAAGTTAGTGCACTGCTGAAATGAGAAACTGAGAAACCTGTGTTTCCTTGGCATAGAGACCAAAACAGCCAAGAGGAAAAGCTGTTGACAAGGAAACGGTCTTTGGATTGTACCTTGCAGATGGGAGAAGAGCTGATGTAAAGCAATCCAGCCCTGCCAGTTGTTTCTCTGCCATGTAGCTCCAAAAATCCTCAAGTGTAAAGAAAAAAGGAGAAGTCCCTTGAGGAAGAGAAGCTCCCAAGCTACAGAGGGGTGAAGGCAGCGTGACTCAGCCATCAGTCTCCCAAGCACAAGATGTTTCTGCTGTGCTTCAGCTCCTTTTAGAACTTTGATCTAGTTGGACTCTCAGTGTAGGAAACAGACTATCTTCCACCACAGTGCTGCACAGTCCTGGGACCTCTGGCTGACTACACCTTTCCCTGTGACAGGGTGAAAACCAGTTGAAGTAAGCAGCACTATTTCCTTTGTCCTGGGGACATCCTCATCTTGGGGATGAGGGCAGCAGACAGCTTGTATGGAATCTCTTACCTCCACAGACCCTTCTTAAGAAGCACTTGGGAGCCTGGATGCCACTCCATGTGACAGACACGTGTACTCGTGGACTGAGAGTGATGGCAGTGGAGGCGGGGAAGGATGACCTTTAAAAAATCTTCAGCCAAACAATATGCTCAGAGACATGACAGAGCCTTGGACTATTTCAAATTTTCAGTTACAAATTAGTTCATGTCCCTGATGAATTTGCTTCAGCATCCAGGCTGTGTTTGCAACCCAGATACTCAGCATGGGCTTTGTCTCCAGTCTAGGATCAGGGACCTCAGTGTCTTCTGTGTGGGCACTTGTGTTAGATCTGCTCTTGATTGGATGAAGCTGGAACAAGTCTCTCCCATCCCAGGATACTCTACAAGGAGACAGAGCACCTCAGAGGGACACAAGAGGCTCAGTCTCAGCAAGAAGGACTTGCAAAAAGTACCTGCACTGTGTTACACTTCAGTGTCCAGGCAGGATTCCAGAGGCAGTGGCTGAATTTATCCAAGTCATTGTTTTCCACTGGTACTGAAAGAGAAGCTACAAGACTTTCTCCTCCCATCACTCTAAATCTAGACTTTCTTTAAAAGCCTTAAACTCTGCATTTCTGCATTACCTGAAAGTGCCAAGAACAACCATCAACAGGTGACCAGGAGGAAGTCTCCCACCATGATCATTCCAGCTCCTTCCAGGCAATGTCACAAAAGACAGGCTCAAAATGTGCCAGTATTAGCAGCCTGCTGAGTATCTGCTCAGATGTGTTCATTAGCAATGACACCTCTACTATTTGAACTGCAAACAAGACCTGTGATCTGCATTTATGCTATTTGCAGAGTTCAGAGCAGACCCTGCTTTGGAAGCTACCTCCATGCATCATTACCAGCGCTGCTCGAGCCACAGTGCAGCTGCTAATTAGCAATCAATTTATGTTTCCAATTCTAACATCAATATTAATATGAAGCTTGTATTAATGTCATAGAGAGACGCCCACAAGTGTAGCACGAGTACTGCTGACCTTTCAAAACAACTAGAGAAGGGTCACAAGAGATATTCCTGTCTCATTTATATATTCCCCCCAGGTAACGCTGGTGCTGAAGGGCACAGTCAGAGGGACGGAGGCACATTTGTACCGAAAGCCCAGCACCTGCGGCTGCTCTGGCTGCCACCGGTGCCAAGGGCAAGGCCAGTCCCGCTGTCCCGTGCTGGGTCCATGAGCTGGAGGAGCTCTGGAGCCATGAGCCAACTCTGCCCTCTTGCGATTACAGCCAGGCTTCCAACCTCTCCCCCCTCCCCGTGTATCAGCGGGGAAGAGGGCTCTTCTCCAGAAGAGCACCTAATTCCGACACACATGTTAAATTTATCGTTTATTTATTGAACTCTCCAAGAGACAGAAGCCCCTGGATGACGGTGGGATTTAGCAGATTCCTCAACAGAGCAGGGGACATTCAGGGCAATTCCTCCTCCTCCCTGGAACAGCCCAGACCTCAGGTTTGCTCCACGCTTTGCAAGAGGGATTTAGCCCCGTGTTTGGCAGTGCCCAGCACTCTGCCTTTGCCTCAGGCTGCAGCACTGCAGACACAGGGCTGCGTGTAGGGAGCACGCTGGACACGCACGCAAGCCTCTAATATCCTGGGTATGTATACAGGCTCTTCAGCTCAACTAATCTCTAAAAAAGGCTGGAGAGACCTGTTCCTACCATCATGTCCTCATCCTTCCTTACCGCTCACCAAAGCCAAGCAAGCTCCACAATATATTCCTGCATGTTCCATCCCAAGGCAAGGGCTGGCTGGAAAATAAAGACAGGAAACCCCTTCATTTCATCATCTGTAAAATCTCATTTTCCCTTCTAAGAAGGAGCGTCACTCGTTTCAGAGGCTGCTACACCAGGGCTGAGCCTAAGTCTGCAAGGTAAAGCAGCGCTGTGCTCCCGCCTCGCCTGCAATGCGTGCAGCTCCACGAGGGAGCAGCATGTCCCTTCAGTTGGGAGTGCTGGACTCCACAGCTCCTTTTAAAATGGCTAACGGAGAGCTGCAGGAAACCAGCGGGGACAGAAAGGGATGCAGGTTAATATTTTTATTCTTACACGCACATATATACAGGGTCACAACAAGATCTTTTTCTTTCTGCAAGAAAGAGGGTGCTGCTGCAATGCACAGTTGATTTTTTTCTTGCTTTGTTGTCTGTATAAGCCAACCTACCAGAGTAAATAACTGCTAGACAGTTTAAAAATAAATTATTTAAAAAGCCCAAGCGGCAAAACAAACACCACCCCAAAACCAAACAAAAACACCAGGTGTCAGGGGGAGTTAGGGTTCAGAACAGGTTTCAATCCGGTTACACCAGGCTTTTCAGGATTCACAAGCCAGGTATTGAAGCCAGGAGGGCCTGAATTGGCCATCATATTAACTTGTTGATAAAGCAGTCAAGTCCAACAGAAGCACAGGATACCCTTTATCTTTTCCTTTCCCAGCCTTTTGACAGAAGTGAGATCCTGTTTTGACATTTGCCTTTGCTGCTCCCCTCATGTAAACTCAGCAAGACATAAAATTCATGTGCTACCTTGAATTAAGTCTCACAAAGAGTAAAGAAAGAAAAAAATTAATATACTTCAGCCCCTGAAGCCAGGACTTTTTGAAGGCACAGAGCAGCCAACTAGAAGGTGATGGGGAGTGGGTTAAGACAGTTCACGCAAGAGCTTTTTGCACCATGGTATTGATTATGCGAGCAGTAAGATTACACAGTGTTATTTCCACTGAGTTATGCACCCAGGACTGCTCAATCAGATCCCTGCCAGATCAGCACCCGTTCATTTCGTGATGGACACACAAAAGGCCCTCAAGTAGTGGCAGCAGCAAAGCTTTACAGACTTCAGTAGGAAACAGTGGAGTGGGCACTGCATAGTGCCACGGTGGGTAAGAGAACACAGCACAAAGCAGGAGCAGCACAGGTTATTTATTGTCAAGATACTATCAAGAATATTTACTCGGCATATGTTGGAAAGTGAACAGTGATCACTACTTCATGAAAGACCTTGTAACTCTGGCTGAGCATGAAAGTGGAATATAGCAGAAAGCTGTAACGTGTCTGCCTGGGAGCTTCGGGATAACGCACAAAATCCCCACCATCAGTTGCTGCACCACCAAAGGAATGTGGGAGAAAGCGGTAATACATTTAAGTGCTACCAAAATATTTATATACATATATATATATTCCTACATACGTCTCTCCACAGAAGCTTGTTACATATGTCTCTGTCACATTATGTCACCACTGCATGTCACTGTTTAGACAAAATGACAAGGAGGGATTTGAGCAAGGGTTTGAAAGTTCTGTCACGGATGAGGATAATGAGGGATGCCCTCATCAGTGTTATGAGGGAAAAGAAAGGAAATAGGAATATCTCAAGGAAAAAGAAAAAAACCTAATAAATATCAGCACTTGCCCTTCACAATGTTGTTTCAGAAAGTGTCAGAAAAACCTAACCCCAAGGAACATCACCTGGTACAGGAATTACACTTTAGAACAGACAATTATTTCCAGCTAGGATGTTTCCAGGGCTAACTTGAAAAACCACTCTAAGTCTGCAGTCCCACACTGTTGGGGCCTGGCCCAGAGTCCAGCTAGGGCTGGCCATAGAGAAGTGTAAGTGTTCTCTGGGAAGAACGTTTTGGTCATTTCCCAAATACCTTTTGTCAGCTCCTGTGTTCTGACAGCTAACGCACAGATGTTTAGCTTGCTTGGTTGTTTTTTTCTGTGATATTCACTAATCTCACCCAGCTGTGTAAGGCCTCTCTTCCACATTTTCCCCCTCCCAGATATACCAGGCATAGACGGAGCAAGAACTCAGAGTGACAGATGATGACTTGCTGGCTGCCCCAGCCCCTAAAGACACACCCACCCACACTAGGTAGAGCTGCTCCATGAATTAGCACTGAATCTCAGATCTGTAAAACTCAGTGAATGCTGATTGATATAACCTTTTAATTAATGGATTTTAATGGATTTTTTCAGGAAAAAAAAAGGAAAATTGTAACACTGCCCGAACTACTGCAATGGTTGATGTGGACTGGAGAGTCAGCTTCTCCTGTCCCCTCACTCCCAAAGCCAACCTCTTACAAAGCCTTTCATCTACATTTTCTGATTTCAACCAAAGGAGTTTAAAAAATCCAGTAAACCTAACTGTGCCATCTCATTTCATCAAAACCTCTCTCCCACAGCAACCAGCTGAAAGGCTGGTTGATGCTCACAGGAGAGTCTTACAGATCAAAGCACACCAAGATTGCTTAGACGCGCCTGCTTTCCAAAAGGCTTGTCTGGATATCTCCTGATTAGCTCCGAATCCAGTGCAGGTCAACAGCAGATGAAAAACGGGCATTTAGCAAGCACCAAACTACCAAAAGACTGCATTCCCCAACTTCCTACTCAGTCCTGTACTTGCAGCTGCCTTGCTCCAAGCCTCCTCACTTGCATCCCAGAAATTTGGATGTCAGCAGGTCAAAGGCAACAGAGTTGTCTCCAGTTGGGACTCACCCATACTGGACATCCTACATCTTTCTTGCTGATACACAAGCTCAGCTAGTTCCACATCATTAAGGCTATAATTTTTATTTTATTATCATTCTTATTATTACTAAAGGAGTGGTTAACATTTCCAGGATTACTGTTGGTCACCCTGCAGCCACTGAACACACACACACACACCGGCCTCAGCTCCCAACACGGAGCACTGAGGAGGCACAAGTTGCTCTTGGCAGCCGTGTCGCTTCCCTTCCTGGGGAACAGGAATGAAAACCAAGGCAGTGCAATAGCTTAGCCCCAGTCAGTCCAGAGCCAGCATTAACACAAGCCAGCAGAGACATCATGATCACAGCATCTTAAAGGATTTTTTTCCACTACTAACAACAGCCTAAATGGGAAAATCCCAGTAATATTTAAGGATTCCCCCTACCTACATACTCTAACTCCGATATCCAAGTAGAAATAGGGGACACAAATATCCACCAAGGAATCCCTTTATGACCTGAAAAAGACAAGAACTGTAGAGATTTTCAAAGCAAATTCTGTTCCTGCAGAGCCCCACAATCAGGAGGCCTCAATAAGAGACACACACACACTGTGCCATGTGTAGGTGCTCCATGGAGGAACATGTTTCCCTCATTAGGGAGATCACAGTCTCCCGTGGGCTTTGGTGGCCTCCAGAGTACATTCCTCTGGAGCACCACTCTCCCGGATGGCAGCAGCACACCACACTTTAACCCCTATAATGCAAAGATCAGGTCTAAAAGCCTGAAGATTTCTGACCTCCCCAGGCAATTTGTACACAGAGTTGAACTACTGAGTGACACAGGTGCCAGAAGGTCCACACTGAGTGACACGGGTGCCAGAAAGTCAATGCTCACTCACAGCCCTGCAACCCCGCCACAAAGAATAAACCACAGACACAGAGGCAGCAAGCACTGCTGGCAGAGCATGGGAGGTTTGCTATGGAAGCACACAAAGGTATATTGGTCTCCTACCACAGCATTATTTAGGAGGTGTTTGGGAGATTTAAGGTCCATGGGAAAGAGGTAAGTCGTAATCAGCTGGATAACAGAAAGAAGTATGTAGTAATTAGCTGGGTAACGTGCTCATACACATAGCTTGGGAACAGAAAAGCAAAGGATAAAGTTGTAATTGTCAGAAAATATGTGGAGAAAAAAAACTTTTAAATATATATCACTGCACTTTGGCCAGATGCCTCAGGATTACAGATTTTGAAAGAGGTAAAAAGTTTGCTGTCTTTAGGGGATCCAGATTTGGATGAACTAGGTTACTAAATGCAATTTCTATTGTATATCACTGCTGCATATTTGGATTCTGTGGCTTCTTGAAGGTGAACAGTTTTCTCAATAATCAGCATGCAAAAGGCTTAGAAGACTACAAATAAACCTTCAGCTGAGGCTCAGCAACACAATACCTGTTAGAACAGTGACCTAAGCCTCTGATCTCTTTGTCAATCCAAACTTCTCCAATACTCACAAGGAAACATCTCCCTAGCCCTGTCCCTGCCTCCAACCCCAGAGGATGGGGATGACTGCAGTCTCTGCTGCAGCAGTGCTCTGTCCCCAGCCAATTCCTCTGTCAGGAAGAGGACAGGAACATGGAAAGCCTGCAAAATTTAAGTAAGTAGTAAAACATGCAGATGAAAAGATTATTCAGTAGATGAAAACATAATTATGGCCAGTTAGGAAGTTAAAGCATATGGATCATAATTTTAGATGTCTGGAAGACAGAGCAGTGGGTTTGGCTTTCAGCACAGCACATGGCTTTTGTCAGTAAAAAGGACAGCACAGACACCTTTATAGAAGGATAGAGGAACATCCTAAGGTATTTGGTGGGGGCGATTACTTTCAGCTATTTTGTTAAAACCTCCATAGTTTAGGTCGCCTATAAGTGCAATTCTTAAGGTTGTTTTCCTCAGCATTAGGAACAGCAGGAATCAAAGACTTAAAAGAAAACAGAAAGAGCAACAGAAAACAGCCCACTGCCACAGCAGACCACTCACCACCACACTGACTCATGCAGAGAATAGATACCAGGAGCAGTCTGCAACCCTAGTCAAACAGAAAACAAAGTCCTGCTGTTCCAGGAAAAAATAAAGCCAAATAAAATAATTACTTCTCAGGGATGACTCTAGTTCTCCCAACAAGCACTCACCTCACCAACAATTTGGTCACTTCACAAGAAGCCAGAGTGTGCCATCATGCCCATGGCACACCACCATCTCCAAATTGCTCCAGGTGTGCCCAGGGAGCTTCCCACTGCATTTTCCCACAAACTCCCAGCTTCTGCAGAATGTTAAATTTTACTATACTGCTGCCTTCAAAGCATCTAATCAAGACCATCACACTTGTGATACCCTTAGTCACCAACAAATAAGGTTTAAACCCACTGCTTTTAACAGGCAAGCTCCAGATCTGGTTACAGGAATAAGCCTCCAAAAGCAATCAGCCTTATTATTAGAAGCCCATAACTAGGGAAGGGAACAGACATGCCACCTCTTTTTCCCCTTCCCAACTCAAACCCAGGAACACGGAGGCACTCAGGGGATTGTAGAAGTTTTGTTCAGTTAATGAAATATCAGCTGCAAGATCTGCAGAAGAGCTTAAACACAGACCTCAGACATGCATCTCACAACCCACCCTGCTCCCTTGTAGGGGCATTTGAAACAAAACAAAACAAAACAGATGATGAAAGGTTAATTAAGCCACAAAACAAACGAAGACTCCGGTTAGCAGTACAATTACCTCGGAGTGCCCTCCACCGGAGGAAGGTCTGCAAGAAGTGCATGCTTTTTTTCCTCAGTCCCGGAGGAGGTGGCAGCATTAGCAGGACCGGGGCTGCTCCACAGCGCGCTCACAACCACTCCGGCATCCCCAGGCTCCTTCCAGCCCCAGCACCACCTCGGTCCAGCCTGCGCAAAGTGCACCTGGTCTGCTCTGCTAATCACTGAGGGGGAGTCTGGGGCTTCTCTCTCTCATTCTCTCTCCCTCTCCAAATAAGCAATTAGCATGAATAATTACAGCTCTGATAATAGTACCCAGCCACCTTTGAGCAAGAGGGAAAAGACTGTAATTAACTCTTTCTCAGGGATCAGAGGAAGTTGAAATAGCAGGAGCCTAATTATCTTCTTCTGGGATGCCTCCTGGCTACCAAGAAGCTCTGGAACATGTGGGAGGCAGAGGTCAAGTAGCATCCTTTTGGAAATCTCTCCATCCAACCTAATTTTATGTGTCTGCTACCCAAGTGATCATTAGATGTGCAAATGTACGCAAGGGGGAAGAGAACCCACAGTTCCCCACTGTGCTAGTCAGCAAGGGGCTGTCCATTCAGAGACTGCCTGCAGCGTTATCCCGTGATGAATCTTTGGCCACTGAGGACTTTGGAGCAGTTCCCCTCCCGGGGGACACGTGGTGATGTGTGGATCCTTCTATGCACAAAGCAGAGACACACCAGCTCTCAGGAGACCTGACCCCAGGCTGGAGAGGGCACCAATGGCCAGACAGGCTCCCAGTATAAACCCAGCACAAAGGCACTCCCACCCCAGAATTTCCTTCCTGCCCAATCCCCCAGGTTGCAAAGCTAGGGGGAAAACACATAAATGATGCAGGTAAGGACTCCAGATCAGTTCAGAAGGGACACTGGAGTGAGCATGTTTAATATGCCTTTGCATCAAACTGGCTTTGCCACCTTCCCAAAGCCTCTCCTGGCAGGCAGGTGGGACAGGCACACGTGCATGTCCTGCTCCCAGTTCCTTCCAAGAAGCAAAACACACGACATGCACCACCCCCCAAAGGAGTTCTAGCCAGTTCAGAGACTAAAACAATGGATGGTGGCCCTCTGCAATAACTGCCCCAAATTGCCCAAGGCTCTGAAAGGGTGCACGGGTTAGATGGCTGCTGTAACATACCCTCTTCATGCACTAAAAAATGAGATAAATAGAGGTATTATACAATCCTGTCATGCTTTATTGCTATTGCAGTATCTGGAGATGTTATTAGAGTGCTGCAGTAGAACAGCTGCCCTCCAAACACTCCAGTCTCTTATGAAAAGAGCACAGGTTTTGTTAACATCTCCTCTTATATTCCATTGACCTGAAATGTTTAAGAGTGGAAAAATTAATGTGTTTATGAACCCTTACCACTAGCCTTAGAAAACATGCTGAAATGTTTATGTCTCTAAGCATTTAAGCATTAATTTTCATATTATGAAGATTCCACATAATTCTTTTATTTATGAAGTCAAGGTGCTCAGGGCACTGCACAATATAATCAAGCATATTAAAAAAACAATGTAATATAAATAAAATAATTTTAGATATTTAATGATTTTGTGAGACTTTACCAAGATGTTGTATATAATACGTATTTTAACTTTCTTTACTTTATCTACTATTTTACTACAGAACTACCTTTTATTTTGCTAATTTCTTGAAAACTGAGAAGGTAAACATATTCCTATAAACTGCCTGAATCCCACAAGTTATTATGTATATTAGCTTCCCTGCAACATGAATAGTTCCATGAGCATTAAGCAGACTAAGCAGTGGAATAAATTGAAGCTTATATATTAAGACCCAGCCCCTGAAATGGTAATTATTAATAAATAAGATGATCAATATGGCTCAATGGTTATAATACTGGGGTCTTAAAATGCTGTTTCATTGTGAAAAAATTATACCTGGTGTACCCACACTTATGGTGTGGCCCAATGTAATTTCAAGAGTTGGTTATGTTTGAAAAAGAAATGGGCATTTAGGGCTTGAATTTTAGTTTTACTATGACCTAATTGCCAGGGCAGCCAGTCCAGCCTCTGCTCTGGATTCTTTCCAGCTTATATGTTGCACTCAGCATCTCTGACCCAGCAGACTATTTGTGTGCTATTAATGGACACTGGAGGTGGAGGCACACACAAGGATTCTCCTGTTGGAAACGTCTTTCCCACGAGCTGGATGTGGCCCCAGGGACAGGGAGGGCCTCGGTGACGCTCCACACCACAACGGCCACAGTTCTCATCATGCTGTGGGGGAGCCAGGGCCCACAGGGATCCACTGCTGCCCACCTGGGAGGTGTTTGAGGTCTTGGATATGCACGTGAAAGTGTTATGGTGGGGGTCTGTGGCAGAGGGCAGGAGCACCCACGGTTCTGCGCTCCACACCTGCACAGGCAGGGGTTTGCACAGATCTACACCAAAGTACAGCCTTGGGAGGTCAAGTGAAATATCCCTAATGGATCTGTCAGGGATGACAAATTCCAGAATTATAACCTATGGGGAAACTGCAGCACAGACATTTGGAGACAGTAAACTGGTCTGCAAGCAGGAGCCTCAGCTTTAAAAACAGAGACAGGGGGACATCAGAGGACTGGGGCTGTTCAGAGGTCTGGGGCTTTGTGGCTCCATCATCTGGCTCCAAGTCTTAAAGATGCTCTTTGATTCACAACTTTTGGTTACTACTAACCTCCCTAAACAGGAATGAGTGGTGCAGCCTGTTGTAGTCTGCTCTACAAACTCATGTAACCAGCTGCCTTCAGGTGTTACATTGCTAAAATTTCCAATGCTTTCAATTAACACGTAGCAAAACCATCAGTCATGTTGTCTTTCCGACAAATAATTGCTCCCCCTGGCTCTCTTCCGCATCATTGTGAGTTTCCATTTGATTTATGGGCCCTAATAAAACATAAAGAAACCAAGACTAATGCTTCATCAGTTTCCTAAGATTTCCAACATCTTTGGTGGGGAGGGGAGCTGGCACTTCACTGTTTTATGGATCTGAGGGAAGAGTGGCTCATCCAGCAGCAGACAGGGAGTTTGCAGCAGGGCAAAGGACAGACTCACACCCTCTGAGTCACATCTGGCACATCTGCAGGGTGGGGACACGATCACCAGCTCCAGCCCCTGCTGCACTGGGATGCGCCTGCCTGCCCCTCGGCTGAGCCTCCCACGCATCCCATGGCTGTGGCAAGGCACTTGCCACAGAGGCACGAGATGAAAGGAGAAGGATGCAAACATCAGAGGAAGGGGAGAGACTGTGTCATAAAGAAAACACAGCTAATTCCTTGCTAATTATTCAGACCCCAGGCCTTGCCTTATCCAGCAGCTTCACACAGGAAGCACAGCCAAGGATAGCTGGGGAAGGAAGAAGGTGTTTTCCAGTGCTGGGGGTTCCTGCTAGCCCTGCCTCAGCCACGAGTTGCATGTGGTCCACGGCCCTGATGCCCCAGAGAACAGGTTCAGGTGTTGCAAGCTCTCAGCTCACCCATTTTGAAACACAACCCCAGTAACAACCACAGCGCCCACTGGGCCCAAATTCACCCTATGCCTGTCCACACACATCCAGTGTGTGATCACAGACCAGCACGCTCAGGGTCACCCCACACCTGCCCCACAATGGGCACAAGGCCCTGCCACATGCAGAGACCTGGCAAACTTCTTTGCACAAATGACCAGAGACAGCAAATCAAGGCAACGAGCAACACCCCCAAAAACAAAAGGCTGAAGAAGCAACGCTTGGGTGATTACAAAAACTTGAGCTGAAAGCTGTTCAAAAGGCATCCGAAAGAGAAAGGGAAGATGCCGAGCCTGACTCCCCAAATAAAGTCTCTCTGCTGACAAGTTCGCCTCCAATTTGCAATTCTTGTGTCTGACTGCACCCAGAGTCAATGCCAGCCCTGTCTGATGTCTCCCCTCACACAAGTACCCACTGGAGTGAGAGACCATACTTGGAGGGACAGAGCACTCAGGGATAGCTGTCCCACTGCTCCCCACTGACTTGGGCAGTGCAGGAGCTGGGACTGATGGCCACCCATGGGCTGAGCCCCAGTCCTTTCCCAGCGGTGCCACAGGACGAGCAGCAGCTCCAGAGCTGCCGGGCTCTTTAAGTGCTGCAGCCTGGACAGCCTTGCTCTGCGCTTTGAGGTGGTGTGAAAGGCTTGAAGGGAAAAGCAAAGAACTGTGAATCTCAGCAGAAATGGGGGTTGTGTTATTATACCCCAGTACCAAGGGAGAAGACTAAATAATTAATCACAAAAGCAACTGAGTGTTAACGAGCCGCACAGGATCAAACCGCATGGAAGATGCAAAGGCCCCCCAACCCTCTTCAGTGTGCTGACAAGCCTCATTTTAATAACTTGACTACCAAAGCTGAGAGGATATGCCACAAATAAATAAATGTATCCCAATATCCCCCTTGGGCTTCTGCTGGTGATCAGCTCGACACCTTTGCCACCAAAGGAGCCAGTTCAGAGCATGTTTTGCAGGAGGGAGTCCTGAGAGACACCCAGGCTTTGGGTGGTCATTGCAGAGGTCTTCTGCACATGTCACACCACTCTCTCTGTAGCTTTAAGGAAAGGGAGGCTATGCATTTGGAATAGGAAAAGCAAACACATAATGCTGCTTCGGTGCCATCCCTGAATAGCAGTCTGACTGCGCAGAACTGAGCAGCAGCATCCAGGAGCCAGCAGGGATAACATGAGATGGGAAGGGAAATACGTGGACATGCCTCTCTTGGATCCTCTGTCTAGTCAGCCATACTGAGGACAGATCATAGAATCATTCAAATTGTGTATTACCCTGCACACAATTTATCCCTGTGCAGACTACAGGGCTATCATATACTACTAAAACTAGGACACAACCAGCAAAACACAGTTTAGACAGTACCAGCATTAAATCACCTTCCTTCCCAGCACACCACACCAGACCCAGCACACATCTCTGTTACTGCAGCTTGTGATGGAGATCTTAAGTACTAACATTTGCATCACAGTCCCTTGCATCAGGCTTTCTCCATCCTACAGTGAGAAAGGGTTGTGCCAAGTAGGGTGAAAGACTGTGGATTCCATTGTGCCAACAGCTACAGTAAAACAAAGTCTAAATAATTATATATTCTGCTTATACAGCACCATGGCTTCCAAAAGGGCTTTGAGAAGTTAAACTGATTGGCAGGCAATAGGCAGGGTTCTGCAACCCATCACTCAGATGCTACGATCTGACAGGAAATAAGGATCCTGTTTAATGGCCCAGAAGGAATGTATAGAACTTAGGGGTATTCACACACTCAGTGCAGCACACATGCATACACCACCTTCAGGGATCCTCTACAGGAGCTTCTTCTGACTCTAGTATCTTTATCCTGTAAAGTCTGAATAGGCTGATTCCTATGCAGCTGAGTGTGGGAAGATGATTCAAGTAAGACAGTGAGATGGGCTTTTCTACAGCTTCTGTGTGATTGCAGGGCACTAGCCTCATGAAAAGACCCATGTGCTGATGCCAGAATGATGCTTCTGAAAACTCCCTGTAATGAAACACAAAGCCTTCTCTCCTCCACTATGATATCAACATCACAAGTCTAGTTAAATTAAGGAAAGTCATAATCTAAAACAATACTCACACTTGGTGTATTTCCAATATCCAAGTGTAATCCTATGGGCACCAAAAGAACTTTAATGCTGTGTATTTTACCAGAAAAACACAATAGACTACAGAATTACTTCCTCTGCCTGCATCTCTTACTAAGACTGAAAGAGAGCAGAGTGAATTTTGTAGGCTTGCCCATCAAGGTATGCCCACAAGACACCAGTAGGGTCAAGATTTACCAGGGACAAGAACCCCACAAACAACAGGATGCTGCAGGACATGTTTGCAGGTGTAAAAGCCGATCTCATAGCACAGGTGGGGGCACAGAACTGAGACTTGGTCAGCAATTCAGAATTTACTGAGGCACTCACTGGCTTGGGGAGGCTTTGCTGCAACACTTTAATGATACATGGGCTGAATATTTTGCATTTCTGTGCATAAAACCTCACTCAGCTGGAATGAGGTTGTGTCCCTTGCGGGACATCATTTACATCAAAATCTCCCCCGCTTCTCAGCAGGACTTTCATGTCCCCCCAGCATTTCGAAGGCAGATGCATATCTGTGTGTGGGGATAGACATATCATTTTTAAACATTCATTGAGCTGGAAGTGTGGAAGATGCCAGCATACGAAGGGTTCAACTGATGTGTAAATGCAGCTCTTTGAAAAGAAGGAATTGAACACCAAAACAGGTTCAGTGCAGCTAAATTGGTCCCCTAAGGGCCAGTGGTAACAGAAACCTTCAGCCCAAATAAGAACAAGTGAAATATTCAGCAAACAACATTTGATGCTTATGTGCAGGAAAAAAAGTGGTGCAACTGTAGGAAAAAGAAACTATCATGTTACCCCAAGCTACAGTAAAAGTAGCAGATAAAGGGGTTTTTTGGAAAATACTCTGGATGTGGCAGAGTTCTGGGAAGCCAGTGCTGGAAACTCCAACATCCCAAGACCATGGGTGAAGCCAGCAATGAAGGTTGTGCCACTGGTCCCACCACACCAACCCACTGCTCAGACTGGGCTCCCTCCAGGCACCACAGCTCTAAATCACATTCCCTGTGGCAGTGTTGGGGAGACAGCACAGACCTGAAATGGGTCCCCAAGGAATGAACACAGAGGATATCCAGGCTCTGACCCATGTATGAGTAGGACATGTGTGAACAAACTTCCTTCTGTGACCCAAGGCCACCTCTGGAGACCTTCAGCTTTGAAGGGATTTAAAGGCTGATGATATCCTCCTGTCCTTGGGTTGAACTTCCTCTGATGGCTAGGACTGGGAACAGGACCCAGCTCTTGCTCTCTCATTGGGTGTGTCCCTATGGACTGGGAGCATGAGCCCAAGACTGCAGCTAACCCATTTGTATTAACCACAGTAATATGGATATGCTGAAGGGTCAGGGCTTGTGCAGGGCGTACTTCACCCCCTGAGGTTCTCAAAATCAGGCTGCACCTGCCACAGAGGCTTTAACCATCAGCACATCTCCTGTGCTGCTGGCAACCTGAAATCAGCCTGCTCCACTGTACCAAATGATAGCACCTTAGCCAGCCAGCCAGCCAGCCAGCCAAAGCCTGAACTCGCTCAACAAGAGCTCAGTTCTTGACCGGTTTTCAAAAAAAATATATCAGAAATGCCACAATCATTTTAATTTCCCTGTGAGGTATGCTAGAATTGCTTTTTGTTGTTCAAATCACTGTGTTTTATCCCTTCCCTATATTTCTTCCTGGTTTTTTCCCAAAAAGGAATGTATAAATGTTGGTGCTCTAGTACCTGAATTTCTTGAGTCATTTTAATATTTATTATATTCATAATATTTATTATGTTTAATATTTATTATGTTGCTTAAAGACAAAACTGTAAGCAATAGCTCTTTCCAGGGCAGGAAGGGAGTTCATCAGAAAACATGACAATAGATTCAAAGAAAGAAAATGCATAAGAAATGAACTGCTCAGGGAAGCAATGCTTGCTTTACAGGTGGAACACAGACAGCGTATTATTACTATTTTAATTCCTTGCTTTCTGAAAATATCTCATCTTTATGACTGTTCAACTACATATCATAGAAACAAAAAGGAGTTATTTCTTCCTGTTTTATCAATCGAGGATTGATTTTGTCAAAGAAAGACCTTGCCAATACCTCTGAGATGCAAGACCACAGGTATTGCTAATACATGGCTACAGCACCTGGTAAAGTAAACTAACTGGACATTATTTTATTTTCCAGCAGGGATCACTGAACGGATATTGAAAAAAACAATGCTTACCCTTGGAGCCCTCACTTAGAGGCAGAGGAAGAATTATTTCAGGAATAGAGAGTTGTGTTACTGGATTCATATCTCTGTGCTTTTCTTGTTGCACTGGCAGTGAATCCAAGTGGGGAAGTATTTTTTTTGTCTTGCAAAAACAGAATTTCTTTTGTTGTTTCTATGATGATGCAGAAGCTGTACATGTCATAATTGATAACCTAAAACAACCTGAGATGGCAATTCCAACTGCAGATCTAAATCAGGCACATCAGGGATCTGAGCCAGGATCTCTCTGCTCACGTGAATATCCTGACCGTCCAGTCATTACCTATTTCTCACAAAAATGTCTCTTTCTTTTTATTCTGACTGTGGTTACAAGGCTCATCCTGGACTCTGGAAGGAGTTTCTAATGGCAGGTACATCAAAACTCTGCAGGTCTCATGCATCTCTGACTTCTGACTCTCCCTTTTAATTAAAAAACTCCCAAATCTTCATTTCTTAGACCACTTATATGGTTGCCATAGAGCTGGGAAGGAATTAGATGGAGAGAAAGACTCTGCTTTCCTCACTGCCAGAGGTATCAGCTACATTACTGATTTCCCAAAACTTTTAAAGACATGCAAATGTATTTTAAGCAAAACAAGATATAAGCAAGCAGAGAGGGGAGGGGGGGGAAAACCCCAAGCGTAATGTGCAAAGGCTTGAAGTGAAAAAGGCTGATACTTTGTCTTGGTTACATGCCAGCCGAGAAAAGGCCACATCTTCTCATAGACAGCGCTGAGCCTCTGCTAACCTCATGTTTAGGCTGGTGAAAATTATGCTCATACAAAAATACCTCAGCAAGTGTTGGTTTGTAATCGCTTTTATTCTCTAATTGGCATTTGGCCCCAGTGCAATGCATGCTGATCTCTCCAAGACACAGACACAGCAATAACATGAAGCAACCCACTGCAAGATTCTGGACAAATGCCCAAAGCATTCATTTTCTGCTCAGGCATGTTTTCTCAGTGGAAAAAAGAGTGTATGAGGAGAAAACATTATCTCATGACTGTTCTGCTACACTCCAACGCACTCGGATGAGAAGGGGCGGATAGGTTGCGAAGACAGACCATTTATTTTAAAAGGCACTTAGTTGCCTTTTGGTTTGTGTTTCCTGAAATAGATTGTAAAAAAGGAAACACAGACATATGTCTTGGGGATTGATATATCATGTAGCAATTTTGTAAAAGCACAACCCTTCCCTTGTGCCCCCCCACAGTCACTTATCAAGCCCTGAATTACACACTGCTGTTGATTTCCATGGCTTTGTTTGATTAATCTGGCTGTACTCCGTAAAGCAAAAAGAGCAATTGGAACAGAGAGGAAAGGAAATCGCTCACAAAAACTAGGTTACAATAACCCTCAGGAGCTGAGTGAAACCAAGAAGAGGAGAAGAGTTCAGCACTAGGTTGCCAGCCTGGGCAAGGACACAACCCTAACTCCAGCACGTCAGACCCAGTGAGCTTCAAACACACAACACAGCACATTTAGAGAAAAGCTTTTATAAGCCCGTATTAAAAGAAAACAATGGAATTTTTTTTCCCAAGGACTAAGGCCCAAGGATGAGGCACACAGTGCTATTTTCTTTGCCCTGAGTACAGTGGGGTGTAAGTAGCTCATGCAGCAGAGTAAAAAGTGAATAGAGGAATCCTGTTCAGACCCCCTCCCAACACACTCTGCAAGGAGACAGATCACTCCTTTTAACTGAGCTAAATGAGCCAGCACAACGTATCCAGGAGGGAGTAGAAAGCTAGGGAAGCACTTCTTGTTATTAGCTAACAGTTGCATTAAGAGAACAGCTGGTGGCCACCAGATTTGTTGAAAGTAATTGAAAAACTACCGTAATTTCAGCCTACAGAAAAAGTCAGTGTTGTTTATCTTTTCTGTTTGTATCTGTAACTCATGGAAACATCTTCTTTGACCAGACTACAAAAATACAAAATTAATACAGACCTTTATACCTTGCCAATATGTGGCCTTCTTATCATCTCAGGACTCCACCAGAGTCAGAATGTTGAAACCTCACTTCACATTATTTTTCTACTCTTACTCTTCTGCAATACATTGTTAAAATATTTTGCTAGTTAATAAATTCATTACATTTTATCCATTACCGTTCAAATAATTCCTTCAAAGTATGAAATAAAAACCTACTTCCTTACCAGGTATTTACACTGCGACAGGATAGAAAGCCCAGATCTGCCAGCAAGTATACAAAACATCCCATACTAGTAACATCAGTCTGTAGATAACTTCAGTTTCTGCCTTTCTAGCACTTTTAAAGAATGTATTTTTGTAGGTGAATATAGAGGAAAGAAGTTAAAGAAAAAGATTAATTTTTACTGATATGGGATTGTAATTTTGTCTTGTTCCAGATGTCACACTGGAGGCACAGATCAGCCTGGTAGGAGCATGAATTTTAAGACTTTGATGAGGAGGGAAAACAGCACTACACAGAATTTACTGAGGGTGCCCATGGGGTGATTTTAGACTTTCAATTCTGTCAAACTGAGGTGGATTTTTACAATTAAAAGGAAAGTACTTACTGCCACACTGAGAGAGCAGAGAAGCTAATACAATCTCCTTGACACGGCCCTGAGGCACAGGAGCAGATTGGCCTCCAGACAGACCCACTGCCGATTCCATGTCAGCTCCAAAATAAATGAAGAACTGTGATTTGGCACAAGCCCGTGAGTATGCAAAGTCAGATGCCTGTACATGAGGGAAGAAATGCTATGGATAAAAAGGTGCAGGGGAATAGGAGATCAAGGCATCTCCTCATCTGTTTTAAATGCTGCCTTCCAAGCTGCTTTGTATTATTCACTGACTTAGAAGACTGTGACAAAAATGTCCCATAGCTGTATGTAAGGAATGGAGTCAAGAGGAAAGTAGCTCAGTGACAAACAGGGAAAACAACTTCTTTAGATCCATGGTTTTAACATCCAAACCCTCTCTGGTGACATGTACACAATGGAAAAAAAGAAACTTCAGACACACCTTATAAGCAGCAAGATGGTAATTCTGAAATAATATTTTTAAATGTTGTTACTATTGACCCTGAACTCACTGCATCTTATAACTTTGGTCAACTGGGTTTTATTTTAAAAATAGTTAAACGGCAACTATCAAACCACAGCACCACGTGCATTTGCATTTCCTTCACTCACACACTCTGCAGATAGGCCAGTGGTGACCTCATGGACCTTCTACATCTTTCCAAAGTCAAGGCCTGGTTTTCCTCCTTATGACAAAGCAGATTAAATGTCATCTGAGTTAAGGAAATTATTCTTTGTTCTCCAAAAACGCCTGTCTGAGCTTGCAAGCCAGAGATGCAAATCAGCAGCACTTCCCAGCCTCCGGGGCTGCCCACGTGTCACTGTGACATGTCCTTGTGCCAGGGGATACATGGGACAGAGGGTGATGGGTGATGCCCTGAATCCAGTGGGCAAATCCATCCACATAAACAAGCCCTGATCAGTAATAGGCACCTGCTCTTGCCAGCCTGGACTTTTTTCAAGAGAGACAGCTGGAGTAGTTGCCACAGAGAAAACAAATGCCCAGTAAAATCACCTGCACAACGAATTGTTAATCACAGTAACATAAAGGGAAGGTATGGGCCAGAGTCCCCAGCCCCTGTGTTTAGCTTTAATAACACCCCCAAGACCTCCACATGGTTTTATATGCAAAACAGAAAGGATGCATGGATACACACAAGGAGCACAAGGATTTCACCCCTTGTGATTTTTGCAGGGTCAAAATCAAGGCCCAGATTTTCCAAACCACTCCAGAAACAGCCTGGGACTCCCTGTGCAGCACAGCAAAGGGCCAGTGCAACTGCTCTTGTGTAATGTATCCACAGCAAGGCAAGGGTGGCCTTTCACTCCTGCTCCAGCCAAAGCACAGGTGGGATCTGGGCAGGATTTGCACACAGGATTCCAGCACATGCTGTACCTTTCCAGCAGGAAGGGTTAATGCCCCCTCAGACACACTGTCTTGCACACTGGCTTCTCTGCAAGGATTTATCACCTGCCTCTGGGCTGCTAGGGGCTTTTTTCATTCAATTACCCCCCTAAGAGATCAATATCCTCTCTGCTGCTGGAGCCTGCAGGAAGATGAGGGATGAGCTAGGGCTGAAGGAACCACACGGTGCTCAGAGCAGGTGACAGTCACCTGGGATGCTACAGCATCAGGCTGAAAAATGAGCTTCATTTGGAGACATAAATAAAACATGCCCAATCATGAGTTATTAATGAGATATGGAAAGGGCTGAAGCGTAGCCACGCTGACAGAAAAGGAATCACAGCCACTGCCAGCTCAGTGGCTTGGGCTGAGGGAGTTTCCTGTGTTCACCGCTGCCTGGTTTTCATTGCTGCAGCAGGAAGAGCCCCATAAATATTCACAGCAGCACCTCCAAGATGCCTTCTGCTTTGAAACAGGCAGGTGAGGATAAATCCTAGGAGGCAGAAATCATCCTAAAGAAAAGGTGGCCAAGCAAGGGCTATAACACTGCACTTGGCCTCAGCTTTCTGAGACCACGGGCTCAACTTCTGCACCACAGCTTCATTTTGGGGATGAGTCTGGTTTCTCTCTGTGTTGGTTGCCCATCTGCTTTGCTTTACTGGCTACTCTGGGCCTGGAGGATAAATACAGTAATAATAATGGTTGTCTCCTCCAGGAGTAGAAGTTCCACAGGACTTTTAACTCTCTCATGTGGCTGTGTGGTGCTCTGGACTTGGCACCACACCACAAGATGGAAGCAGCTTACCTACTTGCCCTTTTTTGCTTTTTTTCCTTTGCCAAGTAGAGATCCAAAACTTTTCTTGTTTTCCTGCAGTGAGCAAATCTTTTTGTGACAGAAACCCAATTGCAGCAGCACTCCCTGCTATGAAACACAGCCAGGACGCTTTACAACGTGATACTGCTGTACAGCAAACAAGGTGAAGTGGCACAAGAGCATGTTCCCAGTGCTTAGGATTGATTCCCATGACACTGTTCTCAATAAAAACATGGAAATAAAACCAAACATCTTCCTACACCGAACAGGATGCAGTAACTTCCATCTAAGGGACAACAATGCCTACATGCCCAAATGTGGTATTCATTGAAAATCTGGGTCTCACTATAAAAGCTGCTGTTCTAAAACTGTTTTTTTCTTGAAAATTTCACTCTATATGACAGTTTTTCTGAACATATTCTTCCAGTTTATCCCTGGGGTTTTCAGGGTGTTTTTTCTTTGCTTGTTTATTTTCTCAGTTCCCAGTCAAACACAAGAGGGGAAGAACAAAATGCAAGAGAAAGCATCTAGTCCAATAAAGAAAGTAGTAAACATGACTCAGTGAAGTTTAAAATGCTGAAAAACACAGAGATATGTAAATGGAAAGCAGAACATGTATTTTCTTTCACAGGATGTGATGCCTGGCATGTTCCAGATGACGGCTTTTGACAAAGGAACAGCAAAATTACTTTCATTACATTATTCACACCACACACTAGGAAAAACTAGAGTGGACAAAAATAAACATGTTTTAAGCTTGAATGTCTCAAACCAGTAACCAAGCTTTTCTTCTGCCATGGCAGTGGGGTCCAGGCCCCTTGGTGTGTGCTACTGTTTGCTCAGGCAGCAGCTGGTCTCAGCAGCTCTTGCAGAGCATCCCCTTGGGCTGCAGGCTTTGGAAAGCAGGGGAAACAGTGAGCACACCTTTGAATTGCCTCATTTGCTACTTTTCAGTCCGACACATGTATCTGGTTAATTATTTAGGCTCTCCACTGCTTCTGTTTACTTATTTATAAAATACAGTTGATTTGCAGCAGTAACTGGGGGCTAGCAGGCAGGCAACCACCAACCACCCCTCCCCAGATAGTCCTCTTTGAGTTCAGCTGAATGACAAGCATGACCGGGCAGAAATCATTTAGCTTTTCCAATGAAAAAACACACTAATACTGAGGGAAGTTTAATTATTGTATTGGACAAGTGACTGTAGGTTCCTTGGGGGTCTTCAGTAGCACCTTCTGCAGAGGATCAAGAGTCCTTGAAGAGGACTGAGGGGCCCTACAGCTGTATGAGCTGATGTTGGCCAAAGACAGCTGAGAGCTGTGGGCAGGGAAATGCTGCCAGCCCCAGCCAACCGGATGAATGCCTGGTGGATTAATGTGAATGTTCCTCATGCCAGGAAAAGCTCAAGGGCTCAGCAAGAGGAGGAAAGCAGGAATCCAAGAGGACTGACAGCAAGAATTTCTGCCCAACGTGAGGGGATTAGCTGGGGAGGAGCAGGCAGAGTTTGAGGGATGGAAAAGGAAACAGCACAGAAGGCAGAAAGTTGGGGGAAGGGGTCTGTTTTGAAGCAGAGAATAGCAATTAGTATGGGGAGATCAATCCTCATTTCTACGAGGATGTTTAAAGATAAAACTACACAAAACTAACAGCAGCCACCATAGCTGAGATTTGAACACCTAACCTTACAATTAGTTAAAATCCACTTTAGCAAAGGAGTGTCCCCTCAGCAACCATCCACCTGCAGAGCCAGGCAGAGCACAGTTTTGGGACACTGGGTCATAAACACCTGGGCCAGAGGACAGACAGACACCTGGGCTGGGGTATCTGCCACTCTCTTTCACACATCCCCTTTGCCATGTCTTCCCGTCTCTCTTCAAAAGGTGGTGGGAATTTTTAGTTCCAAATAATGGCCTGACCATCTCCTAGGATGCAACAGATAGCTAGTGAGCTTTTGAGTATCTACAGATGTGAAATGCAGCAGTTTCATTACTCACAAACATAATTCATAGCAGCTCCCATCCTTGGATGCTGCCCAGTCATGATGGGCTCGTTCTGGTACCAAAGTGCCCAGGCATCATTTATTTTTGATAAATCTTTTGGGGACATTCTTTAAACATCATCTGTCCCCAAATGCTGAAGACAAGTAACAACATCTCTCTCTGGTTGTTCATTTCAAAGCTCAAGTCCCAAAAGCCACTTCCAGCTCAGTTTAATCCTTGATCAAAGCAGTACAATTTAGCATTGGATTAGCAATTCTCACATTTAAATCTGTCACTAAGAAATGCAGGTGAACTAAGTCAATTCTAAATATTTCAACTAAAGCCACTAAAACTTTATCAGGTAGTACAGGGATAGCATGTTTTTTACCTTCATTACAATCTCACTGCATATTCAGTGTTTCGCAGGCAGAAATGCACTTATTCCACCTGGTGTTCCTAACTTTCCCAGACAATTGCAGAAGAAAAACCCCCCATGTTCCAACACTATTGCCACTTCCTTAAGGATATTTAGAAAAAGAGCATGCCAGGGAAAAAGAACTGTAAAAACTAATAAGGCACCAGATTTTCTCCTGGCATCTGCCAACTAAAAAGGGACCCCAGGGCTGTGTTTGATGCAAACACTTCCAGGCATCACCCTAGAAGGTAGAAATCCTGCCTGTGCCACCCTGTTTGATTGCAAACATGAAACTCCTTCCAGTGCAGAGAGAAGCCCATGAAGCCTCCAAACCATGGAGGCAAAGAAACAAAGAAGCATGAGGATAAACTGTCAAAGGCAAATGACGCCAAATATAAATTCATACATCTGAAATAAGTTCAGCTCTGAGGCTGCCACAGCAGGACTCTAACCCTGGGGTGAATGTGCCCTTGTGTGCAGCAAAAAACACAAGAGAGCACCTCAGTGCCTGTGCACACTCCGGACGAAGGAGCACAGTGGGGCAATCACAACCCATGTGCTCCCTTGCTCTCTTAGCACCCCAGTAACCGGTGTCAAGTGAAGCACCCCTCAGGCTCTTGCTCTCTACTCACATCTGTCCCATAGAATTGCAACCTTGATCTGAGCAAATACTTTTTTACTTACTAGCAAGTCATACATAGGAATTGTACCCTAGACTTAAGGTCCAGTCCACATCAGAAACTTGCACATTGTGTTCAGGCCTTTTTCTTTGCTACTGAAGTTTTGTACCTGCCAGTCCTGACAGAGTTTCTGTGTCAGCACACAGATCCTTGCATCAGCATGTAAGTCTCTCTCCCCTTAAGTGAGGCTAAAAGCTGAGTTTATGCATTCAGTGAAGTCTGGAATCAATAGCATCCGAGTTACACTGAGCCCCTAAAAGCTGTTTTGCTTTAGACGTCCCTATAAAAATGCGGGTCATCTTCCTTAACAGCAAAAGGCTTTGATCTGCTGCAGGAGTGCCGCCGGCTGGAAGGGCTTGCACAGGGGAGTCGAGCTCCCAGCAGTGAGATCTGCTCCAGGCTCCATTAAAATGCAAACCTCCCAGCAATCAAAGGCAACAGCAGCGGGACCGAGCCCCGGCTGCAGCACACCCCGTGAGCCGGGAGTGCAGAGACCTCCGAACACTCGCATGGCAAAACTGGGGGCGAGGGACCCTGGGATCACAGTCCAGCACAACAAAACTTCTTCACTTCTGATCGCATGCAACACTGCAGGATGGTGAGTACAGAAATCGTCCTGTCTCAGATTAACTTGCTCTGAAATAAAATATTACTGTTCCTCAAATCTTCTCAAAGTTGATTTTCTCCCCATTATCCTGCCAGGTTTCTCATCCTTTCAACCCACTCCCCTTCTGGAAGGAGTGTAGGGAGGGATAGGCACCATGACTCCCTAAGAGTCTGGTGGAGTCCTACACCCAAGTGCTTCTCCCTGCAAAGTAACAGCTCCCACATGGGAGGAGGGAAACCTTGTGAGACTCTGAGGCACACCTAAATCTACTTTACTGCAGTAATAACCATGGCAGATGAATAGAGAAAAAATCCACAGAGTCAACGGGAAAAAAAAAAAAAGAAAATCCAGCATCTGAAAATATAGGACATGCAAGAAATTAAAATAATCCTACTCCCGTCTGCCAATGTACAGAGGGTGAAAATCAATCACAGACCAAGTAGCTTTTTTCCTCTTGCCCAGCTAAGGAAGAGTAAATGCTCAAGTGAGTGCCCTCCAAGTCCCTCTCGCAGGCAGGAGCGAGCTGCTCCGCTCTGACCATACCTTTGCTCCTCCGTCTCACCACCCCGAGCCGGCACTTGAGCGAGACAGCGAACATCTTCCTGCAGCCTCCAGCGCTGCGCTCACATGGCTCTGTGCCGCTGCTCCCTCTGCACCTCTGCCTGGCTCTGCGAGGGGCTGCCGGCTCGAAATTAATGTATGATTACTGTGAAATTGAGTCGAGCTTTAGGCAGTGGCAGAGGGAGTGAGAGGGAAGGGGTTTTGGGGGGAGGATGGCAAAGACTGAGCTGGAGGGGGCACAGACCCTCCTCAGTACTTTCAGTGCGGGGCTGCTTTGTTATCTTGTCCAGATGAATAAAATCACACATTGATGTTTTAAACCTATCACCAGTCTCCCACTGTTAAGGGCTGGGAATCTGGTACTACATTAACATATTAATTTGCAAAGTAAGATTATTCCTTAGCACATATGGGTGCATGCTTGCACTTCACCAGAAAGCTAATCCAGAGATTACCAGAGCGAAGGAGATAAAAAGCCCTCAATTTTATGGGAGCAGTTCACCAGAAGCCCAGCACCAGCACAAATACAGTGGGACTGTGCTGGTAACAGCCCCAGCAGGGCAAGTCCTGCTGAAGAAACTTCTCTGCAAAAGAGCTTTTTGTGTCTGTAGAAACCACTACATGTCATGCAGACCTAAGAGGAAAGCCACCATCCCACAAACCACATGTTGAACATCAACTTCCCAAACAAACTTCACACTATTTTTTCATGGAAGGACTTTAGAGAGGGTTCATGATGGCACAGAAGTCTCACTGCCTTCCTTGTCCAGCCCTGCTCATCCCCACAGTTTCTGGGAGAACGACACCCGCTGAGGACTCTGCTGACCAATATGTTACTACTCCCTTTCATCTGAATGTTAGACCAAATCACACTGGGAGTCGCACTTTAGTTGACCTTTTCTGCTGAGCTGAGCCTCTCACAGCAGCTGAACAAGCAAAATATTCTTCCCCCTCTCTCTACGGGAACTCAGACTACAGCAGTAGTGGTTCTCAACTGCTTCTTATCAAGGTCCCAGGGGAGCTCAGAGGTGCCTTCCAGGAACCCATAGGGAAACTCCGGATATGTAGAAGAAAGCTTCATTACTAAATCAATACCTGAGGGCTAAAGGCTGTCCTCAATACATGGACATCTGGGAGTTTATCTCCAGCCAGCGTTTCTGCTGATCCCACAGATGACTTTGGAGATTGCAGTTTGCTGCCTGCAGCCATTGGTCTGTGGAAACAACACGCTGGGGCTTTCCAGGAGTCCCCTTAGAGATATGACACAGAATAATTCACCTCCAGTGCCTGATCTCAGCGATGCTCTGCCACCGAGTTTTTGCACTTAGTCACCAGGGTTACCCTCCAACTTCTTAGGCTGGAAGGACA
Organism: Gymnorhina tibicen; assembly: GCA_013399875.1. NCBI lineage: Eukaryota > Metazoa > Chordata > Aves > Passeriformes > Artamidae > Gymnorhina > Gymnorhina tibicen. Next base: position 413,701 of record VXAZ01009468.1, on the reverse strand, counting down.
CGTGAACAGTTTTGCAAATTCAGACTCAGAGGTGTAAGTTTGGAACCAAAGGAAAACAACACAGACTGACCCAGAAAACTTTCCAGCAGGGAAAGGGCTATGGAGAGCTGCTCTGGATGTGTAGGAGTGTTAGCAGCACACACAAATGGCAATCCCAGAGAGCTAATGCCGAATTCCAAATTTAAGAATTCCCATTACAGACCCTCAAAACTCAATAAACCCTCAGTACTTTCAAGGTCAATCTTGATGTAACAACACAAGAGATTTTCTTCTTGCCTCCATCTTGTTTTCTCTAAAATGATATAGAGTTGAAAGCATTGACAAGTGTGTACATGTGTATTAACTATAGATAAATTTAGATGTAAAGTATGTATTTAAAGCCTTATACAGAAGATGAAAAGCCTGAGCACTTGGGGGCTGTTGGACCCCAAACGTTCGATTTCTGAGACAGCCTGAGAGCTGACTCCCAGCTCCCCATGTACAATTGCTTGCTCTGTTGAGGCTGCTTTTTCTTCTCTCCCCTCTACTGAGCACAGGCATCTCCAGTTAATTTCAGTGGAGCTGTAGCAGAGGATCTTATACTCTTTTTCCAATTAAAATATCATTTTGCACCAGATATTCTCTGCTTTCATGATGCTGAAGTACCAGTCTACAAATAGGACTAGAGGAACCATGCCATTTCACCCTCTCCTTAGGTTCATCACCAGAATTTAAGCATATCCTGACTTAAACCTGAATATTAAGACCCAATTTACCTTCCTCCAAGACTCTCAGAGAACTCCTTTAGCCAGGGGAATTGCCTGGATGTCCCAAGATAATTGGTTTTACCTTAGAGGAAATTCCAGTTGAAAACAGAACACAGCTGTTTCTCTTCGATACTGAAACAAATGTGTTTTCTGCTCTCCCACATATAAATCTAATCCTCATTTCAGCTCAGGAAATGACTGTGGGGACACTGGTCATCAAGAGTGCACAATAGAATGAGTGAGAAATGCAGCAATTAAACTAAGAGGATAAAAAAGCATTTTTATAATGGGAAATCTATTACCATTTATCATGTCTAGTATTTGAAGTGGCTCTGCCAAGCCATAGAATCCATTGCAAATAATGCAAGAGAATAATGAAAATATACCCCAAGTTTCAGAAAAAATAAAGCAAAACACAGTGTGATTAATGAATATACAGTATTCAGAATATGTGTATGTGCCACTGTGTTTATCTGTCTGACAATGATTACACTTTTTCTATAACAGCAACCGTGGAGAAATGGCAAGGAAAAAAAAACAGACTTCTATTCAACTAAACATTTAAAAATATGTATCAGAACAAAATTAAAGGAGCAGAAACTATTCAAAGTAGAGCTCACATTAAATTAGTTCATTTTTCCCTTGAAGTTGCCATACAGTTTGTTTCCTTCCTCGAGAATAATAAAGCAAAATCCTGTGTGTCTAATACATATCCTGAAAATTACACACTGTACTAAAATGCATTTTAGAAGGCAGTATTTCCTTACTAACAGGTGCAGTTATGGCTGAATGTATTAATGTTACAAATACTGATAATACTGCCTTTGTGAATTTGTTCTGATTATTTTCATCTTCTCTTCACTAGTTTAAAGGATGTTCCTACATTACTTTTTATGTGCTTCAATGACTATCAGTACAGTCAGTGGGGAGACCCATAAAACGGGCTCTAGGGAGAAAAATGCAGATTTATATGGAAAGGCAGCCTCTTCTTTTCTTCTTTTCTTTTGGTATTTGCACATTGTCTGCAAAAAGTAAAACCAGCTATTTCCAGATACTGGGCTAACAGTCTTTTTATAATCACTGTAGATCAGACCACATTAAACTGCCTAACCAGTGTGCACCTTCCGTTTAGAAAGAAAGCAAAATAAACAAAGTTCACTACAGATGGTTTTTCTCCATAAATAGGATATGAGTATATACATGCATATAGATTTTGTGGGATTACTGTCCTGCAAAAATATGTCAAACAGATTGGCCAACAACAATCTGAAGGTATCTCTCAAAAACATTCATGCCATAGCAAATATTAAGATAATCTATTGCAATTAACAGACAACAGATCACCCCCTAAGAGCTTGGGAGCTCTTTGAGAGCCCCAGAAGCAAATAACATTGGCCCACTGTGGCATTAAAGCATTTGGAGACAAAAAGTCTGCCTTAGATAAGCAAGCAGGATCAATGCTGAAACAACAAATCCAATACAGTAAGCCTTGAACCAAAGGCAAGGATGAGCTGATCTATAAAATTCAGGTATCCCACAGACTCATTGGCTGCTATCTGTTGGCAATGAAGCCCCCCTTCCTGGCATATGAATTCCCACAGAAGCACCCATATCTGCTGAGGAAAGCAGAGCAGCACCAGGGTAGCCAGAAGGGGCTCACCCCTCCCCCACGCTCCAAGTTTATTGCCTCTTGGAGTCTGTTAAATCAAATATGCTGCTAACAAATGCTGTTAGTTCAGACTGGGGGGGGAAGGGGTGTCAAACTGGCAGCTCAGCAAAGGCAAACTGCAGTGGTTTCTCCTCCTGTACTGACATTACATTCCAAACTGACAGTTTGGAAGAAGATGTTCTGCCCACACTGACACCTGTACTGCTTTAACAGATTACCCCTAATAAACAATCCTGTGACAGCATGAACAATGAATAATTTCATTGGAACCACGCTCATTAGTAGACAATTCCCAAAAGGAAATGGTCTAAATTATGCTTTACAAGTACCTTGCCTGATCCAAATTAGCATGGCTACAGCTTTCCCTGTGCAATGCCACAACCTCCAACAGAGGAACATGGGGGGAGGGGGTGGGGAGGGGAAGTTTCACGTGGCACTATTAGGTTTAATTACCCTCACAGTAACTTATGCAGGTGACAGTCTGTCATAAACTGTGTTCAGCAAAAAAGGCAAACAGGCTTCAGTCATTAACCCTCACACCCTTGATATTTTGAAAGTTCTTATTTTCTGCATCCACAGGCACCCTCTCTGAAACATGCTCTGAACATCCTGTGCAACTTTTTACAAACTCACCAGAAGGACACTTCATGAGAAATGCCCTGTTTAGTTTTCAGCTACATGCAATTATTTCCCCTGAATTAGAACTTCTCTGGACCCTCAACCCTCTGTAGCACCAGTTGCAAGAGGCTCTTTGGAGAAATTCCTAGTTCTCACCATTGCATTTGCTGAGACCAGGAATGCAGCCGTGTGTAAGCACCATTTGTGCTTCCCTTTTTTCCTCTCCTTAAGTCACACCCCAGATTGGCAGGAAGGCTGAACACAGAGGATTTTTTGGACACTTTTCTGCAATTCAAGTGGATGAATGGCATTTGAGATATATCCTAGAGCTAAGAAGATGACTAATTTAAGCATTCACCTCTATGTTCCTTTCTTGAGCTTCCAGCTTGAGGCCTATCAGTATTACTCATAGACATCTCTTCCTACTATGACTATTTTATCAGCTGACATTTGGAAATGGGTTTAGCAGAGCTGTATTATCCCAAAGAGTAGTGACCAAAGTGGTACTGCTTATTGCCCACAGTAAGCAGAGTGGACCTGCAGGTGGAACACTGTTGCCAGGATTCAGCCTAAGACCATAGTTTATTTTGCCAGGAAATGCTGAAGCCATCCTTTAACAATTAAGTGATACAGTATGTTTGTTCAATCTGTGAATCCATGGACAAGGCATCAGTCTTTCCAAGGAGGCAGCTGAGTCTCCTGAAGCAAGAAATTAAAATAGTCTTATCTCCGTGTGCTGCACTGCCACTCGCTCCGACTGCCAACTGACTTGGGAGAATGAAAGGCTCTTGCAAATGCTGACTGCAGATGCCTGCCTAGACAGGGGTCATGCTCTGCCTTCATGTATGTACTCCCAACAGTCTTCTCACCGTATTTGACATTGTTGTTGTGCTAATGAAGCAATTAGCCAGGAACAGCCTAGACGAGTTAGTAAGCCAAAGGCCAAAAGGCATCTCCCTTTTAAGCAGGTTCTTGTGCCCCAGTTTAAGTGCCAGCTGCAGTCCTCTGCTGTGAACACAGTAAAAGATAACACACAAATCTGTCACTTACAGAGCACCATCCACCCCAAAAAGGATGGTAGGAAAGCTGCGGTCACTGCAACCTGCAGCTTAGCTTTGAAATTAAAACAGCCTCCTTTTAGACATGTTACATAGGGAAAATTTAAATAACCATGCAGAATCAGTACTGCTTGTGCTAGGATGTATATGTACTTTTTAAAATAGTGTGTTTGTGCTGGTAGAATTGCTGTTACTAATACTGAGCAGCCAGTAAAAACTACTTTGTTTTTTAAGCGAAATATTGGAAGCTTCAAGTTAAACAATTATTAATCAATAGCAGAATGTTCAAGAGGTCTTAAGGACACATGAGTTTGAATTTTATTATTCTCATTAAACACATTGCACCAATATTATGTTTGCTTATAGAAACCTCATCTGGAGATTCGTTTTGCCCGCAGTGTACAGGTGTTCCTATATCACACTGAGTAGGGTTTGAGTGGAAGAGGTAAAGGAAGAATGGACCAAGAGGAGTACAGTTATCTCCATTTTAAACTGTTATAGACAGATGCCTTTTCCAAAATAATACCAGTAAAGGTGTTTTACTCACAAGAACAAATTAATGAAGGCAACAGCACACTATCTGTATTCTGGTCTCCTTAAATCAAAACCAGATGTCTGCCTACCAGAAAACCAACCAGGATTGCCTTGGTCTTGTCCAAGCTGCCAGGGATACATGGCTGAAGGATTTGGCCTGTGTTTTTACAGGACATCAAGCTGAATTATCTTTGTCCATCATCAAATCTAATGACCAAAACCACTGTCACACATAACTGGCATTGTTTTTTCATCTGCAAAACAGCTGTACCAGTTTACTCTGGCAGAAGATTTGCCCATCAATGGCCTACCCACTCGACTGGGATCCAACAGCAGAGTAGGTAACTGAGCCCAGCCCTGAGTAAATCCATATATTCATCTGAAAATTCATCATTAATTTTTCCTACTTTAAGCATTTTTCTGTTCACACAAGGCTTGAATTTGTCACCCCGTTTGATAGTAGGTGCAGATTTGCCAGCCCCTGTGGTTGTCAGACCCAGAGCTGCACCCACACAGAGGTGGCCCCCAATGCTCACTTTTCCAAGAACTTGTGGGAACCGACAGCTGGTCTGAAAGTCTCACAGGCTTCAGCCTTGACACAATCAGTTTGTACCCCTGAGAACAGCAACATTAACAGAAGCAAGGAGCAAAACAAGGGAAAGAAGATGTAGCACCTGCCAGAAGGGAGGATACTGGCTGCAGTAGCAAGAATGTGTGCTAGTTATAGGCAACCAATAATATTGCACTGTAGTAAAGCTAATAGCCAATGAACATGTAATGCGAATGATAAGAAATTGTATAAAAGTAGCTGTGTAGTAATAAAGATAACTTCTTTTTGCTTGGAGCTGTTGGGGTGTGGGTGTGTGTGTGTCGTGCCCATGTCCACAGCGACAAGAACTGACTGTACCTTTAATTAACTAGAGATTTGTTTGGGAAGTGTCTAAATTGTAACAATTATCACCATGATGGCATAATTAATAATTGATTGAATCTGGCCAACAGCTGATATTTTGAAAAGCACTTACCAGCAATTTCATACTTCCTACTAAGTGAGATATTTATTTTTGTCATCCAAGGGAGACTTTAAGAACTCCATTTCCCACATCTACTATCTTCGGACTTAATTTATTATGCCCATTTCTGAAGTATTTTCCTACCCCAGTAGCCTACATTTCCCTCATTCCAGAATTGCCAAACTGATTTCTCTAATCATCAATGCCAAACACAGCCCTTCACAAAGGCTGTGATTCAGTCTATACCTTATATTTTATATTGATGTCTAAAAACAATGTCAAAGCTGCATTTTATAATCACGGAGCCTGAATCTCTCACTCTCTATTTCCATTTCCTTATTAATCAGTTGGTCCCATCCTCAGGTGAATGAGGTGAAAATGCTTTGCTCCAAAGTCAGCGTTGATGCATCCTATGGGTGGGGCTTCAGATGGGTCAGAGGAAGGATGCTGCCTGGCTTTGCTTATTTATTTTTATTTTTCAACTGCAGAAAACCTGCCAAAGCAAGTGCTGCAGAGTATTTTGAGAATCTAATTCAGTATGTGTCTCTGCTTCCCTAGAAAATCCAGCTGCTGGCCTCCAGGTTCACCTATGCTTGTCTCATCCGCAGTCAAATTCAAGATCTGGCTGCAAAAAGGACTGAACTACACAGCTTCTGCAACTACTTTATAAGCAAACAAGATGTGGATGGCACCTCTAATCATTTGAGCATTCACGTACTTGCTCTTGAAGAAGAAAAAGGTCTGTCTCACTGGACATTTTCACTCATTTCCTTGGTGTTTATTACAGTTGATCCCAAGATGGAAGGACTGGGTTGACTGATCACTCCAGTCCTCTGAAAGCTGAAACCTGCAGCTCTTATTTTCCCACTCTCTAGTGTTTGGCATTATGTGAAATGTGAGAAAGAGGCACACAAATTCAAAGAACGCTTAACAGTAAGAAAGTATATTTATCAGAACAAGATTAAAGGGATTTAAGGAACTCATCTACTTTTCTCTTTCATATTGCAAATATTAGCCTTCAGCAAAGACATAAAAACATTTGTCTTCATTCTAAAGAGAATATTATCAACTAATTAATTTCTAGCACCAAACAGTCCAAATGTAGAAGGGTTTAATTGTGGAAAATGTTGAAAGATACTATTTTCTCAGCAAAATTTGTGTTTGGTTACAATGGACTGAATCTGTTTGATCAAAAGCTTTCTCTGTACAATTGTCTTTGCTGGAAGTTAAGAGAGACCATAACCATTCGCGAGCTTTTAGTCACCTCTGAATCTCCAGTGAATGCCAGCAATCTCCTTTCCATGGGCACTGCAGGACGTGCAAGTGGGGTGCCCAGGAGGAGCTGTAAATAATGCAGCTCCACAATGCCCTTAGCAAAGAGGGAGATCGGAGCTGTTGGGGCTTTGAAAGGGCACCCGACTCCAGTCAGGAAGCGCAGCTTTCTCCTTCTGCTCGTCCCCACACGGGAAATCACTTTGAAAGGTTAAAAAAGGGCAACTCTTTCTTGCTGAATAGACCAGTTTATATCTTGTGATATGAGCAGAGCTGCTAATAACTGCTTCATTTACAGTTCGCTCACCACTTCAGGGCACAGGCGGAGAGAGGATTATTAGGGTCTCCAGCCCGTGGCTTTCTTGGGATCCTTTGCCTTTATCTACAAATATCCCAGCCTCGATGCTATTAACCCTGACTTCTTAAGAGCCACACATCAATTCCCACTCTAGGTTTTCTCCTTTCTACCAGCAACAATACTGCCCTCACTAGCAGAACACCTGGTGCCAGGTCTCAGTGCTGTCCCAGGACCTTCAGAGGTTCAACCTCAGCTGCTTGACTGCTGCTTGCAGTGCTCCAGCACCATCCCCAGACCACGACCTTGACCAGATAGTGCAGCACACATAGACCCAGCCTTGTGCCAATGCTCTGCCAAAAGGATCTCTTTCCCTTTCCTGTTTCTCCACCTTCTCTGATGTAGAGTCTTGTCCCAATCACTTCACCTCTTGCAATCCCATATAAAAATTTATTTAGAGGTTCCTCACACTATTTAAGTCACGATTACTTTTACCAAACATCATCCTCACACCTAGGGGCATACAGAGCTCTATGAACAGCCACATTGGAAGAACAGAGGCATCGGAATAAACAAATCTCTTTATCCAGCATTTGAATTTATGGCTGGAAACTAAACTATCAGCTTTGCAATGATTTACTGCTGTACAATGAGACCCATAAGATACAAACAGAGAAGACAACCCTGCAGGACAATAAATTGCCACAAACCGAGCTGTCATCACAAAACACATAAAAGCCTTGTGAAAACCACCCCGCTGATGGGACACAGAGGGTTTTATGGCAGCTGCGCTTCTGCAGACATGAGGTACAGGGGCCTCTTCCAAAGTAGGAGATGCCCATCCCTGGCCTCCACCAACACCTGCAGCTCTTCCCGTCTCCTCCCCTGCTGAGGGTCTGGGATACCCTTCTCATGAGCTTTGCCCATGATCTCCTAAAGCACTCAAATCCTTTGGACAGCCTGGTAATGCAGTTTTGGACTGTCTTACTGGTGCAGCCCCCTTCTGAAGGGGAACCACTCTGATAGGCCTGAAGATGTTTGTCTTCACCCCAGGGATCAGGTAGGACAAGACCAGCTCTGAGAGCAGCCCATCAGAGATCACTGCAGCTTCTGATCTCCTCTGCCTGCCAGGGCTGCCCATCTGTGGGTCTTCATGTCCCTCCAAGCCCCAGTACTTGTGAACTTCAAAGCCACAAGAAATGCACTAGAATTCTGGCAAGCTCGGCCAGTGACTTTACAAGGATGGCTTGGTTTTAATCATGTGCCTGGGGGATTTCTTGTGGGAGGATGAAGTAACTAGGTCTGGCATCACTTAGAAATGAAAGGGTAGGAGTTTAACAGAGATGATCTGAAAGGCTGAGCAACATCCCTTTGAATGAATTTACATAACCCAGAAGTGCAGCAGCTCTGTATTTTTAAGGTAGCCAATACTGGGTAACAAATCATAAGATAAATGTATCTTAGCTTTCAGAGGGACCAGAGGGGGGAAAAAATTAATTCCCCATAACATTACACATGATTGGGATGTAGGTTTATATCCAGAGCCCTAGACCGGTGCAAAAAGAGCTGTGATAGATGGCACATGTGTTTAGGCCAGTGACAATCCCCCCTCCCATACCAAATTTCTGTCTTTGTTGAGAATAACATGAGATTTTCCCAAACGGCTCCTTTGCTGAATCTGTCTTTCTGCTTCGACACCACAAAGCCAGGCAACTCAGTGCTGCTTTGCAATGGGAAAGGGGGGGACACAAAACAAAGAAATCCAGAGAGACTGTCCGCAGGGAAATCCAAGGAGTTACAAGAAGATAAAACAAGAGGCAAAGAAGAATCCTTATGAAAATGCATGAGATGTGAAAAACTGACAGGCCAATTAAATATGCCTAAATAGGATCAGTGATTATCCCAATGCCACTGTCGTGTCCTATTGTTCTCCACCCTCCCTTTGTTCCCCCTCCTCAGCCTCCAGAGAACCAGCTCACTGGAGATTCCCAGTCTCTCCTGCTGGTCCCTCTGACCAGCGACAATCACACACGTTACAGACCCATCACTCCCTGCCTTGTGTCTCTGCTTTTCCCCAGTCCTCAGCCAGCTGCTGGCATTCCCACTCCCTGTGCACTGCTCCTGCAGAAGGAACACGAACGCTGAGAGCCTGCAGGGAGTGGGGGCTGGCTGACGCTTCTGTAAACACCACACTAATCCGTTTCAGATATTAGACTCCCATATATGTGTTTTTAATAATAAAGGCAACATTTAGATGCTGCCAAGGTATCAGAGAGACAGTAGCAGACACAGAAGAGCCACCCCCACCAAATAAACAATGGAAAATGCTCGCTTATCTTTTCATACCACTAGGCCTCCAGGCTCCAAAATAAATGATTGCATTCATTTACATTTTATTGTGGAGATATAACTGGCCGGAATAACTGCCGGCACAGAACCCAACTGCAGGAATGTGCTATTTTTCTCCCCATTTGCCTTAACTGATGCTTTTCTTTTTTTTTTCTGTCAATCCATCTCTATCACTGTTGCCCGGATGGCAGAAGTGCATTAACCCGCTACCCATCTTGCATTTATGAAAAAAAAAGCCATCAGTTCAGCTTTTCAAAAGCCTCAGGCTAACAAACTGTTGCAGAGTAGCAGACTCTGTGAAAGAGGAGGCCCTTCACCTAAAGCATATCCAGGCACTAAAGCCAAAAAATTCTTAGACAGTCACACATTCATGTCCCAAAACCCCTACAAGCCATATACAAGTCAGCCCACAAGGGACATCTTAGCCTTCAGTTTTACTTCCCTTACAATCAACAGAGAGGAACAGACTCTCCAGAGAATTCATCACACAAGTTTGGGATGTTTTGGGTCAAGAAGCACCAGTTCTTCTCCTTTCCCTGCTAAGCAGCCTGAATCCATGGCTTAGAGGGAGACATCCACTGTGTACACCCAGCTGAGATGGACTCGGGCTATCTAACTACTACTGCCCACACAGTTCGGCATTAACTACAGGTTCAAAAGATCTGTATCATTCTTTTTATCAAAAGAAAACCAAATAAATAAAAAATAACCAAAGCATTCCATCTCTCAGGTCAACACCTTAGAGTTCACTAGATGAGATGGTTAGAAGGAGGTGGACTGAATGTAAAACTCAGCCACGATGGGACGACATTCCCAGGCTGAGAAGCTCAGGACTAGGGGTGAACCTTCTCAGTGACAACTTCCTATTAAAAAGATAAAGTAAAATACACACAGGGTTAATGGCAGAAGTAACTGTCAAACTGTCAAAACTGGTTAATGTTTTCCACTGCCTCCTCATGTTCTGATACCTAAATATTTACAGGTTTTAATTTCCTTTCTTATCTGTCGATCAGTTCCTTACTAAAGATAAGGTAAGAAATACAATGAAAACTTTAAGGAAAAGTATTTGAGTATATTTCACTGGAAAAAAATGGTGGCATAAAAACATCTCAAACTCTTGAACTACCTAGGCAGGTAAGAGAGGTGAAAGTCTGGACAACTGGAAGCTGAAGCCAAGAGCAGGACAGTCACCAGAGCTGCTCATCATGGCACTTTCTCAGGCCTCAAGCTCAGAGGCCAATGCCCACCCCTGCCCCAGTCTGTGTAACCCTGGGCAAGTCCAGTAACATCTCTGTGCCCCAGGTCTCCAGCTGTAAATGAAGCCACCCAAGGCCCTGCAAGAATGGGCCCATTGGATGCTCCAGGACAGGGTCAGAAATGCAGCTCGACAGAATTAGGTGTGTGAGAAAGAAAAAGAGTGAGCCTCTAAAATGTACAAAAGCTACAACAATACTATTGCAAACAAACTACCAAATGTGACGGCAAGAAGAGCATTGACCTACATTAGACCCGAGCGTGGCTTCGTCCTAAGTGTGGTTTCATAAGTGCTTCACATCCCTTGGACACTGGCAATGCAGAAGGAAGGAAGCTGAGCCTGATGGCTAAGTGCACAGACCTACACATTTTCCTCTGCTGGGTCACAGCCCCCAGCAGAAAGTTCAAACGTGCTGGGGACATGTCAGTGAATGCCCTAAATGACCCTTTTTCATGTTCCTGGCATCTTTTGTTTTGCTGTTTTATAGACAGACTAAATACAGAATCATTTTCAATGATATTACAGCCACAGCATCGTTTGCTTCGAAGGTAAGGATGGATACAGTGGACATGGGTCCAGACCAACTTTGGTGGACAAAAACATCCCTCAGAAAAACAGCAACCTAAATTCATCCATTTCACTTTGCTTTTCTGTTGCACAAATACACAGAATAAACATTCAGGCTTAAGTGTCTCAAAATACAACCACATATATCGAACAAAATTCTCAATGAGCTACACATTCTCCCTACGCTTTCAGGAGCACCATTCTTCCAGAAAGAAGATTCCCTTCTCTCCTCACTTCACAAATGTGCAAAATGCCACCCACGCAAGCAAGGGAAGGTTTATAAAAGGAAACCCAGGAGTTTCAGCTTCCTGCCTTTACCACTTCTCCCAGCAATATTTTTCACAAAAAGCACAACAGCAGTGGCTGGCTATAGGAAGCTCTCCTGTCACACATATGCAATGGATATCAAACAGGCACATTGTCCCAAGGTGAGCAGGAACATTCCTGTTTCCTTACCAGTGGTACAGAGATGCAGGTGGCACAAACCACCTGGGTCACAGAGTTCCTGGCTCTCCCCTTCCTCCTCCACCCTCAGCTCCTCTCTCCATCTCTTCCTTCTCCTCGACGACTTCTTAAGGATCTTCAAAACCTTGTTCACTTTATTCATTCGGTCTCAGGGCTGCAGAGAGGGGATGGGATCGCTCCAACTCCGGTGTCTCAGCAGCTCCAGCTCCCAAGGAAGGAGGGACAGCTAGAAGCAGGCAGGTCACTGGGAAAGCATTTGTGTGTGTATGTGTGTGCGTTTCAAATGCTTCTTTCCACCCAAAGAGAGAGTTTTGGGTGGTGATGGGAGAGGGGGGAGGAGGGAGAGGGATTTCTTTTGCCTCTGTCCATCCACAGCTCTTGCAGACAACAAGAGCAGGCATTTCTTCTCCCTGATGACTTGGGAAAGCTCGTAACTCACAGGGGCAGCAGATCCTGTATAGGGTTTTCAATTTCTGTTTTTGACAATACATGCATTCTGGCAGATTTCAAATACTCCTCAGGCAAAAGAGCCAGCATCAGCTCAGAAAAAGCAGTGACTCTTAAAGAATTCTGGCTTCTTTTCAAAGACTAGAAATAGCTAACGCAGACAGCAAATAATATCTGCATCTATGAGAAATGCTAAATAACTGTGCAAGCTCGTAGGAAAGAACCTTGACTTTCCTGTGCTCACACAATTGCTCAGCTTTCAGCACTTATTTTCTCACCAGCATCTTTGGAAAAAGGCAAATAATTTTTCCAGTTTCCTGCAGACACTGAGGCAATGCTAGGTGAAGTAGCTAGTCAAGACATTTTTAGCAGAACCACTGAATACATCCCTGCAAATAGCTTCTCCTCCTGTTCCAAAAGCTTAGACTCTCTAACCTTTCCAAATAATTTAGAGCCTTTGAATGTTTCTACACTACCCTCTGGTATTTTTACACAGATTTTAATGGACAACAACATGCAGCTTATAGTGTCCACCCAGGGCCATAGCTGCTCTCAGACACTGCCAAACCACTGAGAAGAATGCAAGAACCCTATGTGGGAAGCTCTGACACGATCTCCTGTCCACGGCAATCTCCAAAGACAGAGTTCAGAGTCCCTTCCACTGCTGCTGTCCTAGCACTGCAAACCAGGGCATGGATGAGCAGTAAGAAGAGCGTTCCCCTTGAAAGACTCATTTTGTTTGTAAATGACAGTTTTGAGAGTCAGGAGTCTAAGTGGAAAACAACCCTGTGTGCTTGGGAACGACTGCCTGGGAGTCAGATGGGTGACAGGATGAGTGAGGCCCTGAGCAACCTAATATAAGAGGTGGCATCCCTGCCCCTGGCAGGGGAGGTCAGAACTAGATGATCTCTCAGGTCCTTCCAACCCAAACCATTCTATGATTCTGTGACAAACACACACCTTTACTGCTGGCTTCTCAGATTTAAACCAGACCATGAGATATGACCTAAGACAGATGTTTATTAACCCACTTATAACCAGAAGAACCAATAGCAGAAGCAGATTATCAATTCATTGTAGTCAGGTCAACCCTTACCCAACCTACAAAGTTATTTGGCTGCAAGAAGAGCTTCCCTTGGAAAACTTTGGGAGCTGAGGTAGCTCCTGGCCCAAAGTTTCTCCTTTGCCTCTTCCCTGAAGAGAGAGTCAATACCATCCTATCTCCCACACTGATGCCAAGGAAATACCCATCATGATTGTCTCCTGGCCATTTCAGGGAGGAATGATGATTTTTGGGCACTGATTGCCAACTTGGAAGAACCTTCCAAGAACCCGACCAGGCCAGTGGGGTTAGTGGAATGGAAAGGACCATCTCCAAGCAACCATGTGCAGGATTGGACATGGCTGTGCCTGGCAGCAGGACCAAGAGCCTGTTAATACACCTAAAATTACATTTAGAGTGATACAATTAAGTACAAACCCTGCAGTAGATAGTATTAATGGATGTATAAATTAAATTATCCTGCACTTCATTTAAGGCATTATAAATAGGGCCATCACTCTCACCGCTGAGCAAGATGCAGCCCACGCCCTGCAAAGGCCAGCACAGGGCAGAGCATGGCCACCAGCCACAGCCACTGCCAGCCTTGGGTAACCCTTCAAGGACTGAACTCTTAGCACCCAAACATGGCCACATCAGCAGTGCCACAGAGCAGACCCCAAGTGCAAGATCTGGTGGATGCTTCTCAGCACATTAGAGCCCAGATTTTAATGAGTCGTGTTTCCAGACAAGGAGCCTCGTGCAAATTGCACCACTCCAGGAAACTGTGCTGTTCCCATGCATCACTCTGAGGCATAATTCTTCTCCTGCCACCTTTCTCCAGGGCAGAAGGTAATTTGCACTGCCTCCTCTCAGCAGTTTACCACTGACAGGAACAAAGGCAGCTCTTCTGCTGAGCAAGGATCTCCCTGCCTCCCCTCCAGGGCTGCATGGATGCGCCTACTTCCCTTTCCTCCTGTCCACAGGCAGCCCCCAAATCAGAGCCTGCTCCTGGCAAGAGCTTGTCCCAGTTTGCATTGGTCTCCACCATTTGAGATCCGCCTGCTCTTCCCAGGCATTAAGGCTCCCACAAGCTTCCTGGGAGACAGACAAGGTGCTGGCCCAGCCTCACACAATGGAGAAACCCTTTGCAGTGGCTTCCAGATTAGATATCAAGCCGGCAGCAGAGTCCCAAAGGGAAGTGGGAAGCACTAGGCAGGCAGCCAGGCTCGAGGGCAATGAGGTCCATAATTCCTGCTAACATGCAGGAAAACCCAACCTTGTCCACCCAGGCAGCTGCAGACTTCAGCCCTAGTCCTGCTCCACTTTGCTCAGGCTTCTTCTTTGAACAATCTTCAGCATACTGCTATCCTTCCCTAGATTTTCTTCCACCTCCATCTCACTCCTACTCCAGACTCACTCCATTTCCTCTCTTTTCCTTTGGAGAATGGCTGCAATCCTTCATGTACTCTTAATCAGTGAGATTTATGAGCACAGTTCCATTTTATTTTGATGGTTAATACTAGCACTAATGCTGCTGTCATGTCTCCATAATTAATAACGAGACTAATAATACAAAACCAATCTAAGAGTCACTTTATTGGTCTTCAATGTCATTAGTTAGAACTGACATAACCAATTCAAGTTGTCATTCATACTGAGCCACCATTACCATTTCTATAAAAACAAAACACTTGGATTTGGGACTGTACTGCAGCCCAGACTCTCAGTCCAGCAAGCCACGCTATGGAGGGTCATCTGAGGGCGATCTCCTTCTCATCTCACTAGTATTTTAGAGAGCTGCAGCAATACAGTGAGCAGCAGGAAAGCAAGACAGCGTGGAGCAACACAAAAGATTTTGCTGAGATGGACTCTCAGGGACCAAAGATACAACCTGTATGTCCCCTGTGACTGCAGATACTGCCTGCACTCAGCCCCTTCTGTATTTTCTCACCTGCCAGTATAAAAGGCAACAAGCCACCATGAACCACCCAGGTCCTGTAGGCTACTTTTTCATGATTAAGTAATCATAAGATCTCTCTGTTTTGGAAAGATGTCTGCTTTATGGCCTGGCTGTTAATCCAGTAGATTGCACTCACACCACTTTCAAAATTTATTTCACTGTCAGGGCAGCAAGTTGCTGTAGTCATTTGAAGGCCAAAATCGCTGCCTCAAAGCACTAAGGATTTAAGAGGTGAAAAAACCTTCAAAGCATCTCACTAACTACTGTGAGTACTGGGAACACTTTGGTTTCTATTCAGGTAATCACACACTCTTTTCATGTCCTACTCCCACTTAGTTTCACCTGTTGCTTCTCACAAATTATCTGACGCTGTTTGATTTGAGCCAAGACTTGGGCAGAATTTAGGAAGGTTCAATAATAAGAGAATAATATTGCTAAGTTAATGTAAACTATTTACTTGTCCCTCCTTTTCCAATCAGAGTCCTACAGTTAAAGTATAGCTGTTATTAAATGTCTTCCAAAGCAAACCACGCATGTTTCAAATCAGTCTCAATTTAGCAGTTTTATTTTTGTGTTAAATGATAGGGAACAGCATTTGCACAAGGGTCATTACATGAGTCAGCAGCACACGGCAGCTGCCTCTTCCCAACATGACTGAGAAAAGCCTCCTGCTGCCCTTCATCCTGGGCAATCCTCCTCTTCTTCCTGCTCCTGTCTAATCCCACCCCTGACTGTAGAGCCATTCTATGCCCCATGGAAGAGCCTGCTCCCTAACCAGCAGTATTATTCAGTACTTCTCAGTACTGGGACATGCCAAGTGATTTCAAACAGGAAGAAGCAAACACTATTGCCTTGAATTTTTATAAAGCACAGGCATGGTGCATCTGCCACAAACACTAAAGGGAGAGAGGTTTTCAGCAGGAAAATCCCAAGGAGCAAGGGATGCAGAAACACAGCCCTGTCTGCCTATGCCGGGCCACCCAAGTCATGGCTGACAGATTTAAGCAGACCCAAACCTGTGGCCTGTGTTTTGGTAGGCAACCCTCAGGCAAAACTGAAGGCATTGCTCTCCAGAGATGGTGCTTGGCACTAAGTTCTCAAAGCCATCACTGGCTGCTGCAACATGGTTCCAGGAAATCACAGGAACACCGGGGTCTGCTGCAGCAGAGACACCACAGACACACCGTGTCCTTGTTTGACCCTGAGCAAATGCCTCCAAGCAAGGAGATGCATCCTGCTCCAACTCCTGTTTCACAGGTGAGCCCTTACCGGATCCTTCCCTACCACATTATATTTTGCTTGCTGCATAACTCTGAGTTTCTGTGAGGCTGGAGACAGCAGAACACGCTGCAGTTATTAATCACACCATGGAGCACTGCTGTTAGGCTTTATGTCATGAAGTCTTCACCTCCTTTAACATCAATCAGTGGCACTGACCCCCTCTGCATGTTTCTGCTGATGCCCTGCCATTTCATTCCCTTCACTATTTTCCAGCTGTTTCAGAGACCATGAGAAGCTTTTGAGAAGACAACAGCTTGGTATCTTGCAACTACTGCATTTCAAGTGAATTATTTTGGGCTTTTGGCTTTATTACAAAATAATAAACATGACAATAATCAAGGCAAAAAAGAAAGAGGATAATGTTGGAGGTTTGCCACCTGTGTGCAGCATCTTACCAGCTTAACTGCAGCTACAGAAATTAAAGTTGGGGATTTCAAAATCTTCAAGCAATGAAAGAGCACAGGCCTGGCAGAGCAATTAAGGACTTACACAGCTACTTCCAACCACTCACACTAAGCTAATACTTATTTCAAGGGAACATGGTCTCAGAATTAAAACTGCCAAAGAAAAAAAGGCTCGGATGGTTTTTAAAATCTTCACAATTTTAAAAGCATCAGGTGCATATTCAGCTTTTTGTTTATTTTTCCGGGGCAGGAAAACACTAGCTGTCCAAAAATACCTGTGAAAGAATAAAGAGCTGTAATTGCTGTAGAGATAACAAAACCCACACCAACCACATAAATAAATTTCAGTGCTTGACAGTGGCCATGGTATTTTCACTGTAACAATAACAATACTGGGAACAGTGTGGCCATTTATCATGGGAAATTATTAAAAATGCCTGAGTAAAAGATGAACTTATTTGACTCATACATTTTCTTTTCCAGGTCCTTTCTCACAATTACCTTAATTTCTCTCACTTGTTTGATAGTAGTTCACAAGATATTCCAGCACCTGCAGTGCCCTTCTGGCCTCCAAAGGTTGCTGTGTGATCATAGCAGCACCAAGCCTCACTAGGTAGGGTGAGAGCCACAGCCCTGGAAAAGTGGGGTGACACACTTGGTGACTGACACGTAATCCCTGGGACTTGCAGACACCCAAATGTACACTGCAGCCAAGCTCAGGAACATGTAGTAGACACTCTTCTACTGGAAGGGAAAGTGGAGAGACCAACATAGAATTGTTAAAGCACAACTCTGGGTTCTGTTTTGTGAAAGTCAGAGTGCTGCACAATTGATACTTTCAGGCACTGTTTCTCAGCACTCCCATGTTACAGCCTCTGTGAAATTTTATTTCAGTTCAGCAAAGAAATCTGGAAAGGTGACAACTCTAATCCTGTGCCAAATACAGGCTGGCAGACAGATGACAAAGAAAGTAAGCTCAGAGAAACACGGAGTTCTTCAGGAGCATACAGTATCACAAGTGGCTCAGTAGTATCCAAGTCTAAAGGGACTGACCCTGTAACCATGGTTTCTAAGTGGAAGATGGTCTCACAGAGGCAAAAAACTCACATATGGGTTCAAAATTCCACTTTTATGTGAATCCCTGAGGCTCATAAGTGAAGGACTAGAAAGAGAAAACAGTACTGAGAGAGATAACTTAGAGCAAGAAGAGTCAAGTTACGCACACGGCTTTTAAGACAGGATGGCTGGAGAGCCATTGGTGGAGTGAAACTGGAAGCTGCCCTGCCAGTCTGAAATCAGCCCAAGGGTGTCATGCAGAAAGAGGCATTAACTGACAAGGAGTTTGATTATGAGATGTGGGACTCAGACCAAAGCCTGGTGAAATACGGCCTGTGTTCTGTGGGAACTCTGATGGAGGTGAAGGATTCAGCAGCTCAGAAGAACTAGGAAGATATTTACTCTGCAGCAGACCAAAGATGTACTGACAGTGCAAAACGTTTCAGTGGGATGAGGTGGGCACAGTTTGCTCTCCTGCCTCCAAAAATGTACCTGTTCTGTAGGCAAACAGACACTACCACACTTCACAGAGGGGCTCTGAGCTCATTGCCTCAGAAGGGATTCACACTGGCAAATGTTGTTACTATTTTGCAGATCAGAAAGCTAAAGAGGAACAAATCCTACCCTATTCTCCAGCAGCGTCAGGCATGACTGTGAATAATCAGCCACCCAAAGCCTACTTGCAATCATTGCAGTTGAAATAGCCCTGGCTATCTTGCTGTAAGCAAGAAATGGAGGCCAGAGGCAGCATCCTGCAAGCAGGAGATAGCTCAGGCTATAAGGACCTCTGGCCAGATCATGGCGAGACCTCAGAGCTGCCAACTGGCCCCAAAACATCCTTCCTTTTCTTGGTAGGGGATCCATGATTTACCATTAGGAGAGGTGAATGGCATTGCTTCAGGACTGTGCAAGGTGATGGGCCCACACCACGTGGGCCCAAGCCAACCCCTTGAAATCAGCAGGACTTTGGCCTCAACCACCCAGCTGAAAACAGGGATAAGAGCACGTGCACCATCAAGATGCTCTGAGAACTCAAACAAATTCGAGCACTCAGATGACACAGTAATCAGGGCTATAATACAGGGATATAAGCTTATTTAGTAGGAAAAACAGTATCATTCTGTCCTTCAAATGAAGGATTCCTGGGGCCAGGGTTCAGCGTTGATGAGAGCTGCAAGAAGAAGGCTGTTCCCAAGTTTCTCACTGTCTTCCTCCTCTTCCCTTAGCTTCCGCCCAGGATCTCGGCTCACGTGCCAGAGCATCCTGGCTGGCTCATTGTTCCCTATTAATTGCAGGATCTGCTGACCCTTGAAGCTGCCATAGCCACTGAGAAGCAGCCAGCTCACTGCTCCTCCCAAATCTCACCACCTTCTTCATGTCCTCAGGAGACCCCATTTGGAAATGAAGTTATGGGCTCATTACAGCTGTTCAGAGACTCCGCTCTCCCACTGAGGTTCTGAGGGAATTGAAACAAAATGCTCTGAAAAGATGGCACTGCCAAGCAAAGCAATACACAGTGGTGCTTCTGGCACAAGACGCTGAGTTCCCCCACCAGCACCTTAGACAGTTAAGAAACAAAAGGAATGACACTCCTGGACCCAATTTCCCTCTTCCATTTATTTCTTTCTCCAGTGCCTAACCCAAGTCAAGCCTAAACATCAGTGTGATTTTCACTTGCTCTCTGCCATCAATCTTCCTTTGCTTCCACACTGAAGTCATGCATCAGCAAAATAGTTAAGGAGGGACATTTCCACACCACATTCTGTCAGTACAGATTATTTCACTCCCCTAAGCTCCTTGGGGGTGTAATTTGCAGAGAGCCCAAATAAAGCAGATGTCTAAAGCTGTAGGCTTGTGGAGGCAGGTATTACTAAAGCCTGTCACCAACAGCAGTGAAGTTTAGCATATTCTCCCCAGACATTTAGGTTCAGTCCTGTAATCACAACAGATACACTCAGGTGAAGTTGAAGCTCTTATTGAAAAATAATCACTGCACAGCAGCTCCAAACAAACAACAGCTCTTGCTAAAGACCTTCATGACAGTAAAAACTCCCTGGATTTTATCAGGACTAGCTTTCAGCTCTGTGGCTTCCTCTATTGCCCCAGAGAAGCTGCTTGCATTTTTCCAAAATGTGCCAAGTCTGGCTGCTTGCAAGGAGCTGGTAGCCCAAAAATAGCACTTGGTACCAGAACTTCGGGTTGGAAGTAAAGGAAAAGACAAAGACAAGCTTGGGAATGGGAACAAGGAAAGGGATGAGTAGAGAGAGAAGGAACAGAAATAAAGGAGATTTCTGATTAAATGTGTGCTTTTCCAAAGGCTTTAAGAGAACTTTTGATAGGAGCAGCTCCATTTTCATGAATGTCCATGACAGCCTTACTACTGGCTGGCTCTGCTGTGTTTCTCCAAGGTTTCCATGTCCATAGGAGCCACAACATAGATAATGTTCAGAAACCAACTAGTTTGAGGGTCTGTCAGGAAAAGCTCAACAGGGAAAAAAGAGGAGGGATGGATGAATATCAGGCTGTGCAAGGAGTCTGGACCCAATGGCTGGAGACCAAACAAGAAGGGCGTGCAGTTGTGTTTTCTCTTCGTATGCTACAAACACACACCACAATGGCCAAGCAGCCTGCTCAGCCTTTTCTGACACTTGCAAGTTCCTTCCTGGCCTGGAAGCACAGGGATGCATGGAGCTGCAGAGGCTACAAGCCCCAGAAACTGCAAATTGGACTTGATGTGAATTTTCTCACTCTCCTACCACCTCCCCCTGCAGAACTCAAATGAAGCTGGTAAGAACAATGGCAAGTTCCATTCCTGTGGAAAGGCCAGACACCAATCTACTTTCCTGGAAATCCATTTCAGTGTTTTCATAAGGAATACACTAAAATTGCAACTTCCTGGGAAAATTTTAAAGTTTAGATGCATTCCGATTTAGAATTCATTCTTGTCCCACAAAACTCAAGAATGATTATGGAAATCAATTTCTCAGTGAGATTTAATGAAAATAACCAAACAAATGCAAACAATTCTCCAAACAATTCCTAAATCTCACTTGTTTTCTTCAAAATTATCCATAGCAATGACCGCTGCAGGAGGACAGGAGGTGCTGCATCCATTTCAAGGGAGTCTGAAGAATGCCCTTGTCCTAATGAAGGAGAAAGCTCTAAACTTTTGAAAAAAAAGAATAAAAGTCTGTGGCAGTTGAGACTCATTATCACCAACAAACAGTCCCAAATGGTGTATTTCAAGGTTTCTGGCTGACTCAGCTGTCAAAACCTGCCATCCTAATCAATGCTTGTAAGAGCACTTACACACAGTGGGGCTTTAGCCAAGTCAACAGTCCAGCTCTTGGCAATTAAACAAAACTGTCCGGGATGTAAAAAACACCAGTATCATCTTATTTAAAGAAAGATGTGCTGGGTGAGTAAGACCTACACAGGGAAATACTGTTTCCAAAAAATTCATCCACTGGAAATTATTCTGCAAAAGCATGGGGGAGGAGAGACAGATAAGGGAAGAGGGACAAAGAAATATTCATAAGTTTGGGATGAATCCAAAAACCAATTTAACAGCTGAGAGATTCCAAGGGAGAAATTGAAAAGGCAAAAGGAATAGCATTCAAAATGGCTTTTTTATATTATTATTATTAGAGGGTTTGGAAAACAAATGCAGCATAATGATTTACCTGAGAGTAGGAGTTTTTTCCTCTACTTTTTGGTGGCTAAAAGTCTTATTTAAACAGTTTGAAACCTACAAACCTCATCTATCATGGGAAGAGGAGGATGTTCTTGTATCTCTCCATTACACAAGCCACCAACACATGCCAGGAAATGAGAGGGCTCCTGTTCCCTCATGGAGAATGCAAAGCCAGCTCCTGCTGCCAAGCCACCTTGCTTTGCCTCGGATACAACACCTCCATTTGCTATGCCTCTCTCCAAAACAGATGTGCAACATGGAGGGGCCTCCTCAAGCCATATTTATTAAACACCAGCCAAATAATTGAAAATACCTCAGCTGAAAATTGCTCTGTGAGTTGCTGGGAATGGCTGTGCTGTCACTGGCTGCAATCCCTGTAACAGCTGATGGACAGAGCCCTGGGAGGTACCGTGAGAAATCCATGAGCTCAACACCCACCACATTGCACCACAGCATGACAGCCCCATGCCTCCTTCCTGTGCTACCAGCAAGGCATTAATTCCTGGTGGAACAACAAGCTCATCAAGTAATCATGACAAAAAGCATTAATGACCTTGCCTTTACTCATGCCAAGACGTTCTTAATGTGTATAACACTGCGAGCAATCAACACGGCTGAAAACACAAGCAAGAAAACCCTAGTCAAGTGAATATCACTCTGTTATTCCAGAACTTCTGACAGCATCCCATTATGTCAGACTGCATTGGGTAAGGTCATATAATCCATCATAACCTGACTTAATGAGGCAATTAAAAACAAATGCATTTCATGGGCAAACTGCTTGCTATGCAGCCCTTCTCTAATTCCACTTGGCTTCACAATTTCTTAGGGGTGAAGAGTCCAAGATGAACTAAAAGGAGTAAAGGAGCTATTTATTTAACTTCCTTTCAAGTACATAAAGCGTAAAAGTGATACTCTCCTTCAAACCACAGGTAAATAGCTATATACCTGAGGTGGCTGATAGCAGAAAAGTTTCCTCAGGGCTGAAGAGATCAAAAACACACACCAAAGGCATTTTGATCCCTTATTTTACTTTTTCTTTTTTTTTTTTTAAATTAAATTACATAAGGGCAGGATGATAACTAGGCTCTGCAGAAGGATTGAAACAGAACAACAAATTCCAAAAGCATCACCACAAATTATTACTGCAAACCCACACTGTTCTCTGTCACCACAGTAGTAGTACCCCAGCCTGAAGCCATGGCATGTCTGGAAATGCAGGGCTTTGTTATTTTTTCTTCAGTAAGAACAGCGCAGGAGGCTCCTCACTTCTACATACAAAGGTTGCTCCTGTGCCTACCTGTTACAGAAGACACAGCTCCAGCTAGAAGCAGTTTGGCTACTTGGATCCAGAGAACATCTTCCCCTCATGTACCACCCCTGTGTGTTGGTACATCAGCAGGTAATCTATTTTTCCTGTGATGGATTATTAGTCAGTGCAAGAGAAAAGGCAGCAAGCTGTTTGGGCTGACCACCTGGGATTCATTGTGCCTTTTCTCTTTTCTTTTTCCTTAACAAAAAGCCCACACGTGTTGGATCCTGCTCCATTGCCTTACACTAGACTCAGGCAGAGCACTCCTCACAGCTTGTGACTTTTGGAGAAATACAAGCAGCAGCACAACTGCTCAGCTTGTCCAGCTTACCAGAAGTCTTGTTTCAGGCAATTAGGAGGGGAAGATTTAACTTGTCATTGAGGAAGATGCAGCCCCCGGGTTTATCCATCACTTCAGTGGGGCACACCAGCAGAAAAGCCCCTGAGGCACAGATACCTCTCTCTACACTGCCATGTAATCACTGGTGAGAGCTCCCAGATGATTTTCCTGGGTCATTTACTGGTATCAGAGGTGACATTAATGCACTGCTCAAAACTCATTGGAGAGATCCCCCCCCTTCTTCCTCATCCTGAGTAGCTTGAAAGGAGCAAACCTGGCACTTCAGCAGCCAATGCAACACAAGATAGAGACTCCAAAGTGACCCCAGGGCACACACAGCATTCATACATGTACGGTATGGACACCACAGGTCACACAAACAGGGGCTACACAGCCACAAGTGCCAGTCTCCAAAAGGTGAATCGGACAACTCTGTGCTGATACAGCTGGGAACAAATTGTTTCGCTTTTTAAAAGCTGAGGCATCTTCCGACATATGCTACTAGCCCTGGTCATTTTTTTCTTTTGGAATCTGAGGCCTACCAGACAGCTGCTGGCCAAACCCAGGTTCAACGTAAGGGGCTGCTTTGGCCACAAATGACTGTGGAGGTATCCACTGCTTCAACACACGTGAAGGACACTTTTGGTGGGAGGAGAGATGGATTTGCTCATCCTGCACAAAAGTCAAGCACTTTGTAACGATTTCAAAAAATGAAGTGTAGTTCACCGTGATCAGGGAGACAGAAGAGATGGAAGCTTCACTCCCCTCCTGCAGGCCAAGGCTGTATCCCTCCCCACTGGGAACCACGAGGAGGGTGGAAGGTCAGTCTGCGCATTGCAAAGGTGGAAAGAGCTGCAGCCCTGCACAGAGCACTGCACATTTCCATGGATGTACAACACGGAGGCCAGCACAGCTGCACATGCAGTGCACAGTGACTATTAGCAGAACAAACTGTGGGAGAAATATATTCCTTTTCCTAGCAAAGTAGTTACTGCATTTATTTCGCCCAAAAAAAGAAAACTACAGAACTTCAAATGAGCAAGAATCCCTGAGTCCTCAAATATCTTCATAGTTATTGAATTGGGTGACCTGAAAACCATTGCTCACTCAATGGAGAAATGGGATTTTTATAAATACATGTATCAGCAAATGAATATTTAATGTTTTCTGTACATATCAGTGTTCAGGGTCTGCAATATTTAAGCTATAAGACTTGTCAGAAAATGTAGTAGCCATGAGATAATTACATCTCTGGGGTATTTTGATGTACAAAGGGCCGTCGAATGCTTGTATTATCTCAAGATTGTGATTCTGTCATGATTACAACATATACAGAAATAAGTTATTGCCAGTAAAAAAAAAATCCTACATGATGACCACTCTATAGTTTCCTTGGTTCAAAATAATAGTATGTTCTTTCATTATAAAAAATAATTACACCACTGTTGTCATTGCAACTGACACAATATTTCCAGTAGAAGCTGCTTTCTGCAGTAAAACACATTACTTAACAGACAAGAAATTCTCAACCTAAAATATGTTTTCTCCTGTTTATCCCCAAATTTAGAGGCAATTATAATTCTAGTCAGAAGGAAACCATTTCTAAAATATTCCTCTTCGTCCTTTCTGATACTTCTGAATAAAAATAAATGTCCCCTGTCAGCAAAATGCTAACATATGGGCTTTAGGAAGAATTCAGCCTATTTAAGTCCTTTGATGAATCAGGACCTAAGACTTTTTTAGATATCATAAGCCTAATTCTGCCCTCTCCTTTTATGCCAGTGTCAATCTAGACTAACCTCATTCCCTTTAACACAGCTAAATCCAGACTGACATCAGCACGGTCAGACCCAGCCTCCTGCTCTTCTAAAGGCTTTCTCACTGCAAAACCCAAATAAAATTAGTTGAAATGGCAAATATCTCCCTTGAAACTCCTTGTCCAGCAAAGTCCTACCCTGCAGGTCCAACCTGCATGTGGGAATACCTGAGAAGACATCACCCACATGCAGGTTTGCCAGTGCTATGGACTATTGGAAAATATTTCACTTTTTAGGATTGCCACTAAGCTGAGCCATGGGGGAGACTTATTTTTATGCAAGGGGAAAGCAGCGGTGCCAGCACTGATGTCAAAGCTTTGCCAAGCCTTTTCTCCATGGTGGATCTAGAGGGAAGGGGTCTGCACACAGGGTGGCAATGCAGCCCCTGCTCCTCCCTTTGCTGGCCCAGGGATTTCCAGGGATGCAATTGGCTGTCCCATGCCAGGGGAGAGCAACGCAATCCACACCACTGCTGTGCCATGAGCAGGGGGGACACTTGTCAAGAGGCCCAGAGCTGTGATTTCCACGAGTGTTTCTCGCAGCCTTTATAAATAAATTACTTACAGCAAATTGGTACTTCCCATCCCTTTCAGGGTGATTTTTACCAACCTCCTACGAGTCATAACTCACACTCTGAGAAAGGGACAAAAGATTTACGGGAGCTGTGTTGGAAAAGAAACAAACAAACAAACCATTTACAGCTTCCTATAGCAACAGGACAGATTGCAAGTAGCAAAAAAGAACAGCCGGTGTGTCACCCCTGAGATGGTTTGGAGACCGTTTTTCAAAGCCAGAAGACTAGGACAAATCATCCTGGAAGCTGAGATTGTAATCTCAGTGGGTTTCTACCCAGATAAATAAAGCTAATAAAAAGGACCAAGCAGAATCCAGGAAATTTTGCAGATGAACGAAACTTGCTGCTAACTGCCTCTCAGTTATGCCCTGTTCCTTTACGTTTGGTTCAGGATCAAGAGCATCTTGTGCAGAGAAGAATAATTTTAAAACATCCCCTGCCAAAACAATGAGCAGGATCCACAGCAACACATTGTTGCTGTGAGCAAGCAAAATAATTAATATTATTGCAGAAAAATGCTCACTCTCTTAGAGCTATTTTGTAAGGGGAAGGCATAAGATGACTTGGTTTCTCAAAAAAAAATAATTAAAACCTTCCTGTTCCCTCCCCATTTGCAGTTTGCTCAGTGCTGGAGTTGACCAAACAAGTTGGGGGCTCATCCTGCAAGACGCTGAGCAGCTCCTGTGACACACCAGGCATTGTGTGTCAAGACCTCATACCCCTAATTAATGACTAATTACAATACTGAAGCATTCTGCCCTGTCCAGTGAAGAGAGTCCAGCTGAGATTCAGCTGAACAAGTGATATATGCTCAACTTGCTGGAAAAACATGCCTTGTGTGGAGCGGGCTCAGAGCATAATTTAGCAAGGCACCACCGTGCCAGGACACGGGGAACCTGATCTGCTGGCAGACAGGCAGGCCCCAGGCAGCCCCAGGCTGCCAGCTCCCACTTCTCTGTGCTCAGAAAGCCGTGCACAAACACTGCCACTGCCTGCACCGGCCCTGACCACTCCAGACAGATTGCTCATAAAAACCACAGAAAACAGAACTGGGTGCAAGAATATTAAAACTATAAACTGCTTATGAAAGCCTTATGAAATACACATTTAAGGGGTTTTATTACTTTAATTCAGCCTCTGAGTACATAAATATGAAAGTGAACATTTTTAATTGTAGGGTATGTACTATTTTTAACTCAGAGTCTCATCTCCTTTCTCTTCAGTGGTTTAATGGTGATTACCAAAAAGGCAGCAGCCCTTCCACACACCAATGAATCTACAGATCTAGGGGCCTCTCAGAGCCCATTCACCTCACCCCAATCAAAGGCTGCTCTAAATCCAGGGTCCCATGGTCATACCTCCTCTATATCAGTAAATCACTGTAGCATCCAAGTGATTCACAACTATTATGAAATTGAACTTCCTCCTCAGAGGTGAGGGTGTTTCTGCTCTCCACCAAGGTCCTGCCACAAATGGCCAGAAAAGATGTTTCTTCTTCAAAGTCCCATTTAAATTTTCCAGAAAAGATGTAAAAGAAAGTTTTACTTTGCCCTTGTTTTGGCCAGCAGCTCTGCAAATAGTCTGCAAGAAACTGCTGCATGGGAAATGAAGGGGGTTTGGAGATCCTGCACGTGATCAACACAGAGACCACACAGTCTAAGATATCTTGGTTCTGTGCATACAACTAAACAAGCTTTTCCCTCTGATGAAATATAGGCCAACACGTTCCCCTTGCTCTCTTCCCCAAGAGGCACAAAACATTAATTCAGTCGTTTCATTAATTCTGACTTCACACATCAAAGTGAATTGCTCTGGGTTTGCTTCTGGGTGGGACTGAAGATGTTCCAAACACCAGAGATCGATGGGAGAGGGCATTTGAGACCCAGTGTGAGGCCAGACACCCGCATGGACAAGAACTGCTTGAAGATGGCAAAGGCTGTTCAGGTGCAGGTTAGAGCACGGCAGGCATTAAGGAAACTACCCTTTAAAGAGAAGTATAAGTTCACTTCAATCTCTTCTTTTTACAATTCACTTTTCTATGATAACGTCATGCTAGAGGCTGCTTGAGCCCTGCCACGTAACTCTCAGGTCCTGTAGATGCTGTCTAGTTTCCCGCCTCTATGAAAATATTACAACAGTAAATGCACACACCACTGTCCCTGCCCCTCCTGCCAAATCAAAGCTCCCTCTGTGCTGGGAGATACAGTGTGAGGAAGAGCTCTGCTGCTGCTGGCTTGCCCCAGTGGGACAGGGGAGACTCAGCAAATGGAAGTATTAAGGGAAGATTGCACAGGCAGCTCTGGAAAGCAGGGAAA
The DNA here is from genome assembly GCA_013399875.1 of Gymnorhina tibicen. Lineage (NCBI taxonomy): Eukaryota > Metazoa > Chordata > Aves > Passeriformes > Artamidae > Gymnorhina > Gymnorhina tibicen. The sequence goes on along the minus strand of VXAZ01009468.1, from coordinate 385,618 downwards.
TCCAAGCACAGGAAATTCATTTATCCCAGAAAAGATGACAAGTGTGAAAAAATGCAACCCATCTCACTTTTGTACTTTAATTCTGTACTGTCAACAGGCTCCATGTACAGGCTACACATCCCAGGCTGTACTCTGCAGCAACTGCACTGCTCAGTGCTCGGATGGTACAAGAAACAAGACAAGCTGGAAAAGACCTAGAAACAGGGAAGTTTCCTAGAGAGAAAATCCTATTTCTTCAAGAGATCTCTGAGCTCATCATCTCCCTTCTTGTCTGCAAGAGGAGAAACCACCTTGCCCGAGTTGCAGGAAGGTCACTGCTCTCACTGGTGCAAGCCCCAGGCAGTGGTTGCACAGCACTGCAGGCACAGCAGCTGCCCACATGTAGGAGCAGGACTCTGTGAATTACCTTCAGTGTCCCCAGGACTGCCTCAGTTCCCAAAAGCCCTCTTGGTTTCTGCAGCCCTCCTTCCCCTGCCTTTCACCCTTTGGGATATGAAAAGCTTCTGCTGGTGGTACAGCTCTCAACCTCTGCACATAAAGCTCTCCAAGAGCTAAAATACAGCTCCTGTAAACAGCACTGGCCTAAGATCCTGTATTCAGACCTCGACCGTGTATTCAAATCCTCACCGCTGTCCTCCTGAATGGTTACACACCCAACTGCTGTGTCTTTGTAGGGCAGGATTTTTTATCATTTAAGAGTAACGATGATTTCATAGACACGCACTTGTCCCACCTAGGGACAAAACTCATCTGAATTCATCACTAGACCAACAGCAAACTAGAGTAGGGAAAAAAGAGAGGTCCTCCCAGAATAGCCTTATGGACAGTGCACTCACCTTAGCTGTGGGAAGAGAGTTTTAAGCCTGTACCCTGACCAGCTATAGTACAGTGAGTTGAACCTGAATTTCACACACATCATGCACAGTTCCTGTAACAAGTTTTTGCACATTTCAGACTCCCACCATCTCAGTTTGACCTGTAATTTCACTCAGGAGCACAGACTCACTCCCAAGCACATCTACTCTCAAGTTTCCTCACATCACCACCACGGTCTCTGCAACTCACTCTCATGGAATACAGTGACTGGTAAAAATACAGACAAAGAGATAAGGTGCAAAAATCCACTGAAGAGATGAGGGACAGAAAGCAGAAATAAAACCTCAAGCTCCCAAAACAATTCTATAGAAGGAAGCTGACCATGAAAGTGAGAACAAAAATAAGGTGCAAAGACTGTATTGAAAGGATCACATTCTTCCAAGCTCCCTCATCTGAGTTTCCCAGCTTCTTGCAGGAACAAGAATCTCCATTCTGGAGAGCTGAACTAAGGGTTGAATCAGGGAAGACATTTCACACTGCAAAAGAGGAATTTTCAGAAAACACGGGAGGAGGAAAGAAAAAAAGTAGTCTTGGGAGAAGTAATTAAGCATTTTCCATCAAATTTGACATTTGGCATCTGCTCAGGTGTCTGTTGAGACTTGCTTTGTTTCCAGTTAATATGTACGACATAATGTGATTTAGCCTTTGGCTAAATAACTCTCGAGAGTCCACATTCAGGGAGAGAGACAGGCAGGCTCAGGGGTGGGAGGGAGGAGATGGACAGCATCTTATTTACTTGGCTTTAAACAGTGATGTGGGGTATTCTGGCTGCATAGCACCACATGCCAGACAGACATGCCAGAGAAGCAGTACACCCTCATCTGAAGTGGATTAGGCCCTGACTAAATAGCATGGCTGCAAGCGAGGGCAGCACTGAAGAGATTATGCTGCATACAAGGCTCAGCAAGCCTTGCTGTTACTGGGGATGTTTGCGCTGCTATGAGGCGGTTGAAATGAAAGAATTGGTCCCATAACTGATTACATACATCTTTAAGTGCACAGTCCTCTTTGCCATGTAAAGCCCAACATTTTCCAGATTCTAGCACTGAGCTTTGCAAACCCCAGAAAACACAAACTAAGGCCCCAGCTTAGTGTGGAAAGGAAGCATGCTGGTCACTTCCAAAGCACCTAGGAAAGCACAAGTTCTGCCCCCTGCCCCAAAGCTCATGACCTTCTCCGCATTCTCAGTTTGGCAGGTGGATCCAACCCTGCCACATCAGCAGCAAGCAGTGCCTCCCAACTACAGCCAGCAGGTACTTGCAGAGATCAGGGCTTCCCACAGGAAGATGAACAGGTGATTTTGGGTGCAAAAGCAGTGATACAGTCATGTTATGACCTCACAAGGTACCCAGATGAAGAAAAACTACCAGTCAAGAAGATTGCAATTAAGGCTTTTGGCATGAGCAACAGAGGTGAGCCCTTGGAAATCACCTTCCTCAGCATTCACAGGGGACGCATCTGGAGCAGAGCCTGGTGATCCAGGCTCATTTTTCTGAGGTGTAAATTGGCTGCCAGTCCCTGCACTCCGAGTTTGTGGAATGGAGATGCAGGACTATGCAGCCCTTCAAGCCCCCAGCTGTACTCATAACCCTGCTCCATTCACTGCATCTCCTGCCCATGCTTTTGGCTTCGCATGTGGCTGTTTCCTTATCCCTGCTCACAGCAGGGAAGTAATGAAGCATCTGACATCCCCCTCTCTCACTGCTGACACAGGGGGTGCCTGTCCCCCAACACAGAGACAGCTAATTAAAGTGGTTTTCCTTAATCTTTACCCCTCTCCTTGCTCATGCCAACAAATTGTGCAATCCATATTTATGACTTCCGTATTTCAAACACAAGGGCTTCTGGAACAGCACAAAAGTATTTTTTCTGTGGCCCACAACTATGTAAAAGGGGCCAGCCACAGACCTAAGGTAGACTTGAGGCACAAGTGCCCAAAACAAATATGCATCTTGGAACAACAGCATTCACCATGGCTGAGATGTGAAGGAGAAAGGAATAAATCACGATAAAAGGGAGCAGTGCAGGATTTGCTCTGAGGTGCTTACTGCAGGCTAAACTGACAGCATCTGCCCCGAGCCCTCCTGAAAGTGTCTTTCATCTGGGTTTCTGTTAAATGCATGATTCTATTTACATACATCCAACTAATTCAATCAAAACTGAACTCTAAATTGGTCCTCAAGGGAATCCTTGAAAACACTTTTTATCTTCATGCAGAAATGAAGATTAGAAGGAAAACTGGGTTGAAGAACTGTCTTCCCAAGCAGCTCAGAAATACTGTAAAACTTGCAAGAAGCAGAACCCACCTTGGCTTTAGGCAGGGTCACAGCTCAGTACTCAAACACTGAGTACTAGCAAGGGCTAGTACTCGACAAGGGCTTTGACACTCGAGGGCTGAGGTGACAAGTGGTAATGGCCATCTTCATACTCATGAGGTCCTGCTGCAGAGGGGCCCAGGCAGGACACCTCTCCTGGCTTTCAAGACACCTTTCTGTCTCTCACCTAACAGAGCTACAAGACAAAGGATTTTAAAAGCCACAGAAGTACTAAAAAAGGCAATCAAACAGGGAGTTAAATCCCACCTCTTACCCTTCATGAAGCTTTGCTCTTCCTAAGTAGTGCTGAGCTTCCCCGACCCTTCTCAAAGCCAAAGGGCAGAGCATGATATTTTCCTTTCATCCACAGCATGCTAAGTCACACAAAGAAGCACCCTCCCTTGACTGCTCTGTTTTAACACTGAACTACACTTCAGCTTGCAGTAACTCCACTGGGCTGGCGAGATGTAGAGAGATAAACTTTATACTGTGGCACATATGGCAGTGGGAGCAGCAAGACAAACCCATGGTGCCTCACCTGCTATAGCCAAGGCTGATCTCCAGCACCAAAATCCCACTGCTCTCAGTCCTTTGCCTCTGTCCAGTATGTCCAGTTATCCTGGACATAAATCCATGGATTTGTCCATACAGGAACACATGGAGAATACCATGACACTTCATAAAAAGCACTCAACAGCCACATTATTGTGAGGACCTTTTCCTGTGAATAAGCTGGTGACCTAGACTGAAAAGGCAGCAATTCGGCTACAAATCCCTTGAAACAGTGATTATGGTATTCAGTTAAATTCATGTGTTACAACATTCCCAATTTTTGATGCAGATTTGCCATCTTTGTACAGATATATCCTTAGCAATTCAGTTTGCCTTCACAAAAGACAACCTCTGGATCACAGGATAATTTTTGAGCAATTTTGTATAGCAACAACAGCATTTCCAGTGAAAGAAACACTGGGGTATTAATACTAGACAAACCTCAGTTTAAAAGAGGTTGCTATGCTAAGCAGTGTGGTATTTGGGCCAGCTGGAAAACAACAGGAAGAAAACTTTGTAACAGAAAAGAAAGACAATATGGGATGAAAATAGTTCATACAGGGAAAAATACATCTGCTTTTCTTCTGATGGGCTTAATGTAGGGTTTTCTGTGTAAGATGCTGATGAAAACTGCTATTGACTGACACAAAGTCTCCCTTTTTCACATTTCCTCCTAAGAACAGCAGCAAGCTAAAAGGACTTGACATCCAAACAACGGCTTAATCCTCTACTGAATAAATCAGCAAATGTCCAACACTGAGATTAACTGAACTTTGCTGCCTTCAGCAGTGGGCACAAGAGGATATCAAGTGAAGACCAGGAAGAGGGCAGGTGTACATGACACCTGCACGAAATCTCCCAAGTCTTAAACTATCTTCTTGTCTATGTTCTTCTCAGCCTGATCTTGATCAACATATCGCTCTACCAGGCACTTCTCCAAGCTATATGGAAAGGAGGTCTGTGAAGGTCTCTACAAACCTCCTGCATTTATAGCATTCTTTGGAAAGGAATTCTACAAGCTCACTGTGAACCACCTCCACTGGTAGAATTTGGCCCACTACCATCATAAAGCATGTATGGGTTGAGATGCAATATTCTGTAATGGCCTTAAGCAAGAGTGGTTATGAAACAGAAGTCAGAGTCAAACAAAATTTGCAAAGCTGAAATTCTAAAGGAAAAGACATGCACTTAATGAAGTACAACTGTATCACCGCTGCCATTAAACTTTATTGCATTTCTTTGAAAGTTAGGCTGACACAAAGCAGCTGACTTCTGCGGAAAAAACAAGTATCATATGATGGAATTTTGGGACTGAAACCTTATAATGCAAAATTTCTGGTTATTAGCTAAATGAAAGCATATTGAATTCCTTAATCACTATGAAGAAGTGCAATAAAGACAACAAATTGTAACAGATCTTGTCAGTTGGATCCAAAAAAACTACAATAAGCCAAACCTACCATGTCTGCAGTGGCAGCTCCTCTGGGAGCTAAAAAAACCCTGTGTTATCACCTTGGGATTCCAAGGAGAAAAAAATGTTGGTAGGATCACAGCAAGAGTAAAGCACTTCACTGCTGTGTGACCAAGGCTAAAACACCACACCCCTCGAAGGGCTCAAGGCCAAGCTGGATGGGGCTTTGAGGAACCTGTTCTAGTGAATGGCATCCCTGCTCATGGCAGAGAGGTTGGAATTGGATGGTCCTTAATGTCCCTTCCAACCCAAACTTTTTTATGATTAAGATGCCTTTATCACTGACTGAGCAAGAGGACCTCTTATCTGTCTTCTGTTAGCTCTTGCAACAGACTTCTCCCCAAGTCTTCCTCATTTCTGCAGCTTCTGACCTGTTTAGGACTCTGATTAGGATCAGATCCAAGAGAACATGCAACTAATACAAGCACTTTATGCCATTCAAGAAATCTTGTTTTCAACCAAGATAAACAGTGATTATGGGGGCCTGTCTGACATTGCTATACATGTCTGATACCATCTGCTAAATCTATCCACTGGTGTTGTTAAATCATCTGGGAGATTACACAGAGCACTCACCATGGTGATTTTTGAATGCAACAGAAGAGAATGTGAGTCCTGAAGCTGGCCTGAAGGAATCTGGTGAATAATGTAGCTGACATCTCCCCATGCTCAGCATCACTTCCCTCCCCTCCCCTTCTTGCTGGCCTATCCTTCTACCTGTAGGGCTTCTTGCTGCCCATACCCAACCCACCAGCATCGCTGCCCCATCACTTTACAGTCACTTCAAATCAGGAAAGGCTCCCAGGCTGAGCTTTAAAGAGGGGAATATGCATTGCTAATGATACACCCTCCCTAAGAAGTTTTCTGCAGGGAGTAGTGCATGTCCTTAGTCCCATAAGTGGGAAGCTGCAGGCAGAAAATCTTACCTCTTATCTCATTTGGTCTTTGCACTTTGTGCCTGTATCCCTGCACCCTGTATGAATTTAATACTGAGCCCAAGGCTTTACTGATCATCTTGCTTACAGACTGAAGGATATCCCTGGCACATTAAGGTAAAGCAGTCAGACACTTCAGCTTACCCCTAAAATGGAGGTAACTCAGATTTCCAAGGAGTTGTTCATAAGATATAATGCTCCCTTTGACAATCCCCTGTCTGTTCCAAGCACCAATTCCCACAGAGCTGTCGCAGCATTCAGACAGCTGTCATTGCACCAAGGACAAAGGAAAACCAAGCTAATTATTACATATTTATACTTCATTTCCAAAGAGACATCAAAGAATATATTTTGCTCCCCATTTCCAAAAATCAGAACTGATCAGAGAAACTTCTCAGAAATCTACCAGGTGATTTTCCAGCCTCAGAGACGCCATGCCCTGGACTTGGTGGTGGCTCCAGTCCTCACCCTCAACACAGGCCCACAAGTACTTAATTCCAAGTTTTGACAATCAACATCTTCCAAAAAACTAATGAAAAAATTAGCTCAAAAAAAGCCACTCTAAAACCCAGTTTCTTGACTTAACACAATAACTTAACTGACCGGTACTGTGTGGAAGCTTTCAACTGATTCTATTTTAAAACTAAGTCATTCAACGCCTACTGTCAAACATACATCTTAAGAAATATATAAAGCCCATGTGAAGGTCTAGAGGAGACGGCAATCATGTTATTTTACTCAATCCAATTTCTATCTGAACACAGCTCAGAGACCACAGTCTCAATCTAGCATGGCAGGCAGTGGGAAAGTGAATTGCTTCTGCTGTGTCTTCGGCCAAGTTTGTTGCTGAATAGCAAGCAATACTAATACAAACAAAGAATATTTGGCAATTATTTTTATTTCACTTTTAATTTTTTTATAAGACGGACAAATCAAAAAATAAAACCATCTCTATTTAGAGGGTCAATTAGACCAAGCAGGAAAAAAGAAAAAGATATCAAATTGAGACAATATTTTAACAGTTTCCTTTATGTTTGCTGTTTGTCTCTGCAGAAATTGCTGCTTTTGGATCTCTCTGCTCTCCTGTCCCCTCCTTCCAGCACAAGTTACTTTACTAATCCTGTACCCAGCACATGCAATGTGATGCTGCTGCTCTGCAGCTGAATGGGCCCATCACTATTTCATGTGTTTGGAAACCTTTTCTCTTTCAGAACATCTGGTTTCAACTTAAAACCATGTTCTGAAATACACTGAATTGAATTCCTGGGGAAGTGAGCAGAAGCATCACTGCACTCCTCCATCCATCATCCTCCTGGGCTAGAACACAACACCCCCCTTTCAGCGCTCTACTTACCAAGAACAGAACCCCTCCACAGCTAACTGCCCATCCTTAAAGCTTCAATTTGAAACACTGCTCTGGCCACATGCAGATGACCTCCTGTTACTGGGAGTTAGATATCACAGCTGTAACTCTCTGAGCTCCCCTCTCCCATCGCTGCAGTTGGGCTGCAGCTGCTATTCACACAGTTATTTTCCTCTCCTCTGAGTAAAGTTACCCAACTGCTATTATATCAATATTGAGACCCTCTGACTTCTATATTACACTTACATTGTGGCTATTATTTGCATGTTTATGCTTTCCTGTGGGTATAGTTACCTGATACTATTATCTGTGTAGTTAGTTATATCTTCCTAAGGGTGTACTTATTTCACCAGCTGTATTTAAATCGTCTTCCACAGCTGTAGTTACATTGTCAGATTTATATAAATAGTGTGGTTACAGTCAAGCAGGCAATGCTTGCAGTGCTGCAGTTATTTATACAGCACGAGGATCCCATGGTATAAACACCTCACTCAGAAGCTGAGTTACACTGCTCTGTATATAAATAATTGGTGGGAAGGTGGCTCTCGATCACATGACTCCTACTTCAGAGTAGAGCACAGCACAGAGAAGGGAGACAGCAAGGTATTGGCCCCTGTGCCCCACAAGGGATGTGTCGGCTTCAGAACTCCAAATTTCTCAAAATTTCTTTTCTCAGACAGAAAATTTCTCATGTTGTTCAGTATCATAATTTTCCAGGTGAACTGATGTACCTGCCTAAAGGACTTGCACTATTTCCATCACTACAATATCTCAGTGCCAAGTCTCATAAGACAAAATCCACTAACATACAGGCTTAACTAGCAGCAACGAGGTATAGTGTGACAGCCAGGCAACACCACACACACTGGGAACAGAAAACCGATTATTTTCTCCTAAAGGATGAGGAGTTTCACTGCTACTGTGCCACCAATTCATCAACAGAAATGATTATGTTGATGCAGCAGGTTAATACATGGCAGATCAGATCAAAGGTCCACCTAGGCTCATCATTCCTTCTTATACAGCAACCACACATCACAGCATGAAAAAAAAATATGAAAACTGGACAAATCTAGATGGAAACTAGCCCTCTCCATCTCTGCCTTCAGTCCTAGTCACTCTTCCCCAGCCCATATTCATATATTCACCTCAATTAACACCTACCCTGCAATGCTGTAAGAGCTGTACTTGCATAGATGTCTGGGATAGGACTCCACCAGCAAATCCTTCCTCACTTTCTTCAGGCACCCAGCTCTCTTTGGCTTCCATGGCGAGGATTACATTGAGCAACACCTGCCGCTCTGTCAGAAGCATTTTGCACTAATATGAATCACTGTCCTTCCTGACAGTGTTCAGAGCCACACGCATCCTAAGAATTGGCAGAAGGGATTGCTACAGCAAGCAAAGCCAGTAGCTCTGCAGAGATTTGATAGTTTGACAGGGAATCTCCTCAAGGAAACATCTCAGTGAAAAAAATACAGGAGTTCAATGTGATGGGTCCCAGAAGAGAGACACTTTAATGCTCCACTTTAAAACTGCATGTGAAACAGTTTGGAAGTGGCATCCTTGGAGCAGAACTGGCAAGAGACTCTCCACCAGCCTACAAAAGAGTTCACCTCCACTCTGGTGATGTCACCAGTGGGGTCCTTGGCACCAGGAAGGAATATTTGCAGCTCTCCTCCAGTGCAATGGTGAAATAAAAGCCCTTTCATACATAGTGATGGGAGGGAAAAAAAGCATTGTTTCTGTGCAAGTGTAAAATTCAGGCAGTAGTCAAACATCCAATACTTTCTTGTTTCTAGTGTCACTGCAGATTTCCATTGAAACATCCCCAAGGACACATACTGCACGTTGTGGCAGATGAGATTTTTTCTTTTTTTACCATGTAGGTTTTCCCTTTGTGACACCTTCTGCCGATATAAGATTTTCCTATTACAGGAATTCCAAGTAAAGCAACAAACCTTTAAAATATTTTTTAGAATTGCAAAATTAAGTCTTTATAAAATAGGTGATCTCAAAAAAAGTCCTCCAATTTCAGAGTAGTACTTAAATTACAATATAATTTATATTTGAAGTGAGATGTCAGCATAAATGCTTAGTCCAGGCTCATCAGATTGTTGGGGTTTTTTTAATGTGATAAAAATTACTCACTCATCAGTGTTATCTCTGTACTTTCAGTCCCTACAGAAGTCCTGGAAACATTAAAGAAAATGCATTTCCCACCACCACATACCCAGTCTTCAACTGCTTCAATTCGTAACATCTGAAGCCAGGAGACACCATTTGATACCAGTGGCAGATCTCTTCTAACACAGACCATTATCTTTTGCCCAGTTTTCTTTTACCAAGCTCAGCAGTGCATAATTTCCCGAAAAATATCTTCCACAAAAGCGTTCAATCATGATCTGAAGGTATCGAGAAATGTTAACTCTCCTCTATTCTTTACCTTCTTAATCTCAATGATTATCTAAAATTACTCCTTAAAACATTCATCACTCTTCTGCTATAGATTCATCTGGCTCCATCTTTCAGCCATTAATTCCTGTTATGCATCTCTCTGCTAGACTCAAGAGCTTTTCAATAGCCAGCATTTTACAATAGTAGAAATATTTATTTATAACCTGTAACTAAGCCACTGCAAAATTATGTTGATAAGCAAACCAAACAGGTTCAGATAATACTTCAAGGTGCACCCAAACGTCTAGAAGCTTTTCTGCATTTGCCAAAACAAAGATTGAAGCCCAGTCATCACTAGGGATAAAAAAAAGGACTTTTCTTGTGCATCTGCTGCAGGCTAAGATACTGGCTAATATAACCCATCTAAAATCTAAATCAGAAAATCTCTCTCAATCTCCACCTCTCTCTTACACATTCACAACAAATGGCCAGATGAGAGATTTCTCTGTATGAAGAGTTAGTCCTGATTCCTGGATACCACATGACGCTTCCTTCTTTCACAGGGGTATATATGGCACCCTAATCTTATCAAGAGGGTCCATTAGACTTGGATTCCCTTGAATACCCTTGGAATCCAACAGGATATTACCTGAATGTATTAGATCACATCCATCAGATAAATGCTTTTTATGCCTATAGATCTTGTGATTCCCAGGTAAACAACTGAAACAGTCTCTCTGTATATCTTATAAAAATCAAAGACTTCCTCACAAGTAAAGATAATTTTTTTTTTCCTTTTTTTTAAGAAAACAGTCATACACCATGATGGAAACCAGACACTGTTCTCCCAGGTCTCTGTCCTTACAAATCACAGGGGCAACCACTTAGACAATCTGATGAATCACTATACCCATGACCTTCAGGATAAAGTATTCATGGTATATTTGAGGCATAGTGAAGACAGAGACTGACCAGATATTTGGTCTTACATGCTAGTCCGATCTTTGAGGCATAGAATGTGTCAAGGGGCTTTTCACGGGCAAAACTTGTTTGATGGCCTTTGTAAAATAAACGTTGCATGTTTCTTTCTTAGTTTAAATACTTGGCTGCAAGCTATGCTTCCCCGATCACCAAGATTAAGCCTCAAAACATCTGTAAACTGGTACAAAATTTTATGCACCTGAAACAGTTTTCACGTGTCTGTGTTTGCAGGACCAGGTATTTTAAAATCCCAGACATATATCTTTAATTATTATAAAAGTTTTTTTCCAAATCTCGAGATTATTTCACATGATACTGCAAGGACACACTTAAATACCAAGACATAAAAAGTCCCTAACTTTTACCATTTTCTAAGCTTATTCAAGGAAAAAATGCTATTATAGAACAACTGTTTGGGGGAATCAGATTAGATAGCAACAATGGTAATTAGGAGATAGAATACATTCTCCTAATTGTGCAGCCAAAACCTGTGTGCCTCAGTGGCCCACATACAGATGCAAATATGAAGTACTGAAAATGACTTGCACTTCAGCTCTGTCCTCTTCTTACAGAGTGTCCATGCCCTGATTTATCCAACCATGAATAACAGACATGGTCAACAGCCAGGCTGGGCATGGCTGGTAGAGGACAACACAGCAAGGGAATGTTTTGACTGCCAGCTTTTTGGTCAGTTTGGGTGAGTAGGTGATTCTGCATTATCCACAGAAAAGTCAGTATTGCAAACTGAGTACAAAACTACAGGTCAGCCACAGGTTCCTCCCCCTCCAACTCGTATCTGCTCTCCACATTCCTCAGCAGCAGCAAATATGACAAAAACAATTACACCCAGCCAATCACTCACCCTTCCCTACCAAATACCAAAACCCTGTAGCTTTCCAGGCCATAAAAATACAGCTGCAGCCTCCTCAGTTGACCAGTTAAATATGCTTATCTGCCAAGAGCAAATTTAACCTTTCTGGCCACACAGCAAGGGCTGCTCCACAAGCCCAGTGCAGCAGAATAATGCAGGACTGGCAAGTCTCACCCAGGAGCCCTGGGGATGCCTCTTTCAGTGTCAATCACCGTGGTGTCCACATACTGCTAAAATCAGCAGGACTGCCCTCAGCACAACTAAGCAGCTGATTTTGCACAAATTAAATTTGGCAAAGATGTTAAATGTCATGGAGTGAGACACTGAGATGGCAGCATTTAGCAAAATGGGGGAAAAAGCTCTCTTTCCATCTCACTGGGAGGAGGTAGGCTTTGAGGAGATTTGCATGCAATTTGAATCAGCAGATGATAATACAACCTGATTCTGATTGTAATAGCTTGCTATAAGTGTTAAATGTGTCCCATTAGAAAGAAAAATTTGGCTTGCTACAGGTCATTTTCCCCCTCTTTGTAATTATTCTGGGCACTTCTGCTGATACCCAAGCCTGTGTGCCAGGTGTGCAGCTCTAACAGGGGTTGGCCTGCACAGGTTTCTCAGGTTTGCACACATTCTCTGCCATATTCAGCCCAAATTCAGATGTCTGTCTTGTTCAGGCTGCACATTCAAGAAACATTAGATGTAGCACACATGCTAGACGTTATGCTTAAGAGAAATCTTCTTTGTGTCCTCATCTCCTCCACATTTCAATACCAGTTTTCTAATTTCTTCCTCTCCTCTTCAGCTCAATTGAAGTCACACCATGAAGCTGACACGGGAAAAACACCAAAATCCTACCTCAAATTATGACAATTTTTAGAGCAATTTCATCCAATCATCCATGAGCTATCAGTTTGGTTTTTTTCCCCTATGCAATCTGTCTCCTACTCTGATGATAAAAAGAAGTAATTATCACTGATACTTTTTCTCTTTTGTAAATACTAGAGATGGGATAAAATTGGCCATTTGATTCAGAGTTTCTTTGGAGAACTGGGGAGATTTCACTTTCCAATTTCCAGATCCCAGATCTACCATACAGTTTAGGTTCCTGGTCACTTTGAATTTCAACACGATTCAAATGATGCAAGAAAAATACTTCTATTACATTATTTTCCACATCCACAAAAACCTGGAGAGCACTATCTCTGACCTCCCCAGTTCTGATACACACACACAGGCATATTTGTAGCACAGTTCACAGTTCATTAGCATCTCTTATTTAATTAACTCTTCCTGGGTGTCTCACTGTAGTAAATGCGCTTTTATTTCACTGTGTCCAAAACCTAGAAAAGACCCCCATCTCTGCCCACCTAGGAAGAGATTTCTCACAGAAAGTAAGAAAAAGAAAGAATCAGCATGAGGGACAGTTTTATCCTTCCATGTCCTTAGGAATGACCCAAGAGGTTGGTGCACAGCGTGGTTCAGCACTTCAGGCAGTGGGGTTAATGGTCAGGAACATAACACAATGAGATTTATTTTCTCTATACCATCTTTCATAGAAGAGAGAGGACTGCTCTAAAGATTAAGAACAAGAGTTTCATAAAAGCTTCTCAAGCCAAGAACTAACAAAAATATGGCTTAGCCAAAATGAAGCTCCCATTATGGAGGTCCAGAGGCCCAGACATGAGATCAGTGCCACTGTGGGCCACGCTCTGCAGCACAGAGGCTGCTTGGTGGATGGGACAGAAGTCCTGGACAGATCCCAAAACACACAACTCTCCCAGAGGTGAATGAAGAGCTCCTTACTTAAACCACAGCAGTTTGATCACACACTGAATGTTCAGTTCAAACAGACCAGGGCTGCTGACCTGCCCTTAGCACAGCCAGTGCCACCTCTGATAGCACATGACAGCGTGAGAAACGTGATGTCACATGCGCTGAAGGCAGCAGATGCTGATAAACGACCTAATATCAGGCAACTGAAAATAAACAAGCAGAGGGGAAGCTATCAACAGAGCCTCTGTATTTAGGTCCTCCCCATTGACATCTTGTGGTTGAAACTAGTTATGTAGGGGAAAAAAACACAAACTAATTCTACAAAGCCTCTGACAATGGGTCTGATTCTGATCTCTGTTCAAGGAAAGCAGCTCCTGACTGCAGAGCTTGAACACTCTTACATAAGAAATGCAGAGGCAGCAGACAAGGTTGACGTTTGTGCTCCAGTGATGCCCAAAGGGATTCTGTCAGTGACTAAGATGGAAAAACAGTCACCCCCAGAAGTAAAAATTATTGCAAGGAACAACTTCTCAATATTCAGACTGTGCACACCAACTCTGAGTGAATTCACGGGTTGCTTCCTAGCTTGGATTTGTTTCTCTCTCTGTTGCTGACTGGACAGACTTTTCCCATGGGAGAGCTTATATTCTGCAAGTCTCAGTGCTCAATTTTGGAAAAAAAATCACCAGAAGCCTCTTAAAATTAATTCCTGTTGGATGAAATGCACCACTCAGAAAACTGCTGGCATTTAACCTGTCAAATTAAAAATCAGAGGGTATTCCCAGAGTGGCCAAGCCTTATGATTTTACTGGGAGTCCAAACATCTAGTATTTCTTTTAAATCTGCAGTTCCTGAAGGCAAATGTGAGAATCTTCATTTTCATTTTGGAAAAAGCCACACTTTTAAACTTCACAATTACCAACAAAAAGGCTCTGAAGACACAAACTGACTGTGGCTTAAAGGCTAAGGAATCATAACTCATATCAAGGACTCTAAATATATTTATAAAGAGAAAAAATAATTTAACATCTAAACTCACACTTTGAGGCATTAGAGACAGCAAATCTAGTTAAAGAGAATTAATTCAGGAGAATATTTCAGTACTAGACAATGAAAGGTGGAAGAAGAGTCAAAAACAACTCAATTTTGCACATGACTGAACAGACCCAAAAAACATAATACAAAATATTTTTCAAAGTTCTATAGGTAACAATAAACAGAAAAATATTAGGGAGACACAAGGCAGTGCAGAACAGCAGCAAGGGCAGAGGAAAGACACTGAGACCCACCACATGCCTCTTACTCTAATTCAGGACCACATAACCCAAAAGGATTGTTGTTCCAGGCAAGGGTGAACATGCAAAGATGAGTTTAAAGCATTTCTGCATCCACACTACAGATATCTGAGCCAGGAAAGCTACTGGGGGATTTCAGCAACTACATCTCCAGAATACTGACAGGATCTAGTTCCTGATTTACTCCTTTGGTGTTCTTGCACACAAGGGGCTGATTGGCTGTGGCTGAAGATGAGGGGGGTTCTCACTTTTGAGCACACCGCACCATCGCTGCCTGTGAAATAGCTCCTCTGTTACACAGCTTGGAGCAGCACCCCAGACTTGCACAGACAGTTCTGTGCTGCCTGCAGGTCTGCCGGGCAGGAGAGCCCTCAAAGCCACCACTGACTTTGGACACCACTGGTTTCTGGATCCTCAGTTGAATGGGCCAAAGACCCAATTCCTGCAACACAGTACTCTTCACAAAGCATCTGCTAACCTACATGCCCAAAAGTAGTTTCCCCTTCTATAATTACTGGCGAGATCCTCGAGTACATTTTCATTTATAGCCAGAGGATAAAACATGCCAAAAGCTGTAAAATAACTTTGGTCCCTGCAGCCACTCTGTCCCACATAGGTTCATAAATCACTTCTGCAAATATTGCCTTTAAATCGGGATTTGAGGTGAGGTTGCAAACACAGCAATAACCCTTCAAACCGTCCATTTTGCCTCCACCACCTGCAGCGATTTGCAGGAGAGCAGTGAGGTGCTCATCCCATGGACACTTAGAACACCACTTCAGCAGGAAGAAGCTCTTCAAGTGTCCAGCCTCTTCTGAGAGCACAAGGAGGATATTTTCAGTTTTAAAATATGCTATTGAGAGCGCAGGCTACCACCTTGCCAGCCTGAAAGGAGCTCTTGAAGTAACGAATGACTCCTGTTGTTCCTACCAAAACAGGGTATCACTCATCCTGACAGCATGATGTATGTGTTCCCCACGGCTGTGCAATGCATGGAGCCACCCGTGCAATTCAGAGCCATTTTACAGTAGGGCGCTACGGGGTTCATATCTTTATGTAGTTAAACAAATTCTCTATTTCTTTATTGTTCATTCAACACACAAAGATTTAGCCATTACACAGGCCCCTTGCTTGTAACAAAACAAAAAAAAAAAATTGATTTAGCCTCCCAGGCTCCATTTCCTCCTGAAGAATTTGAAATGCTCCCAAGCCAACAGAGCAGGAGAAGGAAAGCTGTTTCATTAGTTACTTTTCCAGGTGAAAAGTTAAGGGCAAAATTAAGGAGTCAAGTCTCACTCAGATCTAAGGCCCCTCCACACTTGATCAAACTATGATAATTAGCTGGTTTCTACCTCTAAGCGCCCATTTCACACTGTGAGCTTACAGGAACCTAGAGGTGGCAACATAAAAACCTACAACACCAAGTGCACTTCAGCTTCCCTAGGATCCAAAATCCCAGGAGTTTCCATAACCTCCAGGGTCAGCTTTCCCAAACAAGGGTTTGAATATTACAGGGTTGGATGCCAGAAGTAAAGTAAATAAAGAATAATTAATTACTGATAGGTTCTCTACAACAGGGTAAAAGCAGCAGCTGAGAGCACAGGCACCATCTCCAGAGCTGCAAAAACTTGCCCAGAGAGATGGGCTGCCCCTGAGTGGTAATTCAGTCAAGCCTCATGCATTCCTTGGCCAGCCATTGACCATGCTGTCTGGAATAATGGCAGGAACAAGGGAGTATGGAAGGCATGAAAAACCCCACTGAAACCCAGCTGATTTGGTTGCTTTACCTTCTTTTTCACCTTCTCTGTTGCTTCTGATTGCCCTTCAGCAAATGCTGTGACTGACAGGTACGCATCAGCTTTCCCATACCCTATCCAGGACCGTGAAATTGCGAAAAAGTTGCAAAGAGAATTATGAAATAAATATTCTTCTATCTGATCTACTACAGCTCTCACATGACAGCTGCTGCTTTCCAGGCTCCTCTTTATCCTTCTGGCAATGCACATTAAAGAAGCATGCTGGAAATTAAAGGCAGCTGAGAGAGACTTTGCACAGCTGGAAAGGAGCCCATGGCAAACACAATCCCAAGGAAGCCAGAGAGCAATGGTAACACAAAAATCTGGCTGGCACATGAGCTGCACAGCCAGCTAAACCCTTCCAATCCTATTGCTTTGGTCTTTCAGCATCCGCACTACTGCCACTGCAGAAAAGGAACAAGAGTGTCACCGTGCCCCTTTGGTGAGCTGAACCAACTCCCTAAACACATTTGTTTATCAAAGAAATTTAAAACTGTGTCATTTGCCATTACTGCTCCGTTTACACCACATTCAGAACATTAGGCCCTTTTGTTTATTCAGCACCATATGATTATGTGATTGCTCTGACGTGAGGCGGGTGGAGAGAGCCAGAGCGTGGGGAAGAGACAAAGGAGGCAGAATTGCATTTATTTTCACAATTCCTCTTGGACAGAAACTCATTAAAGTTTAACTCACATCCTTCCAAGCAATCATAGCACATAAACAGAATGGAATATACAGTGCAAAGGAAATACTTTGCGGGGAAAATAGCCCAGACTTAGTACAAAGCGGGTGGCACCATGCCCACGGTTCCCATGCTGCTTTCTGTGTGGTGCTGCTCCACACTTCCCTCTTTCCAGAAGGCATGAGGCCAGAGCCTCTCCCATAAGAGTTTGACCTTGTCCTTGATCATTTTATATTGTCGAAGTAGATGACCCCCTACACCTCACAGAACGAAGTCTTTGTTGATAAAAGCCAGACTCTCACTGGAGTCAGGGTGGGAGGAGGACAGGGTGTCCCAGGCAAACCTGAACACAGGCAGTACTGCATTGCTCCTTGAAACTGCTCTAGTTTCCATTTAAAACCAGATACAATGCAAGTTTGCCCCAGGCTCAGCAAGACATTAACATGTTGAAAGATGGAGGCAGAAGGGGAATTCACACCTGGGTGTTTTTAGTTATTGCACAGGGAAAGGACAAAAGGGCAGGAAAGGAGAGCAGTCACAGAGAACTTTGCCTGCCAAGGGAAAATCTGGGCATCTCAATCAAAATCAACAATCCCCAGAAGTGCCATTTTACTTTCTTCTGACTTCAGAAAAGTCCGAGGACACAGTCATTTTTTACACTAAGGAGAACAGGTGCAGAACAAAGGTGCTTTTGGGCCACTCAAAGTATTTTCTTTCATTCTTACTGCTGAAAGAATGCAAGGGAAGGCAAGGCAAAACCTCAGTAAAACAGACTCCCAGACCTGGGGTTGGACCATCTACATTGTGCACAGGTAACTGTGAAAACAGGACTGAAATGAGAGCACTTGGGCTCCCAGTGCTGCTGCCAGCATTTTGAATCTATCTTTACTAGAATTGCTGTCAGAGAGCATAGAATAGTGTGACAACGCCCAACCTCATCCCAGAACTCTGTTCCTCCACTAAAGGCAGGAACAGCCAGCAGAAATGCTCAAAGGCAGCTCCACACCTGAGCCCAGAAAAATGGGATCCTAACTCTTGCTACTGCTACTTGCATGCATCTTAGAAGTATTGGAAAATTGATTCAATTGTCCTTCTATTGAAGTTGTTAGGATTTTTTAATTTATTTATCCCTCCCTGTCACTAAACAGTTCATTAAACCCAAGTCTTGGAGAGCACAATTTTAATTAGCCCTTAGCAGTCTCTAGGTGAAAAGCGACGCCTCAGAAGTCGTCAGGGATGGATGTTTGGCCCTGTGCATGCTGAGTCACAGAATAACTGATGTTGGAAACTCTAGCACAATTATTCCCCTCCCCCTCTAACCTCAGGCCATGTAGGGGCACTTTTGGGAGCAAATCTGCTGTGGATGTGGGGACATTACCTCAATCAGGAACACCAGAAACAAGGATCTGTCCTTTGCCTCTCTTGCTGGAGACAACCTACCTTGGCTACCACAGGGGTAAAGGAAACCAGCTACCTCTATTGATAAAGTTTGGCAATTTTCCTAGCCCTAAAGCTCTCTCCTAACCTCCCCGTTTGCTATTTGAAGCCAGTTCCTCCTTGGCCTATTCACTATGGACACAGGGGATTGTCCAGAGCCACTCATTTGCCTTCTGCAAACCAGACCTGACGTGTCTGAAAGATTACACAACCGTGAACAGGAGGCAACTTCAAAATTTAACTGGAAAATTTCATTTTGTATGTGCTTACAGCAGCTCTGTTCCACTCTAAAAAATGCATACAAAGCCAGACATCATCATCTAGTGAATAAAGACATCCATTACTAAGTAAAAACATCAAAGAGTATATGGAGAAAAGCAAACATAATCTATCTGCTCTCTTCAAACTGTAATGAGCACCCGTTCCTGGTCAGAGACAGCGCCTGCCACGACCACACCAAACACAAATATCACCCAGGAACATTTATAAAACTGCATCTTTGTAAATGAAATCTTGCTCAGTTACACAGAACAGAATAAAACATTAGAAGCCTTTCATTTAATCCTTACTCATTATGGATGTAAAATCTGGATCTCATAGTATCCAGATCCTTCATCCCCAAAGGCATTTCCCAAGCAGGCAGCTGAGGTCCAGCAGCCCTGGAGAAGAAACAGCCTTAACTGATTATTGCTCTGCTGGGCTTCACATACTGTTTGCTCTTAAATCTCCCTCAATTTCTGCCTGGTGACACTTACGTGTCTCTTCAACACTGTCTTTAAAGCATTTCAGCTTGTTGGATAGCACAAAGAACTAGAAAAGCAATTACCTTCAAGTTTTAAAGAAAAAAAGAGAGAATTAAACTACCACAATGCAAAAGCACTCATTAGGCTACGTGTAAATTTTGCTGCCAGTTCAGCTCAGATTTTCTTCTTTGTATTCCAGATCTTTCATTTCAGACAGCTGAACCTGAATGCCTTGGCCTCAAATTCCTAGCAGAAGCATACTGACCCCCTCACACAGCTAATAATCTCTTTTCTCCTGTTCCATCTCACCTTGAAGTATAAGCATCTGTCATTATCCAGAAATCAGCAGCACTGAAAAAATAAGCAGCCTTTCAAGTCAGGCAGTCGGCTGCTCCCCATGTCCTTCCATGAACTCAACCTACTTTCACCTCTTTAATTGCCTGCAAAGATTGAAACACGTTTACTGTGCGCTGACTTTGCAAATCACACACTGAAAGGGGAACACTTTGGAATAAATTACTGAGAACTAACAGGTAGACAAAGAACTCCGAGAGAAACCTACAAGCACATGAATAAACTGATTTGCTGTGCCAGGATGCCGTGGCTCACGAGTTGAAGAGGCACAATGCCCCTTGAGCACCCCAGTGCTGGGCTCTGCCTCTTTGTCATTTGCAAGGCAGGAGTTGCTTTTCCCCTGACAAATGCCACATACAGCCACAGATAGTAAGTTGTGTTGCTGTTATGCCCAGGAGACAGATGCCACCAGAGGATAGAAGCAAAACTACTGTAATTGGTGTGTTGGCAATAAGAAAACAAAAATCAGTGTTGTCCTATTCCCTTCCACCCTGAAATGTATTATTTGCAATTCTCCTAGTCCATGTTCTACGATTTCTGCCTCGTTCCCTGCAAGCAACAACTACCACAACCTCAGCCTATTAACTGAAGTTTTTCAAAACTCAAAGGCCAAGTAGGGAGCACAGGGCCCAGAACTTTGAACTTATTGCAGTCACCACGGAACTAACAAGAAAAAAAATGACACAATGAAAAGACAGTGACAGATGCCCAATCAGCTTCCCAAACCCAGCTAGTTACTGGGGCTGTTTTAACCAAAGATAACATACACACACAAAAAACCCCAGCATGTTAGTGAAACAGCATTGTCTTGGAGTTGATTTGTGGTTAGCTTCTGAACAGGGTCCATTTTTCCAAGCCCCTAGTCCACCTTTGAATTGCCTGGACAGAAGGAAAAATCTGCTCCCACAAACACTTAACAGATGGCTTTTGACTTTTCTTAGGTGCTAAGGACACACAGTTCTCTTTAAAATCTCCTCAAAGTATACGAATGCAGAGGAAGGCCACAAAGTATATCTCCCAGGTTCCTCCATGTCTAGCTTAGTTATGCTGCCATTTATTTTGTTGCAATACTGACCTTAAACAATAATTGAAAAAATAAATCATTATGGCTGAGCCATGCATTCAATCTCATTCCTGCTCTGTGCTCAGACCAACTTCAATGCTACTGAGCTTTGCTTCTCGGGTACCCTTAAGCTGCACTGTTTATTATTAGAGGATCTTGAAAAAGAACTAGCAATAGGAGTTTCCTCAAACCTCCTCTCTTACTACCTCAGCAGGGTTGCTCTTTGTTCTGCAAAGGTGTGCTGCTTTTCCCTTCAACTACAGGAAAAACTTCAATCAATAGAGTTAACCCAGGCTTGGAGGAAGCCTGGAGATGTTCAAAGAAAACCAAGAGCAATGGGGCTGGGGCAGATGCAGGAAGGAGGAACCAGATAGGTTATATACAGCTTGTAAGGAGTCTCCTCTGCCTGAAAGAAGATAAAGCAACTAAGAAGAGGCTCAGTTGCTAGTGTTTGACCCTGAACCAGCCTCCTGTAGATATGAGACCCAACCTGTGGCACCAGGGAAAAACCCTTCTGAGGGATTCTGCAGAGAAGCACCAGCCACCTCCCACAGTCATGTGGAAGATTCAACCCCTCTCATTCCTATAGCGGGCAGGGACTTCAGGGGACACACTGCCCTAAATCAGTGTGCATAAGGACAGAGTTTTCACCTCCCCCCTATATCTTTATCTAAAAACAAGAGTGCATTTGAACATGGGCATGGCTGCAGCCACTGCAGATGTGCAGCCAAATGGTGATCTGCTCATCTCAGTTGTTCTCTGCAGCTTTGGAAACCCATTTGTCAGACCTGTTCATCTGCCATTAATATGCCCCCAAGAGAGGTACGTGGACAATTTAACAGGGAAACAAAATGGTATAAGACAAAGAATAGGAAGCAAAAAACATCACTTGAAATAAAATAATAGAAAGTATTTGCTACATTTAAAAAACCATTACAATACTCAGAGCATGCCTGGACATCTGCAATTACATTTCACTTACACGTATAACAGCTGAAGGATTTAATCAGACACAGTCAAATGTCTGATAATTGCCATTTCCAAAAACCAGCTAGTGTCTCCTGTGGGATCTGGAACACATCATTTGTCCCTGCTGCAGGAAGCACCAGGCTGACACGTTTCATCCACTCAGCTGTCCTACTGTCTGGCTGACTCCCCATGATTATCCCAAAAGCCAGCCAGCAAAGGAAGAAGGGGAAAAAAATTAAGTCAAATTCGTAATTGGTGAGAATACATGATTTACCACCATCAAAACCTACCAGAGTGGAGTGATATGATGCCAACACCTGGCAAAGGAGAAGTAAGAAATTTGCTCTAAGAGAGAGAATGCAGAGATAGCTTCACCCATGCCCTCTTTTCCTCATTACCAACTAAAATGAAAGCTTCAGGAGTTTGTGCTTCCTCCGACACAGAATGAAAGCGCTAATAGTCCCCAAGGGTTTCACAATTTTCTGCCAAGTTAGTGGGGTGAATGTGGAATATTTCTTTGAAATACATAATATCCATTCTAATTTTCAAAAAGCATTATTAAACACAATGACCTTCTAAAAACTAAGGATTCCCACGGTAAAAAAAAAAAAAAAATCCTGATATTCTCTTTCCCAAAAAACCAATAGCTATCAGAATAGTGCACTTGTTGTTTTTATCAGATTTGTTGCACTAGTTGTTTTTATCAGATCAGTGCCTAAGGCATAAAAGTAACTGTCATTCCCCAAGCAAATATTTCTCTGTATATGGGCTCCAAGCAGAAACCTACTGACTTCATGGCAATAGTCAAAAAGTCAGCCCACCCTAAGACTTGTCCGTATCAGGATCACTAACATGAAAGAGCACGCACTGATACTCCCATCTGCAGTTTCAGTGCCTCCAACAGCTTCATGCATCCAGGTAGTTCTTGGATTATTAGTCTTTGGCATCTCCTCTAGGATTTAACCCAATCTGCTGCTGCCTGCCTTATACACAGAATGCTTGGACTGGAACAGATGAGAACGTGAGTCCTTCAAGGCACCACTGGAATTTTGGTCTGCAGAGATAACGAGTCTTTGGGGCCCCCTAATAGCCCTCCAGGATGTGCTCATGTATCACACAGACAACCCCCAGTCCATGCACACACAGCCCCAGGGTCGAGTTTGGCCACACTTGCCACAGCCTGACCCCTGACAACCATTTTCAGGGTGCACAGAGCCAGTCTGAGTCCAAAAACATCTCTCCTCTTCAGCCTGAAACCAAGATTGGTGTCCCAAAGGTTGACTCAAATCAAATCAGACTCGTTTTCAAAACAGTTTGTGGCAGAGGGAAGCAATCACATTTTTTATTTCCAGCAGGGAGAAAAGGTCATTCCCCAATCCACAACTCCTGTGCCATCAGCTGTTACCTGTGGGTACTCTGCCAAATGCAGACTGAGAGCAGCTACTCACTCAGATACACTGAGCGCTTGCTGCTTCTTTCTCCCAGTGCTCCTGGGAGACTTCTCAAAAGCTGCCAACTCATCAAGGAACCCAGGCTGCAGGAAGACTCCATGGGACTTTCTGCCTAACCCACATCAACATTCTAACAATCATCCAAAACATGTCATATTAGATCTCAGCAAGCGATTAATGGGATGTCCTCTAACAGCAGCCTGCATGAAAAAGTGAGACATAGACCAAGAGCAGGCTTTGGAGCTAAACACAGCACCTCCATGAGCTGCTCAAGCATCCCAGCACAAAACTTATTTTAAAATGTGGGTAGAGTCTTTCAAATCATCCTGTCACTCCTGCTAGAGTGCAAATCAGACAGGGAACTGTTTGGAATATGTCCTCTCATGTCACTATACTGAAACAAGAAACTGAGGCAGGGAGAAATCAGAGATTTGTTCAGCATGATCTAGAATGAGTAGGACAAATGACCACTCAGATGTGACTCATCTGCTTTCCTGTGGTTGCTGCTGGAAGACAGCAGTGCCACACCACACACCTCAGGGTGTTCAAAGGGGTCATTTCCACCAGGTTCTTTTTAACTGTGTACTTCCCTGTTTATCCTGATTCCTGCTGCTGCAGGCATTTGCAAGATCTTTGCAACATCTGAGCTCCTGACAAGAGATACAGAAATGAGCAGACCTTGATGAATGATTTGCCTCCCATCTTCCAGCCTGCTCTCCCCTCCACTGTATCTTCCCATCACGTTCCAGCCTGGCTTACACTGGAGAGCAGGAAGGACTGCTGTCCACCCACAGGTGCCATGTCACTCCACCTATTCCCAAATTACCCGGAGCATAAGAGCAGACTTCAAACAAGATCAAGCTCTCCTTAATATCAATTCCTGACAAATTGCATGGAAAAAGACATCTTTGCATGACTTTTCTGGCTTCCATCAGACATTAGCAAAGATCCACAGGTACCTCTGCTTGCTGTTGCTTTCCAAGCTCTAAGTGACTGGCAATCCCAGAGCAAAATTTACACTAATTCAGTACTCATCCTGTATTTACTGAAAGGCTTATAATCTCCTGAGCAAAGAAATTCAAAAGCCTTAAGGAAGGGGAAAGCTGCTGACAGTAGGGGATGCAAAGAGTCACTCATAATGGCATCTTAAGAGGGTCTGTAATCAACAAGATACACATGGCACAGGGAGTCAGATTAAGCACAGCCGTCTTGCTAAAATGATTTGAACTGTGATGTAGGCATGAAAATGAGGCAGGCAAATAAAAGCATGTAAAAAAGTGGGATAAAGATGGAGACAGGTCTGCATTATGATATTAGTCAGGTCACCAATGAACATTTTGAGGCTGAGAGTCAAGCTGTCGGTTTCCCGGTGGTTCTTCGGATGTTTCAGCCAAATGGGAATTTTCTTGTCATCTGTCGACATTTGGATCTGACTCACTCTTCTCTCTCTTCCCCTCATATGCACTGTGCACCCTTTCATGTGTATATGCCTGCACACGAGTTCATTTACATTCACACAAATGTACCCATGTATTCCTGGCATACTCTGGTTATTCTAAGCCAAGAGAAGAGCATTTTAGCCACAAAGTAGCTGCAGACTGTGCCCTGGTAGTGCAATCTTTTCCCTCCCTGTCCTATCAAGGTGCCTTATATTTGATATGCTGAAATCACAAGACATCATTGCCTCTAGAACTGACAGGAGAGCAGTCTTCACAGTCCATTTAACCTCTCTATTCAAATGGTAAATCGATTTTTCGTGACGCAGACATCTGTCCCAGTAGAGACTAAACCAACACTCACCAAATTATTCTTCCCAGATTACAGAGGAGCTATCAGATAGTAAAGACTTCTCTGACAGTGACTCAAGCTTTATTTGAATCACTGCTGGAAAGATGAAAGCCTTCCCACTTCGTGAGACAAATGTGAGGAAAATCATCCCCTTGTGAAGAGCAGAGCACACAAACTGTCTTGTTCCCAGGGCACAGGGAACATCTGTGAACCTTCTGGGAGCTGAAGTGCTGCTCAGGCACACTTATATCACTCCTAGAGTTTACTCCCAGCATCCAAAGATATGGGACCATCGGGGTGTTGAAATCTCATGGGAGGTTCACTCAGGCTTGCAGAACTCAGCACAGAGCAGAATTTTATCCTTGCTGCACCTAGAGAATGAAAACCATAGCAAGATTTCCTCCAGAGTATATTTGATCAGCCCTACATTAAAAACATCGCTGTTCGGAAAGGAAAAGCCAAACAGTCTCTCACCCACTGGCTGAACAAGAACGTTTCCCGCATTGCAATACCCTGTGGTAGCCAACACAAAGACAATCAAGTTTCCCCTAGAGAAGCTTGCCCAGGACTTTTCACTACTCCAAGCTCCCCAGTTACCAAAAGCCTCAAAACAACCTTCTCCAAGCAATTCTAGCACCAATAGCAAGGCATATGCGTGGCATCAACCACACATTAAATGCACTGAACAGTTTCTGGACTCTCTCCCATGTGGCACATAGTCAGGATGACCAGAAAAACTCAGACCAAGCTGCAACCTCTTCCAGCACCTTAAAAAGCTCAGGGATGTCTGGGGTGGGCACAGTGTCCTTCAGTCACACACTGTTTGCAGGAAAAGCCTCTTACCCTCACAAGCATCTCAGCCAGACTTTTTAACTGCTTGCCCCCTGCAAAGAGTCCAGATTTATCTGAACTATTGCTCTTACATTAAAAAAAAAAAGACAAAAAAAAACAAAAGAGCACTTGTGTTTTGTAAGGATTACAAAAAAATTTGCACAGACTCAATACTTTTCACAGTAGCAAGAACTTTATGGCACCTTAACTACTTAAATCACCAACCACCCACCAAAGAGCAGCACCATCAGACTCATTTTGGACAGAAAGCTGAGGCCTTCTGTCATAACTTCATGCCACAGCACAGAAGAGAGTGGCAGTCCTTTAGCAGACACTGCTGAGAGCAGAAAACTATCACGATCCTTCAGCATCCTCTGTGTGATTTTTAGAGCAGCCTCCAAAGCCATTCAAAGGACACCCATCAAAGTAAAGGAGCTATGCATGGCCTAGGTGGGAAGGGAGGGCTATTCAAACAGATTGGCTGCATTTATGTCCTTCCTGCTTTTGATTAGGATTTTAAAACAAAAGGGAAGGCATGAAGAAGAAATGGCTGCAGGATCTTGAACACAAGAAGAGACGAGAGCTCAGACCTATTTGGGCAGCCAGCGCTCCCAGCCCCGCTCACCACACCAGCCCCGCACACTGCTGCTGCTCACCCAGGGCTAAAAGTGTCTCCAGCACTTTCCTACAGTCACTTTCCTGCCTCAGAATCAGAAATTACCACTGAGTCAGTCATGTGCAGTGACTGAAGGAGATAACTCTGCAGTTATGAGCAAAAGCAGGCTGCTCTGTCTGCTCACAGAGGAAAAAAGAGATAATCTACACGCAAATGTCTGCATTAATATGTGCACCATATTTTTAACTTGTCATAATTTTAAAACTGGTTTTCAGGCATTCTTCTAGTTCTCACCTATTAATTCTTTATTCTCTGCAGCATCACCTTTCTCCACTCCATCTTTAATTTATCCTCATGGCATTCCCAAGGGAATGCTGTTAGCTGCCATCCTTACATCGCAAAAAGGTAATGAAACACAGAGGCTAAGATCTGGTTTCAGGCCAACAAGTTCACACATCTTGCTTTCATGTCTGGGATGTCCCCAGAAGTGCAGCCCCAACCAGGAACCACCTCTGGGTGCAAAATCTCAGATGGGGCTGATGCTTCTCTTAAGTGATTCGTCCAGGGTCTGAGGGAACTTGTGATAAAGAATAGAATTAAACCAACATCTCTCAAATACCAATGAAGAACCAACTCTAACAGACCCATCTTTTTATTATATTTCCTACAGTTGCTGCTTATTTAATGTAACAGTGACCACTAGTGTCCTCTTGTCTCCCGACACCACATGATGCACTAACAGAGCCAGGACCCAGCTTGATACTCCTTTACCGCTCAGAAATCAAACACCTCCTGGTAGAAAATTTCATGTTTCACCATGCACACAGCTGTGCTGGCACTGGAGCCTCTTGGAAATGTTTTTATAGCCTCAGATGATATTAATTTTGCTCAGGGCACAGCCCTGCCGACAAAGGGAAGGTGAAGCAGAACTTGTCAAGTCCCATTTACCTGAGAGAACCTGTGTGGTTTCATTTCTAAGAGAGTTCAGCAAAAATCAGTCAGTAGCATCATGACTGCTGAGCCACACTGTCACTTGTCACCCAGCAGATATACACCTCCATGGGCTACTTTTTTCCTTTTTTTTCCCCTCCTAGCTTGAGCTTTTAAATAATAGAAATATTAGTACCAGATAACATAGCTTGAGAAAATATTTGGTAACAGGACTTCACTGGTAGGCAGAGAGACATCACAAATACAAACCAAAACTGTCCCTTACCATTGTTTTTATTATATGTTGGAAGAAAATATCAGACACTCAGTCAAATGTCAAAGGTCTACGTCAAAAGAGATAATGACAGTAATTCAATCATCTCTGAAAAGCAACAGATCCCCAAAAGCTGTTATTTTGACTTTTTTTTTCCTCCCCTGGAAGCTTAAATATCTCAAACAGAGGTGGTCTTAGAAGACTACAATATCTATTTTGAACTGAAAGCAGGGGCACAGGATTTGCTGAGATAGTCTACAGACAACGGCATTGCTTGCTTTTTTGCTGCTGTTTCCCATCATATGCACTTGAAGGAAAAAAAAATATAACTAGATTTAAGAACAAAAATTACGCTGATACTTTCGACACTGAGTCAAACACTTCCCTCCAGTGGAGCAATTCAGGATTGCTCTTTTTTTTTTCATAAACCCTTCTCTGACTATTTTAGCTGAAACCACGCATGCTTGTTTTTCTGGAGAAGATGGAATCTCACTTGTGCTGGAAGAAGGAACTACAAAAGGACTAGGAGTGTCCAATTACTGAAAGAGAAAAGCAGTCAAAAGTCTATGTCACAAATTAAAACACTAAAATAAAAATCCAGCTAACTAATCCAAGAACCTTGTTACAACTTCACTGTAATAAACATAGTAACTTCAACCAGTGCCCTTCAGTCTGTGCTGGAGAAGATGACATTTGTCCACTTTCAGGCTGAAAATAGAGCATGTCCAGCCAAAATATTCAGAAACAGTTCTTCATTTTTCAGTTATGCTTTTGTCTCTCCTAAGTGCTTTACTTCAGAAACTGAAGTGCAGATGCCAGAAAAATCCAGCAGAGACAGCTGCTCTGCAGTGTCTTTACCCAATGAAAAGGAGTGCACCCTCCTTAAGAAGTCTCTTTTCATATTCATGCCCAAGGAAACAGCCAGTTCAGAAACCACAGCCCAGTCCTAACACTTAGCAATGTGCAGTCCTCACAACTGAGCTCAAAACAGCTGGAATGTTAAAACAGGGAAAAGATTAAATGAGAGTTAATCTTACAGTGACTTTTTCCTGAAACTATTACTACTTTCAAGCAAAATTATAAGAAACTATGTATAAGGTGTCAACAGCACTAACCGATGCTAAAAATGAGTCAGACCTTTGGTGGAGATTAGATTCTGGATAATGTTAAATGCATAAGCTCCTGTGGAGTTCTACCACCATGAATATATGCATCGATCCTCAGCATGGTCTAGGAAACATGGATCTAAACCTACATGCAGGTGTTCATCTATCACTTCCAGAGAAATCTGAAGGCAGAGAAACCACGTTCCCCCACCACCGTTTTGAACTCCAGAGGTCACCAAGGGCCCATACACATTGCTATGCCCATTCCCCTGATGCACCATCAGCTCGACTGCTTCACCTATGGATTAGTTCTTAGCGGTTCCTATGTAAATACTGTCACCATTACAGAAGCAGTCCAGGCCCTTCCCCTACTGCTTATTCTTCTTGATCACCCCTCTGGCTGTCAGCAGCCTGGTATTATTATCAGAACAACTGGGATATCAACAGGATTTATTGTGGCTTCAGGTGGGAATGAGAGAAGATGAACTATTACTTGGGACATGTTTTACATACAGTCTGACTAAATTCAGTCTGGCAACCCATAAAGGCAAGGCTCTGCATCTCACTACTTAGTGCCTAACAAGGCCCACTGCTCCTCAATAAAATAATGAGCTTTTTTAGTTAGTTTTACATCATTATTAAGCACATTTTAAAGTTTATGAAGTTTTGTGGTCTCCCTTTATGACGACTAGATTTGGTTAAAACTACTCTAGTGTCACAGAAAGAAAAACAGGGTTAAACACAAAAGCTCAAAAGAGCTTCCAAAACTGTTGCAGTGGCCCAGCCCACCTTGGGGCTGAGTGACATCCAGTGGGGGAACTTTCCAGCCCAGGACTCCGACCCTGAGGGCGGACCTGAAGGCGAGACCTAGGTTTAAGATCACCTCCCACTGGGTGTCACCCTGACAGCATCTCCTTCTTCTTTTCTAGAAGCTCCTTTGTTCCCGCGATGTTTATTGGTTCAGACTTCTCTGTTTATTCATGTACTTTATGGCCTATGTGGTAAGTGCTAGAGAGTTCTGTTCGGTTCACTTCCCCATTGGTTAATTCAAATATGTTCCTCCCCTAACCCTTTGTGATTTGTTCCCTGTCACCCCTCGTCATTGTCCTATTGGTGTATTCCCTTGTTCCTCCCCCTTTTCCCTTGGTTTAACTTGCCCGGCAAAGTCCAAACCCCGCCTTTCCTGGGTGCTCCCCTGCCTGGGGCAGGTTCCTTCTGTCCTCCCGAGGGCAGGGGATAAAGCTTGGGGTTACAGCACCAGGAGGTTCCTCTGTTGCTTCTTCGCCCTCGCCTGTTGCCTAGCAACTACCCCACTGCAGCCTGCTCCCTAGCGAGCCAAGGGCACACAGCTCCCTGGAGAGCTTTTGCCACCCGAGGAAGTTCTATTTGCCTTGCTGCCGAGGCGCCTGACCTTGTTGCCTGCCAGGCCTCCGGGCGGCCGAGCGGTCAGCGCAACACAAAACCTCAAGAGAGTGACTGTCACTGACTTTAGAGGAAGATGAGAAAATGCAGGGCTGTCCTTGGACCAGACATCACTACAAAAGTAGAGGATAACTATTTCCATTTCCACTAAAACATGGTCGATTACCAGCTGCTGTCCTCCACACAAAGGCCCCTAGGGAAAGGGGATGATTTTGCAATGGACCGTGCTGTGCTGGCAGCTCACGTATCTGTGTCACCTTTCCCAGAAACTGCATGAAGGGTCAGGTGCCCCATGGCAATGTAAAGTCATTATCACAAGAGGCTGGAAGTACAGACACTCTTAGAAACCTGCTCTGTAAAGGAGATGCCAGCTGGAGCAGCAGCCCTGAACTTCTTGCCCGGTGTAGGTTATGCCACAGCCTCACTGTTACATCATTATGGATTTTGCAGTCAGTGTAGCCTCTAAGCAAAGGTGCCCTTTGCTTGTATAAACTAATTGAGCACGTGTGCTTGACATTTCACATGGCATTACCACCCTATTCCCCATTCCCAGTGACAGTGCCAAAAGAGCAATTGATGTAGGCAAGGAGTAGGAAGTGCTGCATCCAATAGGTTAGGCCTTTCAGCTGCCAAAATGTGCTTTGCCTTATCAAGTGATAGTGAATTAAACCAAGTTAACAAACTGTTAAGAGAAGTAACTGATACCTATGTCTTTCTAAATTAAAAAAGTTTCCTAAGTCAGAAAATACAAAACGATGACATTTCAGGTATGACCTCCAGGAAACACTATGTAAAGAAGCTCTGAACACCTCTTAGAAGTTTTTAATGGCTACACATTGTAAAGAGTGCCTGGGAGAGAAGTTGTGTTCATTTCAGTGACTGATGATCTAGCAACAAATGAAAATTTGACTTATTTGGTTTAGTGGGTTCTCACGTACTGCCAGCCACACTGTGCTCCTGAGAGCGCTATTGGCTTGGTCAAGGACCAGCTGGTTTCTGTATACTCCTGCTCACAGCAGCATGAAGGCTGCGGGGAAGGCTGCAAAACACTGCTAGTCATGGTGTCTCCTATATAATGCATTTAACTGATCCCCCAGCACTTCTTCCAGGCCTCCAGTTCCTAGACATTTCAGTCTGAGTGAGCTTTGCCAGCTGTCTGCCTGATCAAAGGATGTGGGTTTGAGCCTTGAACCCTTCTGAGCTTGGATCCTTACTGCTCAGGGGCTACTTTCTCTTGGATAATAACAGAGCTCTCAAGATTGGTCTGAGATCCCAGTACTTCCTTAACCACTTCAGGAAGCACTGGGAGATAGAACAGTGCCAGCAAGTGGCCTTTAGTCTGCAGTTGTCTCCCTCACATTTTCAGGCCAAGCAGAAAAGCCCTTGCTCCTGCATCAAACAGCTCAGTCCCACCTTGCTGAGACTGGGACCCACACCAGCATCACTACAGTTGCCACCTCCAGCTCCTGCATTGTTTCCCATTCAGTACTGACCACATCTGATAAGCCACCACACCCCTGTACGACTCTAAGAACAAACTTAACAGCTACAGCATTTCTTATTTTTCCCTTCCTAATCATTCTGTCATCCTATTTGCTCTGTTTAAACTCTCAGCATGATTTTTCCTGAGCTGACAGCATGCAAAATAGCTAAGGCTGGTTATTGGGGTGGAGGGGGAGAGGGAAATCAAATAGCTTCCTTTCTGCTTCATGTATTACCAAACATCATGTTTTTAAAAAGAAAAAAATCAGAACCATGCTGGCTTTGGCTTTAATAACATACAGAGCAAAAAGAAGCCAACCTACTCCTCCACAGCTCCAAGACAGCCCCATGGCACCGATGAGCCTGGATAACAAGGCCTGTAATTTTGCCTTAAACTAGCTGGATGTTTCTTTGAACTTCAAAACCATCTTAAGACTATTGGTTTTCCTGTTGATGTTTGTGCTTTGTCTGTCTTTCTGTGCATTTCCTGTGACTATCTAGGAAAGGAAATGCAAATTTACAGCCTACAATCTCCCTAGCTAATCCTTCACTGCTCATCAGGATCGGTTTTCCACTCCACTTTTCCTCCCTAGCTGCCAAGTCTCAAAACCAATCATCCATGCAAAGACAGCTCCGCCACGTGGCACTGCAGGGCTGTTCAGAGAGGTCAGCAAACAGAGATGTTCCACGGCTGTAGGCTGAATGTCACACACGCAAAAAAATCAGTAATAGCGAACTGAAATGACCGAATCCTCCTGGCAGAGCTAAAAATACCAACAGATTAGAGCTCACATACTTTACCTATCTTCAAAGAACACACTGTCTATTGGAGAAAAGCCATCTTTTGCTCCTCTGTGAGGAGGATGGGACACCCACGGAAGAGACAAAGAGGTGCAAGGTTCCTCACCACTGGAGCTGGCTACTCCACTGTTAAAATCCAACACCGTCAATGAGCAACCAGGTTGCTACAAAGCATGTTGTGGGCTCAGAGGACACATCACCTCAGTTTCTCAAGAGTACATCTCTGTGTCATGAAAGCTGCTGTGGCATTCAACTCTTTCCCTCAACACGCCTCCTCCTTGCAAAACGGGGATAATAATATTTTGCTTTTGCTACTTTTAGAAATATGGACTTGGAAGGACAGACTAGAGTTTAACTCAGTGCTGCTGCTGGGCTACTCCAGGGGCTGCACAACTAAGTGGGCAGGAAGAACAGCCCTTTAGTCAGGGAGAGAAAGGGGAAAATTCATGAAGTGCAACACTGACTCCAGCCTGCAGCAATGTAATGACAGTGACAAAGCTCTTAGCAAGCTCCTTCTCCTGTCATGAAGCAAATGCAGCCCTCCTTGGAGAAAAGGGTATAAAATAATCCAGAATTAGAGAAACAAATAGACAAAACGCTCCTTCCTTTCTTTGGGAAGTCTGTGATGGCAGCTGCAGGCTATGGAAATACAAACTGTCTGTTAAAGGAAAAGCCAGTAACAGCAAGAAGACAATTTGCCACAGTTTCCAGAGCCTGCAGGGATGATGTTTTGTGTTAGGTGATGCACAGAAACAAGGAGACAATGACAGAGGCAGAAAACAGTATCATCCAGCTATCCTAAAGCTCCAGTGCAAGAGTCAAAGCAATTACTTCCACACCTTCACAAACCTTTGCACCTCTCTGTTAATGTGTCAGACTTTATTATATAAATTGCACCTTATTTTGTCCTGGGAACAAAAAAATACATACACAGAGATATATACAGAGTGATTTGTTTAGAGTGAGGGAAATGAAACTGTATTCTTACTGACTTTTACTCTTCATCTTTTTGTTCTACTACATCTTGTGTTTTAGTCTCTGACCAAAAATGCTCCTGCATTGACATCTCCTACTCCATATACCCTCTTGCCTCCAGAGGCCCATAGAGACAGGACCGTTTTTATTATTTTCACAAGTGCCTTTTAGATTTATGGTCGATGATGCGAAAACGCATCATAAAAGTTGAATCAACATTTGTATCCATCATGGGGAAAATGAGGCCTGGGAAAAGACCTGTCCAAGGATGCTCAAGAAACCAGAGGCAGTCTCTGCTTTCACCATGCAGTAGCACAGACATCCCAGTTAGTTTGAAAGCATCCTTAGTGTCTTGGTTTGAAAGACAGCTGTCTGCCAAGGAAGGCAAGAGCCTCTCTTGGAATGGAAAATGTAACCCCCTTCCCTCCAAGTTGTCACAATTTTGAAATGAGGGGCTTTCAGGCAAAGATATGAGAAATAGGAATAACAGTTCTTTACATATATATATATATGCTTATATGTAAGCATATATATATATATAAAAATAAAACAAGGCAAACTAACAACAATAACTATGTCAGTAACACCAAACAGGACCAGAACCCAGTGCCAGCCTGTCTCGGCTGTCAGGCCCTTTCCCCTTTGGCGCAGTGACGCTCACGGCCAGCAGGGGCGCTGGCGGCTCCCGCTGAGCAGGGCGGGTGCGATGGTTCCCCCGCGGCTGCAGGGGGCGCTGTGGGGCGAGCGCAGGGAGCACGCGGCAATGGCGGCTGTGCCCGAGCCGGGAAGGGATGGGAGAAAGGCTTCACAAAGCCCTGGGCAGCCGATCCCGGTGCCCCAGCAGGACCCTCGGGAGCAGCAGGCTGGAAACAGCAGAGATCAGCACAAAATCCCGGATGGTAGATGAGATGTATCAAACTCCGGAGCTGCAGCGGGAACCCCAGGACGTCTGGGCAGGCAGGGGGTGCGGCGCTGCAGTGTAGCGAAGGCTCGGAGCAGCGGCAAATGAACGGCGGGGGCAGGGCAGCCGCGGCCGGCTCCCAGCAGGTAGGGAAAGGCGGGCTTGGGATCCCGGGGTTTTCCCCTGAGGTACCCCAGCAGATGGTGAGAAAGTCCCTTTTTAGTGGGGTAGGGTGTTAATAAGGTCCCAGTGCAACGGCTGCTCCAGCAAGCAGAGCTCCACTCACGGTAGAAGGAAGGTAGCAGAAGGCAGAACCCCGCAGTGGTGATGAATTCTCCCCACAGCAACAGCAGCTTCTCTCCCCTCCAAACGCTGAGAGAACAAGAGGCCTAGGGGCTCCCCTAACCCCTTTTCCCCAGTTCAAGTCTCGCAGCATCTCTGCCCTATACGAGAAAACCCC
This sequence comes from Gymnorhina tibicen, assembly GCA_013399875.1. Lineage (NCBI taxonomy): Eukaryota > Metazoa > Chordata > Aves > Passeriformes > Artamidae > Gymnorhina > Gymnorhina tibicen. The sequence continues at coordinate 350,705 of VXAZ01009468.1, read as the reverse complement.
AGGTAAAAGAGAGTAGCCTCCCCCCTGTGGCCAGGTCTTATTATGTCCTAGCAACATGTATGGGGAAAATTCTTTAAGAAAGAAAAAAAAAACCCAAAACAAAAGGAGAACTCCTAAAACTCCAACACTTATAAATAGGATAAAAATCATCACCAACGAGTGGATATAAGTGCCAGAGATCCAACTCAACAGCTTATTAAATTTTAAAATGTATCAGTCCTTGAGGCCTTTCCAGCCTTTTCCTTCCATCTTCTGCTTTCCAACTCTGTGCTACTGGAGCAGCTAAAACCAAGCTGCTCCCACAGCACTCATCTGCTCCAGACTGCAATTTTGTACTATGCTAAAATATGATGCACGTGACTAAAAGCAATACAGTCACCACAGTTAAGAGTTCCCACAACTTCCCATGATTTTACTGATCTCATGCACCTTTCTCACCCACCACAAACAGGAGCAAAAACACCCCCAGTGTGAGCAGGGAGTGATAACCCAGCCAGTCAGAGGGCTGCAGGAACTCCACACCTCTCCATCATATCCTGATCCTCTAACTACTCCGCAGGCTCTTCCTTCTTCTAGATCAGCCCTCAGCGACTGCTGATCAGGCTGAAGTCCATCCTCCCCTTCCTACACACCCTTATTTTCTCAAAGAAATCCTCACCCTTCCCCTCTTGTCCTCAATGCTCTTACAGCAATGCTCTTAGCACTGGATATTCCTGGTGACTGATCTGCACCATCTTCCTCCTCCCTGTCCTTTCTTCAAACTTTGTTTTTTCTCACAGTACCAGCTCTAACGCTTGAGCTTTACAGGTGTGAACACTCAGGCAAAAGCAAATTTTATACTCAGACACTCAAATATTTGCAGGCTACACATTTCCAGCCATCCATCTGCAAACAATATGTGCAAATACGCTGTTCCAAATTCATGCTGTTGTGGTCGCATATGGGCAAAGTGCAGCATCGCCAGCTGATGTACACAGTGAGTTGCCACAACATGAATTGCAAACAGCTTGAAGGAATTGTTCAATTAACAGCTTCAGGCCAAGAACTACAGATTGAAAAAAGGTTGCTATTAAATGCAAGCACTGAATAAATACGTGAATTTTGCTATTTCTTTGCAGAGGAAAAGTAGAAGGAAAAGCTTGGAATAAATTCTCCACTATAATTATTTCCTCCTTTCCTCTTCCCACATCTTCTCTCCTGTCCCTCGCAGAGACACAGAATTTGTGATTTTGGTCCCTTTACCCTTCCAGAGTTCTCCCAAACTCCTGAAATTAGTTTCTTACTGAACATCTACAATATCATTTCATTTAGAGAACGTCACAGAAGTTGAACTGAGCCATCTGCTTCCTAAGAGAAAAAGAAAATTATTTCTTTTATGCTTCTGCCTGTAGTTTATGAGTCAACAAATTGAGATTATTCAGGCACAAAAGCATGTAAGGATTTGTTATTTTTAGAAGAACACACACAGATTTCTTTTTTAGGATAATTAAGAAGCTAATATTAAAACAAACAAAAGGAACAACCGAAGTCCAGCTGCAAGCTTCCATGCTGATGGAGATATTCCTCCAAGAAGGGCTGTCCCTGCTCAGAAATCTGGTGACACTCCTGTTTGTTCATCACTGGAGGTGCTGTGCAACCAGTGGGGCTTGAAGCATTGCTGGACATGGTGTAACCTGCACCACCCCTGTAACAGCATTCTCCTGTGTCTCTGCCGAAGAGGAGGAGCACAGGTGCAACACAAACATATAAAATGTTGATAATGCGTCTAGGGGTCCTAGTCCTTGAAAGGATCATTCATGCTACAAATGATCCAAAACACTGAAAAACACAGTCCAGTCAGTGCCCAAGTTACAGTCTGTGCAACACCCCTGACCTTCATGGGGAGGAGTATGGGCCTATCCATCAAAATATCTGTTAGGGACTAAAGCAGGATGGAGAACAGAAGAGATTATGCATTTGGGACTTTTCTCCTTTGATAGAGTCAGGGTTTTTCAACCAATTCCTTATTTCTCCATTAGGAAAATGAGAACGAGTCCCCAGGATCTGCCTCTGTCGCTCTGCAGTAAGTGCCACCTTTGGGTTCCCCAGAAACAGCACTGTGTCTGTGCCAAATCCAGGTCCTTAAAAGCCAGGACCACTGCGCAAAACCAGGACAAGTAACCACCATCCCTCAAGCTCAGTGGGAGCAAGGAGACAGTCTGTGGAGCTGCTGCATCACCAGCACAAATAGCTGAAAAGCCTCTGCTAACCTTTTCCCACAGCACCCAAGCTTTGCTCAAGGGCACCCACAAGCGACTGCCGTACGCTGAGGGCTGCTGTGGGGCAAAGGCTCACCCAAGGCTTGGCCACTACAACGCAGCTGGGAGATGGCGCTTTCCATTCCCGTTTCCCAAAAGGATATTTAATGCGCTGGAAAGCTTTATTTTTCACAACAGAGCCAGAAATAAAAGCACAGGACCGAGACACGCTCCTGCTCAGAGCTCCTCCTGGATGCGATCGCAGCTGTCAGGAAGCATCAGAGCAGTTGGGCGTCGAGGCCGGCGGCACCTCCCAGTGTGTCCCTGCACGCGGGGAGGGCAGCCCTGGCAGAGGGCAGCCTGAGAGCCACCGCCACGTATCTGTGCCCAAAAAGTCACCCTCACAGGCAAGGATAAATCCCAATTCAGCATCCAAATAGTGGAAAGGAGGAAAAAGAGAAAAAAATACACAGAAGAGGAAAAAACAAAGAACAAAGCAGAGCAGCACTCAGTGTTTCTGTTCAATTGCCTCAAACAGAATGTGGATGGGTAACACACTGTAAATAAGCAACAAAATGTTCCCTCTACATCAGGAGGGAGCCTTTTGCACACAAGCACATGCACACACATGAAGGTGGTCACACACAGACACCTGGGGACAGAACTCAACCTGAGCTCTGTCAGGAAACATAAGGTGTGTTTGCAAATATGGAAAGCTGGCAATGAAAGCAGAATGCGGCCCAGAAAGACCACAAGACTCAGCTGAACAGAGGGTTTTTTTCCTTTGTGTAGACAGGCATGTACTAGCTAGTGAAAAGAAATACAAACCAAAGCAATTCTTCAAACGTAAGGATGAGTCTCCAATTTTCTAGAGCTAGAAGTTCTGCTAAAAATTACTATCAGGTATCATCATGCAATAGCACAGCTTGAAAACCTTCAGCAAAGGCCAGGGATCCAAAAAATAGTTAATAGAATTCAAAATGCTCTAACAGTGTTTTGAAAAGCAGTGACTCTTACAGTCATGTGAAAACATTCATGGCTAGTCAAGCTCATATACTTCAATTAGCACTTCGTTCATTCCTTAATGACTAATAAATAGTAATTAATGAGTTCCACTCCATGAATTACCATCTTCCCCTCTCACTATTATTATTTATATGCTTTGCCCATTTAAACCAGCTAACTAAGCACTTGTAAAGGACATCCCTCCTTCAGCTGATAGGTGGAAAGGAGTACAATATTAATATGTATTAACACCCTAATCAAAACAGAGATGATAATGTGCTTACATCCAGGAATTAGCTGTTTCAGAGGGGTTAGCCGGCAGCCATACGAACCAGGAGATCACATCTGTTGTGTGCACGTGTAATGTACTGTACAAAGGAACTGTGTGTTATTCTGCGTCTCTTCCTTGCATATCTTGCCCGCAGCAGTCTGCAGAGAGGCACAGCAGTGGGCTTGTGCTTGTTACCTCCAGGATTCTGCCCCACGAGCTGACCCAGTGGCTGCCCATCCACCTCCCTCCATGTGCTCAAGTGCATCCATCCCTATCTCCTTCCAAGCTGAACTGCATAATGGAAAAAAATTTAATGAAAGGAGAAGGAGGGAAAGAATTTAATGATATCAGCTCAGTGGCTCAAACTTTGAGAAGATCCTGGTCAATAATGCAACTCAGCTTCTTTAACATCCCCCTGACAGGAACACATTCCAGAACAACACTGAAACACCTTGGCGTGTACCTGTGTTCCCTTCAGCATCCCTGGCCAAGGGCTCCAGGACAGACAACACATTAGACAAAGCACAACCTAGAGTACAATCCTGCTCTGCTTGGGCAGAGCCAGAGGAACAGCCCAAGAGTCCTGCAAAGCTGAAGAGCCATGTTCAGGTAGGAATGCTACTACCACCAGGCAAGGTGGGCTCAAGGCTCTCAGGATCACATGAAAGCAAATGCATTGAGGCAGGGCATGGTACAAATATAACTGAACAGTTGACCAAGGACTCAAAACCTCTTCGAGGGTCTTTCTCCAAAAGCCTCCCTGAGAAGGGCTGTCACATATGTTCAACACTAAAATCTCCGTGACTACTTAAACATTTTACCTCCTCCACCTTGCATTCCTTTCAGAGCTTCAAAGTCAGCCCTGACATAAAACACATATATTCAGATTTGATACTATTACAGTGGCAGTGTGAAAGCTTTCAAGCCATTAAACCTGCCCTGCTGATCTCTATCATTTTATATACTATGCCATGCTAACAGCTGGATGGCAATGTCAGGTTAACTGGGAAATTTGCATTTCTCCTTCCCAGCACATATGCATCATGCAGATCCCAAAAGCCTGCAGAAGGAAGGTGGTGGGATGCTCTGCCCCAGAAGTAAACCGCATGCAATTGGATTCTTGCATCTGCAACTAGACAGACTGAAACCAAAGATGAAAAACACAGAGGAAAAGCAGTCAAGGAATGCAACAGAGGATGTGACTTTTCTGTGATGATATGCTCAAGGAGTCTTCACGTCTCATTCACTCTCTGCTCAATGGATGGAAGGGACTCTGCCAGGTCATTGTATACAGGAAAGCCGACCACAAATGGGAGCCAGCCTGAAGGCCAGATGTGGAAATCAGAGCTTACTGGCCTGAAAACCATACTGGGTCAGCCTGGAAGAAGCAATCCAAAGAGCACGGCCCTGCAGCTAAAAAACAAATCCATCCTTTCATTCTTGGAAGAAATGCAGATTCTTGATTTCACTTTTTGATTTGTCCTCACATTTGAAGTGTGTCCAAGATTTAAGTACATCTTCTCCATTAAACGAGCTAATCTGCACCATCATCTCTGTGCCCAGCTCCCTGCCCTGCAAGAAGGCATTTGGAAGCAAGACATGTTGTTGGAAGATGTCTTGTAAGAGGGTCATTTCCCTGCCCCCTATTAAGGATAACCAAGCCCCTGGTGCACAGAGTAAGGCTGTCATCTACTGGCAAGCAAGCAGCCCGCAATTAAATCTCATTAAGAAACCATCAAACCCAGAGCTGTGCAATGTTATGAAACTCTACAAGCTCTTTGCCATCCTCACCTCTCTCCTCTCCCTGGAGACCTGTGCATGGCAAAGAGAGTAAGTCTTTGCGGCATCACTTCTGCGAAGAGAATTAATCTTTTAGTACTGTCTGATAGTGAAAATTTAGACTCATCTCCAAGTCTATCAATGCCCTTGAAAAAGACCAGTTGCCACACAGAGCTTTAAGTTGTTCAGTACGGTCCCTCTGTGGAGGGGCAAACTGCCAATCCAGTCAAGAGCATCTTAGCTCAATTATTTGCAAAACAACCAAAACGAAGGGAGGAAATATGGAAGTTTTCCTCATCCCAGTTCCTGCTCAGCCCACAGGTAATACTCCAGTCATTAAATCAGTGCCTGGTGCTGCATCTTAATGCTGTAATAACTCCTCACTTGCCTGCACCAGTAGAGCAACAGCCAGCACTCACTTGGCAAACCCCAGTGCTTCCAAATTCACACCCAACTGCTTTAGAGGCTGCTGTTGCTCCACAGGACAACTTCTTTGAGAGGATGTTTTATTAGCAGTAATTCTGTGTCACTGTTGCCTGTCCCTGGCACAAGCAAATTACCACTGCCCTAAATATGGGAAGGACATTCAACATCCTCTCCTATTTTATATAGTCAGATATGTCTAGAAGCACTCCAAAATCATCTCCCTACCATTGCAGGTCATACAGTGCTTATAGCATCATTTCAGGATAACATACACAGCTGGTTTGGGTTTTTGCACAGCCTTTTTCTTAACATCCAATACAAAAAACTGATTATTTGCAAGCCTAAAGTTTTTTACTTTCTATGTTGTTAACCAGTCAGAGCTTTGCTGAAGAATCTTCCCTGCATGTTCATCCAGCCTAGAAACATTTTTAAGACTAGTCAAAAATATTCAAGCAGCACCAATTTTTTTTTTCCCATAATAAAGCAATTTGCCTCCCTCCTCCAAAAAAAAATCTATCACTCACAAGCAAAAAACTTTGCATTCAGGCTCATGAAAGCAATGAAAAAAAAGAAGTGGACCATTTCTGTGTAAAATACCAACCAATCCATATCTCCCTGATCTACCACTGTCATTCTCTTTTGGGAGAATTACCATCCAGTTCCAGTCATTTTGTCCCTGTCAGGTCAAATTGGATCAGCTCAATGACGCTGCTTTTATTTGCAGTCATGTTTGAAATAGATAAATCAGGCCAGACATCAATGGAAAAATCCCAATCAAGTGAGTGTCTTAGAAGAAAAGTGTGTATTATTATAGGGCAGCAGCATTTGAACAGATTAGCAGGTTTACTGGTTCTCACACAGAACAGTGGATGTGTGTTCACTGAAGTGGGAGCAGTGGGGTGTCCTCTTAGCCTCAGGAGGGAGAGATCTTCAGCTCTCCACCACAAGAATCCTGAGCAGCAATGACTGCAGGAAGAATTTGCCAGTCCCACTGCAGGGCACAACTCAGCAAGTCATCAGATCTTTACAAGGGAGCAAATAACATTTAACTTTGTTCTTGTACCACCTGGGACACTCCTGGACCTTACAGGACACATTGGAGTCCATAACACACAATCAGAGCAAGGGCCAGCACGGTCCCTGCCCTCCTGGCAAAGCTCAGGATTTTGTACCAATTACTGTACGCTTCTCTTCAGAGCCAGGAATACTCCCAATAGATAATGTGGAAGCATGTCAAAACAGGTACTACGACTATCTTCAACAATTCACAGGGCATTGCATGACCTCAAACTACACACCATGGGAAGACATTAACTCTGCTTTCACACTTGCCCCTGACTGGACCTTAAGGGACTGCACCTCTCTCTATGGAAAGCACACTGCACATCATGGAGAAGGGTCCCTGTGGCTCTGTGTGTGACAGGGATGATGATGGGAACAAGAACTGGTTCCACTTGATGACTGCAGTTTTCTTATCAAATAGCCTCTTGTCCCTAAGCATTCTGTCCTCAATCAAATTAAGAGACAATGGACTGAAAAAAACATACAGTTAAAAGAGCATTTTTCTGGGGAACATAATTTCTCAATCTGTGGAGCCCAATAGTGTCCAACACCACAGAGTGGAAGGCTTAGTAGATTCTTTCACCTCAGTGTTTTAAATGACAGATTTATCTGCTTTGTCTCCTGGGACAGGAAAATCACATCAGGCTCTCAGTGCTCTGACTGCAGAGCAGTTGGCGGCCACTCACTGGGGTGAGGCTGACATTCCCTCTACAGCAGGCAAAACCATTTACGAGGTGATTCTAAAGACCTCTGCAACTCCACAAAGAAACAGTTTTCAAGCTCTTCCGGACATCACCCGACCAGCTAAACCATGAGTCCAGAGAGCTCTGGTAGATCACCTCCTGTGTGCACTTCCAGCATTAAAAACACAAACCCATTTCCTAACCCAATGTGACTGGAGCAGGCCGAGCTTCACGCTATTTCTGGAAACATGCCTTAAGCAACACTTCCATTAATCTACAGCTGTTTGAGCAAATTATTAAGGCTCCAAAGCTACAGATCTTCTCCCTTTAAATCAGACATAATTGTAACTGAATATTTCTTGTGGGCTTTGAAAGTCTGCTCCTGGAGCAGGAAATGTGTAACAGCCACTCAAAGTACAATTTATGGTTGGATTTTAAACATAAGTAAACAGTGCAGGCATCCTACGTGCAAATACAACTGAAGCATCAGCCTTAGACACTCAGTAGATGGTCTTCTCCACACCTTTGCCCTTACACACCTGCAGTACAGCACTCCAGCCAGCTCTAAATCCCACCAGGTTCGCCTCCAGGGTCTTCCCTTGTACCAAAGGTGTTGATGTTGATATCCATGAGAGGATGCACCAGGCAGCCCAACAATCCCTCTTTTTTGGAGCTGATTCATACCTTGCATTGTTTTGTTTTTTCCAGGCACAGTAGAAAAAGGCTCCTGGGGTAAAAAATGTCACTTACTACATTTTAATGTAGCATTTGGCCCCATGGAGACTTAGTCTGAAACTTCTGGGCACCTCAGCTGTGAAGAGACTAGAGATTCCTTTACAGTGGCAGGAGGCTTTCCAGGGAGCTGATAACAAATGGCACTTGGGGAACCCAGAAACCCACCCAAAAGCAGAAAGCCTCTAACAACCAGTTCCTGGAGAGTAAGTAAGCCCTAAAATTCCCCCTGACTCTGAAGCATCCTGCACCACTCCAATCTTTGGGGCTGACCACTGTTCTGGTAAGCCTCATACCACTTGCTTCCAAGAGCTGGAAGGATAGGAATCTCCAGGAGAAGTTCAGGGTTTGGGAGTGACCCCAGGTCCATCCTGCAGATCCTTAAGCCCTTGTACCTCTGCTACAATGCACCTGCTATCCACACCATCTAAGTCTTGTCATCTTACATTACCTGTGTTTCACCCAGAGGAACACTCCTTCTTCCTCCTGTATCACACCCCTTCCAGCTTAATCCCCCTTTATTCTCCTGCTTCACACCCAATTCTTGCCTGCCTAGGGTGACTTTAATCTCTCCCACACAGTGTCACACACAGGCAGCAATCCTTGCTCTTCCATATCAAACACTGTGGGTGTAATCCTCTGTTCCACATTCCTACAGAACTGCCGTCTTTCTCCTGCACCCTTCCTTTTCCCTCTCCTCCCACAGTCACACAGTCGTGGATGCTTGTGCTGAAGGGCTTGAAGAGACTGGCACACGACTCTTGACAGGCACGTGGGATAGCTACCCTTTCCTGCACACTTGCTACAGATCACTGCAAGCCTGAAGTATATGTTTAGCTCATGCTAAATTCACTGACAGCACCTCCCAAAGAAAGCTGGGACTTCCTGTGAACTGTATTAGCAAAAATAAAATAAAATTAACAAAACTTCATTTTCAAAAGCACCCTAACCATTTCCTTGTGGTCCCATATTGACTGCTAGTTGCTGTGGCTGCTGTTTTGCAGAAGCCCTTGAAGCTGCTCCCCCTTTCCCACCAGCAATGCCTGGGAGCAACACAGCATCAATGGGATTTCTGTGGGGGTGAATATGCTTTCTCATCTCTTTTTATCTTTTTGTCCCTTAGCACTTGTTCCATCAGAATTTTTTCCTCTTACAGCATTTCAGTTCAGCAAGCTGCACATCATCCCAGTCCTTCCACAGCTCTGCTCAAACAGGGGCTGGAGACACACAGTGAGACACCTGCTGAGGGCTGACAGGACTGTGATGATGTGGGTACAATTCTCTCCCTGCTCTTTTGCAAACCCAGATGACTAATGAAGTATATTACATTCTCAGCAAGTGTTTTGTGCTTTCTGTGTCCTATCTGATCCAACTGCTTGCTGCTTAATGAACTGGATGAAAAATATGCCATTGGAGACCTTGATCCAAGCTTCACTAAATTTGGTGAAGTCATATCAGCAGAGGTTTTGGCCAAGAGCTAGTAAATATCCGAATAGTCCAGAAAAACAAAGTATTTAATCTGATTCCAGCCATGGTATCTTAAATCCAGATTGTTTCCACTGGATTAATTCCGTAAAGTGGAGGGGAAAAAAATGCTCTTAGTGTTTTCCACAGTCAGTTTCAATGACGCAGGGAAGAACATTTGTCCCTTTCACAAAGGAGAGTATTCTCTACCTTACTAACCCTTTGAGGTCCCCAGTGTCAGTGTTTATGGCGTGGACAAACACACAAATCCACAAATCCTCAAAATTGCCAGCGGGAGAACAGTCCATCACTCTGATCACCTCGTTACTGCCAAAAAGATAAGAAAAGATAAAGTCTGAACCTAAGACACCTGACATCACAAGAACTATTCCCCTGATATCCCAATTCAAGAATCTCTCACCCACATAATTCCTGTTTTCATTACCACCCCAGCCAGCTGGGCTCAAACTTGTGTATTTTCCCAACCAATCTTCCAGTTCTCCAGAGCAAAGCATTTAAGGCTTCAGTACCATCTCACACTACTCATCCCTCAGCCTCCTGTGTAGGGACTGGTGAGCCTACTAACAAGGGAATCCTCGCAGCCCCCTGGAGGGATGAGCCTTAGGGCACCCCTAAGAGTGAGAGAAAGGACCTCTCCCAGAAGGCTTTGTGTTAATTATGTTGATTATGTTAATGTACCCCAGTTCTGTTCGCCTGATTGGCCCGTTGGCCTCCCCACCCCTTTCTACCCTATATGTCCCTTGTGCCAGAAAGTTCTTTCCATCGCGCTTCTCCATCAGCCCCCATTTCCTTTTCCCTCCCTTAGTGTTTTCCTATTGGTTCCCTCACCTTAGTCCTGCCTATGCTCTGCCCCTGTGCCTTCAGATCATTGGACCCCGATGCTTTCTCTCCCTTCTTCTTCCCCCTACTTAAACCCTGGACCCTCCATTATCCCCGCCTTCGTCCCTGGACCCCTTCACTTGTGCCTGGGATAAACCTGCCTTGTGGAATTCTATACGGAGGTCCTTCCCTGCTCTTTCATCGCCAGCCTTAACCACAGATTGCTGCTACTTGGTGCTCCCTGGTGAAGTGGCCTGCCAAGCAGCTCCTCCCTGCTTGAGACACTTTTGGGAAGATCGCGGCACCTTTCCACCTGGCACCCCCAGCCGCCGCGACGCTCCTCATTGAGTGACCTACTTGTCCCAAGAGCTGCTCAGCAAGGCAAACACTGGCATCATCCTATTAAATTAGTTCCAGTTCAGATGAGGCTTTCACTGGTATGCTACTGGGAGGTGTGATCATGGAGACAAGGTGGGAAGGATCAAGTGAAGATCCTCAGTCTTCCAGGCTCTTGTCACTTGTTTTTCCCCTAGATAAGCACAGACAAAGGCCAAATTTTTCAGAAACACTTTGCTGAAGGAGCAGGAACTTTCTTGACAAATGGTCTTTCCACACTTGATTAAGAGCATTGTACAGCACCTGGATGCTCTGAATGAGGAAAATAAGCAGCAATTAGATGCTGATGAAACCCTTTAAGATGAGAGACAGAATGCAAGCAGAATCTCCTCTCAGGTAGGTACCACACAGGAAATCATGAATACAACCTATTTAGATATAACGGCTGTTTCCATTGCTCCTCCCTCCCCACTTGCTGGCTGCTGCTGGTGGGAAGATTGGCTAAAAGATTCTTCTATAGCCAAGGTAAAGCTCAGAGAACTTTTCATTATCCTGAGTGTTTACCCTTGAGCCCTCCAGCATTGCAAATTAGAGCTTCAATTCTTAAAGATTCATTCATTGCTTTTGTTTTCTTAAAAAATAAAAACGAATTACTAGAAGAGTTATTAGCAAAGCCAGTTTGTACCACCTGGGCCTGAATGGATCCACGCACATGAGTAATCAAAGACCAGCTCTAGGACCCTGACTTCCACCTTAATTGTCCTCCTTTTCCTCCTCCATCTGCCTACTTCCTCCCACTGCACTGATGGCTACACTAAACATATAGCAAGAAGAAGAATTAAAATTCTAAGTAGCTTGCCAGTCTCAGTATTAGTTTCTTCACTCTAAGATTCAGAGTATAAAACTGCAGCCTACTCCTTCTCTCCATGATTTTATGTGCTGCCTCCAACATACTTCCTATCCTTTTCCACCAGTGATTCCACCATCCCTCTTCCCTGGGAACCCCCTCACAGCTACCCAACTAGTATTTAAAAGCAAGACTTCATGTGCAGTACCAGACATGACTTGCAGCTTGCTCCCCAAGCAGAGCACGGAGGGTATGTGGGCTCCAAACACATCCCCTTCCTGCAACGTGACCCATTAATAAATCAAACAGGACTGACAGTGCTGCAGTGTCTCCCACCTTTGTCTGAACCCTGAGTGCCCCTCACGATGGCTGTCCTCAAACCCTTCATCACTACTGCCTAGAGACTTCCCTTCCCGCTGGGGGAGCGAGGGGTTAAGGCAGAATTTTCTTCACTGAAGCAAAAGGCACCATTTGGACTTTTTTTCTGATAGGATCAGCATCTGCTAATGAGGTACCATTGTTTCAGACAAGTTCTGCCAGCCTCTTGAAAATGCTATTTTGATCCTTCCTGAGCCTGTACATGCAGCTTTAAAATTGCATGCATGGCTAAACAGAATCCAGATTCATCCACATTGGAAGAAAAAGGAGATGCCTGCCTTCCCCAGTGCACTGGCTTTTTCAAACTTAATTTCTCTTTCTAGTACATTTCTTGAAAATCTGACACATCCTCTACATGTTCCTAATAGACAGTCACTTTATATATCCCGGGGAAAGGTTCTTCCAATTTCCCAAAGTATAATCATCAGCAGAGATGTTCTCTAAAACACATCAGACAGGCACAACATACTGTCCACCCTGCTTTTATGAATTACACTCTCACTGGGGAGTGGTACTTAATCTATTTCATTCCACTAGGGCAGTAGGAGCAAAACTAAACAGCCCCAGATATATTACCAATATTATTAGTAAAAAGATATTAATATTTAACATGGCCATTAGCGCCACCAGCATGGGAAGGAACCCAACTTATATTATATAAGGACTGTAAAAATTGGTTCAGAAAGAGACTACACATGGCTAAATATCATCAGGCAACTCAAAGGATGAAGGAGGACTCAAGCAGAGGAGTATTATAATTGGTTGCAAATTAATCCCAATTTAGCCAGTTGGGATTATCTCTAGAAGTTTGTGTTTAGCTTAAATTTTTCCACAGGGAACTGGGGGGGAACGTAGTCCCATGATCTTAAAGTGAATGATAAAGTACTGCTTTGGTTGTTGCTGCAAAGAGAAATAGCATTTGGTAAATTCTAGTTTATCTTCTTCCTCACACAGGTGCAGTGAGGCCAGACAGGGGAATATACAGGACTTTTATCTACCTCCTCCTGTACCCACCCAGCCTTGTTCCCTGGGCTGTACTCATGAAACCACCATCCTCTCTGCTCTCCTGCAAAACACTAGCACAACTCAAGAGGCCTAAAAGGTTTTTAAATTCTAAGACTCCTGTTGCCATGCACTTACACAAGGAAGTCCCAAGTAAGCATTCCTTTAAGTCTCTTGCTAGTTTCCCAGGGATTAAAAAGCATAGAATACTTTTTTATTTGGTGAAAATCACAGAATCAATTAGGTTGGAGAAGACCTCAGAGATCATCAAGTTCAGCCTTTGACCAGACACCACCTTGTCAACTAGACCATCACACTGAGTGCCACATCCAGTCTTTCCTGAAAGACCTGCAGGGATGGTGACTCCATCCACCTCCCTGGGAAACCTGTTCCAATGCTTGACAACCCTTTCTGTGAAGAAATTCCCCCTAATGTCCAACCTGAACCTCCCCTAACACAGCTTGAACCCATGTCCTCTTGTCCTGTCCCAAGAGGAAGCAAAACACGAAACAAGGCACGTTCCTGCCTGTGTTCCACCTTGGTTATTACACAGTCAGGTAGCAGGTTATCTGTCATGTGTGATTTGTGTACCATGAGATGGGGAGAAATAAATTACCTGCTGTCCTCATCTACCCACCTATGTTAAGCCATGCCTTACCCTTTGGCAGAAGAAGATTTTCCCATGCTGGGACTGTGATTTATCAGCTCCTCAGTGACTTCCTCAGCCCATATACCCTACATGCCTTGATATCTGGGTGGGGGTCTTTTTTCCCATGTACACATCCTACAGAAAAAGTCAAACATACCTGCCTGTCTTTACCTTCAGCTCTGGCCACAGCCTGTTATATTGTAACTACTTCTCTGCAACAAGGACCAGGACTGGTTCTCCCTCTATTAAAGAAAATATAACAATAATTGGGGGTTTATGGCTCTCCCTCCAACACAACTGAAGTTGCAGTCTTAGGTGGAAGCTGCAGCACCCAGAACAAAGTATCTCACTGCTGGTTTAAGCCCCCTTGGTCCCCTAAATTATTGCATTCAGCTACACATCACCTTACAGACCCACCAGCAATCCAGCACTTAGGGAACACTGATGGCTAAAATCCTACTTGGGATCCCCTGGCCAGCACTGACAGACTCTGGACCATGCACATGATTCTCTGCTTTATTGCGGTTTCTAAACCTGGCTGCATTTGAAGAACACATCGGAATCTGACTGTCGCAATTCAGAAGAAGTCATCAAAAGCTTGCCAGAAAAGGGAGTAGAGAGGTTTGTTTGCTTAATTAAAACTGGCTTCATAATGGAAATTATCATGGTTCATCTCAAATAGCAATTAAGAAAGCAGGATGTGACTGCTGGCTTTGCTCAAAACATGAGCTAAGCCTTTTCTGGACTCCAGCAAATCCAAATAATGATGACTTAGCCCAGTATGGAGTAACAATAGCCCAGCACTGTCAGTCTAATTTTATCCCAAGTCACACCACATTTACATTTTCTCTATGGTCCTAAATTTGTGCACGCACAAGGGTAGTGTCTGGTTTTGCAAAGGAAATTACAGAAAAATCTTGAAAATGTGATCTAAGTGCAGCAGAAAATTTCAAAACCACTGGTAAATTAAAAGAGAAACAGTTTTTTCCTTTCAGTTCCTTCATTTTTGATCCTGTCTTGAGTTTTTAATAAAGACTCCAGCCGTGAGCTTTAAACAGGCAGCCCAAGGAATGATGCCAGACAGAAGGGCTGAGAGGGCAGGAGTCTGGCACTCCATGTTCATTCCATTAGCAGGAGCTTCAGCCTGAGCCAAGGTAATCACCAAAGCCACTCTGAGGCTCCTGAGCTAAGCTGATTTACACCAGGTAAAATCCAGCCATGGGCACTTACACACATGTCCATACAATTACACTTCCCTCTGCTCAGCCTCTGAGGGGACCAACTGGGAACGCTTATCTCCTGGAAATGGTGCCTTCAGTGATCCATTCAGCACAGCTCAATCCATGATATGTTCAATACATGATCCATTCAGCGAGTCTCAAGAGGCATTTTCCTCAATTCACTGGACTCTTAAGTTATGCTGGGAGCACTCTATTTTCCATTATAAGACTCTGTCTTTTGCTACTTAAATCTCCACCAAATTTGAATGGATTGGGATGGCATTCTCCATGTCAGGTGTTTGCCTCAGGCTACACATACACTGGCACATATATCTGTGCATAGATGTAATTTGGGAGGAAGGGTGAGATTTCATGTGAAGGAGTTCAGCTGTTTCCCAGGCTAGCGATGGAAGGGCTGAGCTCAACCACGTCCAACACGTCCTTGTCACCCCAAACAGCTCCAGTCTCCTGACATACCCCCAAACTTCAATTTTGCACCCAGTCACTTTTGGTCGCTTTTCTCTCTGACTGTCACATGTTGTAGTGCAGCATTTTGCACACTGTCTATATAGAGCATTCTCCCTGTCCCAAGAACTAGTTTGGCTAGCTGTAATTTTTGGGGTGCAACTGAGATCTTTGTTTCAATCAGCAAATGAAAGCAGGAACGATTCTGTGGATCTACATGTCATTCCCCATGGCCCAGCTGAAACATGAAAGTGTTACAGCTGGGGCACAGTATTGGTGACAGATCACAGATCTTTGTTAAGGATGGGAAGGAAGGACAGCACAGAGGTGTAAAACACTTTGATAAAACCTGGTGTTAATTCAATCAGTTCTGTAAACTTTAAACAAGGACTTAAAATCTTTTCCAGGGCATCACAATGCCCTTTCTCATCTTCCTTTCATGCAGTCACCAGGACACATGGCAGCACCTCCCAGACTCTGTTTATTATTTTCATTACTTCAGACTTCAGCCCTAATAAGAAAGTGTTTGTTCCCACCTCGCTTCTCTTTACTCCACTCTGTGTGTTTGTGCATGGGAACAGGGTGCGTCCCAGTAGCAGCAGATTTCAGACACGGATATTGAAAAGAGATAAGCAGGCTATAGCTTTTGACGTGATTAGACTGGAAATCAAACTCTTGAGCTTTGAAATGTGCTGGGTGCAGAAGCAGTTGCTCACATGGGTGAGCCAGGAACTGAACCAGATGCAGGGATGTAGCCAATGGTAAATATAAGTGGACAGAGTTCAGCACTCTCCCATTCCAGGCCAGGTAAATCTTGTCTCCACAGAGCACAGAAGAGATGGACACATTTACCCTGCCACTGCTGCATCAATGGCCACAGGGTGCCTGGTCTCACCAGCCTGTGCTCCCGGCAGTGCTGGCCAGTCCCACACCTTCATCCTGAGCACAGCACCCTCCTTCCCTCAGTACAGTACATACACAGTGCCAAGGTGATTAATGAAGTTCATTACTGAATCTAGATGTCTTGATTTCAGAAGGTGCACTAACAGACAAAAGCAGCCATAAAACACACCAAATGTGACCATACACTACCTTAGGAAAAAAATCCAACAGTCAGAAAATGACCAACGTAAAACACCCAGAAACTGGGAGATGTGAACCACAAACTGAAAGAGTAGCTTCATGCAAACTGAAGTAAAGACTCCCCATAGATTACACAAGGTGATGAAAGAAATAAAAGGAGACTCAAATCTGGCTTTGAATCTTATTTTCTCTTTTTGAGCTGCTGCTGATCTTTTCCCCCCTCAAATTTCAATCAGATATTCACTGGCGCTGCTTTCAGTGCAAATAACCAACAGGCAACCTAAGAAGTGTGGCACATTTCTGTTTCACAGCTCATATAAAATCTTGCTATTTCAAAAATCTATGACTTACTAGGACTTGTAAGCACTTGCCAGTCTTATGATACTGTACTGTAGGAAAGTACATCCCAGTTAGTAGAAGAGAAACAAAATGCACACATTCTCACTGCAGTCTCTTACATGCTGGTGAAAAGAAGTTTCTGAGAGAATTAAAGCATTTCTACACAACAGAGAACAGAACAGACTTTCAGCTCTACTCTGTTTTTACTCTGTTTGCCTCTCTCAGTGGCACTGCACACAGTCAGATGAAAAAAATAATTTTGCTTAAGGACTCCCTACCTCCCAAGGCTTTCAATCAAGAGCTGTGAGGTTGACACCAGATTGGACTGAAATAGCTTGTAAGTGCTCAGGTTAAGTCAAAGAAGGTCAGATGTACCAGATTACTTCTCAGGTCAATGAAAACACATAGTAAAATGAAAGGAAAAGATGAAAATAATTAGTTGATCTCTCTCTTGATTTAACAAAGGGGGAAAAGAGCATCTGTGCACATGTTCTGACTTTAGGAAAGCTCATAACTTGTCTCAGCTTCAGAGTGTCTGCACCAAGGGATCACCACAGCCTGTTGTTCCATGTTAAGTCTTCCCATTGTGGGATATCAGCAGTACCAGCTGCAACATCTCCCTCCCGCATGCAGTCTATCCAACACTCCTTTCCTGGGTCTGTGCTTCCAGGTCGTTATTCTATTTCTATCAAAAACACCCATTATTAACCATATCAGGCAGAAGTCTTGCAAACTTAAAGGAAGGCACCTCATGTTCTTCATTTTCCCTTCCTATGTCAAAGATATAATGTGAGAAATGGAAGTCATTCGATAACATTTTTCAGACCCTTCAAAATCCACACGAGAAATTCATCCATCACTCACTTGAGACGATCTAAACAAAAGAGTCTGAAACTAAGCAGCAACACAGAGGAGTCCTGTCAGCTCTCTCCCAAATACCACAGGCAGTTCCAGGATGGCACCACGGGTGATGCCAGACACCAGCTACCTGTCTGAGGTCCCTCTCAGCTCTGCTGGTTTGCCCCTGGCACTCAGCAGGGCAGCAGTACTCCAGGGCAGAGCAGGGCATGGCTCACCAGCTCAGCAAGCACATGTGTGCATCAGAAAGGCCACACGCTTCTTTAAGGGACTGTCAAAATCTGTGACAAGCCTCTCCTCCCTCCAAATCTGTTAGAGAGGGTCACCCTTTACTACTGATTGTGCCAAGCCTGAAGCAATGCTGGCAAGGCTTTGCCTCCCTCACACACTATCCTAAGTGGTCTGAGCCCAGAGCCCTTTGATCAGAATTCAGCTGGGAACTGCGACTGCACTTCCATGGAAGATCCCCTTAATGTCCATCACCAGCCTGTATCCAGAACACATTGATAAATCAGTGACAGGGTTGGATTTTAGTTCATGGTCTGGCAACTGATTCCAACAGCTTATCTAAGGTCTGTTCAATCTTTGCTCTACCCAGTGCAAGGTTAAATAAGTGACCCGCCTCTATCCTCCGATCACTTGGGAGTCTTACAGAAGATAACCCTTTGTCTAGATCCTGACATCCTATTCCCACTGCTTAACTTAACCATGAAAAGACCAGGAGAGACTGAGCAGGGGGAACCAACAAAAAGAGCTGCAGTCACTGAGCAGGTGTGTTGCAGCAGGCCACGTCTCAGCTGCCCAGTGAAATATACCAGAAATAAATCTGAGGGACTCTAAGCATAACAGTCCGCAAACAGGTGGAATGTAACCCTAACCCTGTTCCACTCCTTCAGCCACAAAAAAGAAAGTTTGCAGCTGGATTGCTCCAGTAAAGGGTAAAATAAATTGAAACACATGGGCAAGACATCCCAATACTCTGAGTACAGATAGATATAAAAATATATTTCCATAAATATTATGGATACACAAAATCAAAAATCTAAATACTACAAAGAGATTGAGGACTCAGCAGCATCTTGCATATACAGCTACCCTATCCTCCACCTCAGAAATAAAACTCTGCACATCCAATGAAGGACACTATTTTAGGAGAATGTAGTCTTTGTTGATGATATATTTCGAATATTCTCTTCATTAAAAGTAAAACACAGTAAGCTTCCTTAAGAACAGCAGCACTAAAGGAATCTCCCACCACTAATGCCGAAAGTAATTTTGCAATACAAATTTTTCATGTTTTCTTTGAATCATTCTTGTTTTTTCTTTTTGGAAGGATTAAATCTTCAATTAGATGCTGTTTTTATGGGAAAAATAATTGCCTCATTATTATTTCTACTTAAATATGTTCTTGCAGTGCTCTGGGCAGCTCTGGTTTTCTTCTACCTTCTTCTCCCAAGGATGGAGCAGCCTCACAGGTAGGACCTGCACTGCTGTACACTGCACTGAGGCAGGGCTTCCCTTTCTTCCTCTGGTTTTGCTTTGCTTTTCAGTAGAATTTCCCTATTAAAAAAACCCCATTTTTCTTATTATTTTTGCTAATTCATATACAGAGTGAGTTTCTCTAGGCACTGATAAGGAACAATTAGAAAACTAGGAAGGACATATTCTATAAAATCAAAGTCTGGAATGGTTGACATTTTCCACAGATTTGCTGAAAACAGGAATGAGCAACAAAAATGTCTTGCAGCAAAATATGAAAACTGAAATAGCAAGTGTTTTCAGTAATGTTTTGCTTCCTTTGAAAAATCATTTCTCCTAGAAAACTAATTTTGATGACAATATTTTAACGAGACAAATGGCCTTTCTATGAGATATAAGCCATGCAGTACATGAAAGGAGACTGATTCCTGGCTTTCTCACTGGGGCTTTCTACAATTTTCTTTTGCTTTCATTTCAAACAAAGGTCAACATAAAGAGAAAAATATTGGAGCTGCTCTCTGCATGTGGGAAAATGAAAAAGGAAAAAGCACAACAACTGTCAAGGTTCTGGCAGAATAATCAATGAATTAAACACTGTTCTGTGTCTGACAAGCACCTACCAGTCTTGGTCTACAATCTGGTCTCCTGTGGGATACACACAAAAATATACAAGTAATAATATCCCTACTGTAACAGTCCAGATCTTTTACTTCTGAATCTCTCTTGCAGATGAGTAGTCACCAGTGCAGAGTGTCAACTGCTATCAACAAAATCCCCGTGCCTGCCACTGCAGTGTCCCATCCTGGACATGCCCAAGTCAGCAGCGTCAGGAAAGCCAAAGCATGGGCAGCACTGGCCAAAGCAGCTACTTTCCTTGGTTGCCAGCAAAGGGCAGAGGCAATCCCACGACCCTGGAGGAAAGGGGAGATCTCAGCTCAACGTCCTCCTCACCCTCATTCTGCCGAGGCGTCCCTGTTAAGGGAACATCCCACCATCAGCACATGGAGGGCTTGCAGGGGTTTGCATTTTGAGTGACAGGCGGACAGATTTGATTAGCCCCCAGTCAACTAAAATTTTCATCTAACACTGAAACATCCCTGAATGAAAACAACATCAGCAGCCTTAGCAAGCCAGCCCCACTGAGCTGGCTTGAACAGTCACTGGGCAGGTCACTACCTGTGCCTCTTTCATGAGCAAAGAAGCAAAGAGTTGAGGTGGCAAAGTTTGGAAGACAGACATGCCTCTTACATAAGCTCTGCTTTAGACAAAATCCAATAATTAATTTCCACCCGGCAAACAGAGCTCTCTGCAATTCCATCCTACATAAGGTCAATACCACTTTCTATTTAATTTCCTCTGTGTCCAGGATGTCCCTCACTTTCTTCAGGCCACAGTTAATTACTGTAATACATTCCCTAGTTCTGCAGCTTTGATTTTTTTTTTTTCCAGCCACAGCAAATCACTGTAAGTGCAATGCAAGCAGATCCCTCAGGTCCAGTTCTCAAACAGCTTTTAAGATGTGTCAAAACTGTCTGGGAAAGTTTCCAAGCACTGTACTGGGGCATTTACCTGCTCTCTACCAAGGAGGTGCAGCTCTTCCATCACTAGTTTTTCCAGAGTCACAAATTCCCTGCCAGATAAAGCGCAGGCAGTGGGCAGGCACAGCTGGGAACATGGAATGCAGGTCTAGGTGAGGAGCCCACTGATTTCCTACCACCAGCAGCAGCACAGTCAGGTCACAATGAATCTTCCTCCTTTTGGCACCCACCCTGACAACCAGTTAAGCATGAAGGGACATGAGTGCTCCGGCTGGGTCCGCAGTACCTTCAGCACTCATCTCCACTGCCTGAGCCCATGAGTTCCACACAGTCTGTCTGCATTTGTTAACCCCCCCAGGGAGGGTGCTGAAGCACCACAGCTTTGCCACTACTGCAGCATTTCATCTCCTCCAGCCCAGCTTAGTGCTTGGTTTCCCAGGTCTCCAAGAACTGGCAACTTAGCTCTGCCTGCAGCAGCTCCAGGGAGGATTAACCCTTCCAGCAAGATTGACCCCTGCTCTCCCCCAGGGTACCCTTACTCCATCTCAGCCCTGCAAGAAGTAATGGATCACACTCATCCATTCAGGTGGTTTTTGTAACTTTACAGATCCAGCTTTGCTCAGCAGATTTGATGTTCTTAAAAATGTGGAAAGGAAGCTGCCTTGCCTAACCTCTTATCTGTAACTCACCCCTTCTGTGACACACCAGGGAATGGTGATCTTTTGAGGAGGATTTCAGCTCAGCCCTGACCAGGTGAGACAGTTACTGCCTTCCTTTTCCCAGCTCTGACTTTGCTCCTCATCTCCACTCCTTGGCTTCTCTTCTTGGGTTACACCTCTCCTTCCTGCACCAGCTCATCTCCACCTCCCCAGCTCGCCTTAATTGGGCCTCTTCAACAGCCCAAAGCTGAACAGAAAAAATGGAAATTAAGCCCAGCTGTTCACTGAGAGGATGCTCTGCATCCCTGGAAGTGACCATACTGCTTCCTGGACTGGGGGTGGCAGGGGATCCCCACACTCTGCTGCTCTAGCCCCCAGAAAACACATCCCAGGTTAGACTTCTTGATCTGCCATGCTGGATGCATGTAAGGAAATGCAGAGTTCTGCTCGGTATACCCATTAGTTACACAAGAAAACACTCAACTCCATCCTCTTCTCCAACTAAAGCAAACCTGGGGTAACTCACCCAATGCTAAAGAGGCTGAGGGGTTTTTTTCCCCCCAGTCTCATATTGACTTGGCATACACACAAGTTCACCAAGTTACATTAGCACAGAGAAAACCAGAAGGAAAGAGGAGCTAACCTCAAATTCCATTTTTAAATAGGAGAAATGCACCAGTATGTGGGTCCAACCTTAAATCTGATCCAAACCACCCACATCTCAGTTTCCCAGCCACAGATTTGTGGCTTTGGTACTTCTGCACTAAATCAAGGTGAACCCCTAGGAGCCAGATAGGAAGAAAATGGCTCTGCTCAATGGCTCCTGAGCATTTCATCACTATCTCCACAATACTTCTAGCTAGCATGTAGTTTTAAATATAATCCATCAACTCTAAGTATTAGATGTCCAGAATTTAATTAAACTCAATACAAAGCAGCAGGGAATAATACCCAGAGAACAAAGAGATAGTATCTGTCTCTTCTGTTATGCTGGTAAAAGGGGAACACTTTATTTATTTTGTCCCAAAATTCCTGCAAAGGCATGAATATATATATAAAAATATGAAAATAACTGATGCCTTTGCAGGAATGTAGTACTTATTCTGTAGTTGAGATTATATTCATTAAGCAATTCTTTTGTGGTTCTTGTATGGCATAAGCAAAGGCAATTTTTCTGGTTTTTTGTGTCAAAGCAGCACAGAAGGGCCAGTGTGTTAGAATGCCTTATGGACAGGGAAACAAGCAGTTGTCAAAAAAAGACAAAGTGTTTCCCCATGGGCAAGTGGAGCAGGAAGCCAGGAGGTAGAGGTGTCTGTCTGAGCAGAGAGCAGCAATGCTCACGAAGGCAGGTGATGCTCCCACACAGGACACACAGCTGCAACCCAGCAGTGCAGAGACCAAAATTCCAAGCCACCTTTGACTCTTCCAGGTGAGAGATTTCTGCCCAGCACAGCTGCCAGTCTCAGCTTCAGCATAGCATTAATAAACTGCTAGCTGTGTCAGGGAACTCCTGGGAATCTCCATGGCACAGTGCTCCCACTGTACCTGGGATTTCCCTTTACAGTGGTGCTTGTGGAGGAGGGAACAATATCCTCCAGGCACAGCCTCAGCCGGCATCTCTGGCCACAGATCTATCAGCTGCAGCCTAGCAGTGCAGCAAAGACTCAAACCCTTCTTACGGGGATTTGAATTGCTACAGACTCACTCAGTAGCTGTGAGTCAGAGCACAAGTGATCAGAGGAACGGGTTTACTCAGCCACAGAGGGAGGCAAACCTGCATAGCAAGAGCAGGCAGCAAATACAGCCCCCCAACAGGGCACAAACTCCTCACCTTTTTGATCCAAGGTAGTCTCCAGTACATAATCCTGCTGCATCTAGATGTAAAATCAATCAAAACAGATGGTTAAACTGTCAAATTAACCAGCAGAGGGAGTTATGGCAATACAACAAAACAACACTCAATTGACAATGCAAAAATAAAATTAAGTGCTGTAGATACTAAGATACAAATTCAAGCAAGGCATCTTCTTTTTCCCTCTGCACCAATCCTTCCAAACATGTAGATATCAGCAGTACAGCCACCCTGCTGCAGTACAGGTGTGTGGAAATACGGCACCCACATAGCCGCAGAGGTGGTGCACACTGCCACGAACACACTTGTCTGCAAATAAAGCCCTACAAGTGCAAGTCTAGGTAATTGGGATGCAGCATCCCATTAAACTCTCTGACTCTCTCTTCAGTGATCCATTTAGCAAAAGATCTTTATCACAAACACGACAAAAAAGAAGCTGATGCCAGCAGAAACATGCTGTGTTTAGCAGCTCCTTACTCTAGCATCATGTACCTCATCTTTCTGACCCTTCAGCCACAGCCACCCTCTTCTTCCTCATACTCCTGATTTATCATCCCAGAGGAATTCTCTGAGCCATGCTTAGCACAGTGGAAACCTGATCAGAGGCCTCTGGACATTGCTGTGATAGTGCTGATAAATAATTAGTGAAGGGGATAGAGGACAAGACAGAGGAAATAGGAGTTTCCTACCACCCTATGAAACAACACTCAACAGTCCATGTACAGTGCTGGTCTGTAATATCTATCCCCATGATCTACCCCAGAATAACTGCGGGTTTGGAATATAAAGACAAGGGTAGCCACTGCCCTCAGGGAGGAAGAGGGGGCAGAAATCTCAGATGCAATTGGAAAAAGTTGGACTGAGCTTGAAGGGGGAGTGGTCTGCAGGACTATTCTAGATGTCATAGTGAAAAGCATGGAAAAAATTATAGATGACATTTTCGTTGCTTATTTCTGTTCCTAAGGGAAAAACAAGTATATTCTGATAGGAATAAAAGTAACACATTTTTCATGTATTTATTTATTTCAGTTTGAATAATAAAAAGGGCACAGATATCAGGCTGGAAGCAAGCCATGGGGAACCCTTCTGAGGAATCACCAGCTCTGCTGAATAACTAAACCCAAAGCAACCCTGCTTGAGGCAGGGTGTCAGGGGACAAACACAGACACCCCCATGAAAGGTCTAATCAGCAGGAAAATGAGGGGGAAGGATGGATGAGTGACTCCTTGGAGGACATGAGCAGCCTCAGGGGAATCTTGCCCCTCCAAGGATGGTGGGGGATGGGCTGAGCCAGGGTTTGGGGCTAGGTGGCTACTGAGCTCAGCCCTGGGGGCCACTGCCAACTGCAAGAAACACTCCTCTCATTCAGGGCTACTCATTATAATCACCATCCTTGACCTCGCACGGCAAAGCACGGCTGCAAAATAACACCCAGTGATCTCTGCCAGAGCTGCTGATTCACATCAAGCTGATGGGGTTTGATATGTTTGCAGAACACTTTCCCAGGTCAAAAGGCAATTGCTCATCAAAATAATTGAGCACCTCTACGACTCAACGGGTCGGATGCTTGCTGGAGATAGTGCATGAGCAGGGTCAGGTCCTCTCTGTGCCTGGCTTGGAGCTGGCAGGAGAGAACCACAAGGGACACTCCAACCCAGCGCCATGCCCCCCACGAGTGCTCTCTTCCCAGAGGGGACTGCATCTCCTGTCTTGGCACTTCAAGCCCTAACATGCTGTGAAGGCTCCCAATTTCAGTTTGCATTGGAATGAACAGTCCTAAACCTATTCCTCCCACCAATGAAAATCCTGTTTTCAAGACACAGGGAGGGGGAAAAAATAATTCCAGCATTCCTGATATAAAATATCAGTATAAGGATTTAAACCACAAAGATTATATATAGCCACAGCTATAGTAACTGTATCTTCCAATCTTCTTTTTCCACCTAAAATTCTGGGACAAATAAAGCCCTGAGTGTTTCTTTCAGGTTTTTCCCTGGAAGGAGAGCATTTGGAACCTCCTGGGTTTAGCAGCTGCCCACTCGACTGTTTAAATTCATTTTGCATGTACAATATTGAGAAGAGAAAAAGGGTGATGTAGAATGGCAAGAAAGGAAGAAGGAAGAAATATAATCATGTGTGGTGGCACCACACCAAACCTTACAAGATATTTTGCAATTACTTAGCATAACGAACCAAACCACAACAACATACCCTCCAGGTAAAATCTAGAAGAAACACATTCATCTCCAGATATCATCAGATGAAACAGTATTTGCATCCATGGCCTGTATCTTTATCAGCAAAAGGACTTTAAATTTAAAAGACCTTTTACCCTACACCCTGAATAGCAATGCAGGGGGTTAAAAACGCTGTGCTGCTTTCATGTGCCCCCGATGTCCTTTGATGCATTCATTAGTGACAGGGCATTCTCATTTCTGAAGAGGCTTTGTCAGGGAGAATATTCCTCCCATATGGGATTGCAAAGACAAGGGTTTGTTTTCTTTAGGACCCCTCACACTTAAGAACTGGCTCTAGTAGCACATAAACCTTGAGAGTATCTCACTGCCCCTTCTAGTCCAGGAGCAAGGAGTATCAGCCCCCATTTTGAGGAAAGCCAGAGGCACTGGCATAATGCAGTAAATTGTCAAGGGGATGAGGAATCAAGGAGGTCTAGGACAAGTCAGAGGTGAGCTTAGTAAAATACTCGTTTCTTCACAGCCACTATGATCCAAAAAGCACAAGGGATTTTTGCACTGTGCTAAAAGCAGCTCCTGCAAAAGCACAAGTGTACCCTCCATTGCTAAGAAAGCAACAGGATTCAGTGCTGCTCACTGACAGGAGGAGATGTTTCCAAGGACTTTTCCCCCAAGGCCTAGTGGAAGGCCCCTTTACACCCTTTTCTTTCATCCCTACCTTGGAGCAAGGAAGCCAGAGCTCTACAGCTGCTTGTCCCCCCAGTGACAGTGCTGTCAGACCCCAGCTCTTTGCTATCAGTGCAGACACGCAAATTTGGACAAGACAGATTCCACTCAGTGTCAACAAAAGTGAGGCCTTGCACTAGAGTGTCTCCATGGTCCAGCAGCATCTCCCAGAACAACATATCTCAGAGGCAAGGAAGCTGCCTGTCCTGCCTGCAGCCCTGTCAGCTGAATATCCCTGGCCATGCTGCCTGTCCCTCAATACCCATTCCCCCCCTCCACTATCCTCCTACCACAGCACCCCAGCCTGTCTTGCACTGGTCCCATACATCTGACAGAGCTTCCCTTGCAATTCTCACCCCTCCTCCAAAGAGACAATGCAAAGACACTTAAATCATCCTCAAATCCCTGTGGCAGGGGAGCCATCAGTATTAACGAGGCAGCACCAACAGCAATAAGAACACTTCTATCCAGCAGTGCCATCAAAAACAGCACGAGGCTTTCACTGAACGCTGAAAGCAATCCATTTACTTGAAGGACCCAGCCTGTCTCTGTGGATTTGTGGAGGAGAAGCTCCTGCATACCTTGTGATTCAAAAATCTGGCACAGAGATGGGGCTGTTCATTGCTAAGCCCCTGGGGACACAAACTCTTGACACCACAGGATTGCAACACATTTAAAGCAATCTGGTACCTTACACTCTGCCACCTGAATTACACCACTGCCTTCCAGGCTGAAACACAGCAAACACTTCTTCCACACCTTCTGCTTTATCTCCTCTACTCCTCTTGCTAACCAGCATGATTTACGAGGAGTTTGGGACCAACCTTACTGCCCTGCAATAAGAAAATAATCTCTTACTTGCAATCTACTACTAACCTTCAAAATCCCTTGACATAAGCCACAGATGTCTGATAGCAGTAACTGTTTTTAGTAAATCAAACAGGCACAAGACTTTTCAAGGCAACATCATTTTTAGCAGCCACCTGTATTTTGGATTTTTTGGAAGGCTGGAGTTGTTTCACATGACTACTCAACCATGCCATCTTCAAACCATTTGGGGATATTTGTGTTCAAAGCAACAAAGTACAAAATAAGCTCTGATTAACACAGTGATTGTTGGATGCGAGGAGCAGGGAGTTGGACTTGATGATCCTTATGGGTCCCTTCCAATTTGAGATATTCTATGATCCTGGTACCTTGAGTATTCCAGCTGCAAAGTAACAGAGAGAAATGGGAATGTATTTCCATCTGTGGCGGAGGAAGCGCTTCAGAGTGAGGAACCCATGCATTTACAGAACTGTCCATGGAGCAATTCAGCTCACAGATGAAGGATAGCCCAAAGGTCAGAGAATTTGGGTTTCAATCTCTCGCCAATACTTAACAGGACTGGAAGTCACCACCAGCTTTATCTGCAACAGGGAAACAACTTTTTCTGTCCATGAAAAATGTACATGGCAGGACACTGCATGGTTTTAAAGGTCAGAGTGAAAGGCCATCAGGTAGGTGGACAGACAGATCAATGTTGTGATTGCCCTGAGGGAAAAGCACCAGGCACCACCTTCACCCATAAGAATGGCTTTGCCCCAAGGAGCACCTGGATGCATTACATCGCCCAAGTGGCACACCAGAGACAGAGCACATGTGCATGGCAAACCATAAGTACCTTACCAGGAAAATTCAGTTTGCAAAATGTATCTTAGAGAGGCTGGCAGCTTCACCTGAAAACTTTCCATAAGTGCTGGCTTGCATGTTCCTTAGGTTTTAGCTGTAACCAGATTTTCATTATGTTTTCATTTCTTTCCTAAAACTCTTCTTGCAAAGAACAAACAGCACTAGTATGTGCACCTGAGAAAAATGCTGAAGAGTCCACAACACTTCTGTGTTCAGTTTAATCCCCACAAGTATCCACACCCCAAATCTGAGTTGACCATAGTACAGAAAAAACCCAAATACTATGCCACCCATGCCACCATTCACAGTTTGGATCTGCAGACTAAAGAAGCCACAGAAAAGAAGACTGTAATTAACTAATGGGATTAATTCTGAGACAGTGCAGTCTGTTTAGCAGAAATAAGCAGAGGGGAACAACCAAGGGATTACTGGCTAAAAGCTAGCAAAGCCCATTTGAAACAGACAATTCCACCCATCAAAGGCATATACAAATCAATGAATTGTTGATCCATCACCTTAGTTTTCATGATTACTTCTTACAACGCTTCAAAGCGCCCTCAGAACTAGAACTCCCGCTCTGAGTTCCCCAGAGATCATCTGCTGTTCAAAGCAATCAGATCCACAGAGGACTTGGAGTTTTTTGCCTGCTTTGTTTTTAATGATGTACATCACTGTTTAGATAAATTATAAACCAGTTTCACCATTATCAATCATAACAGTGACTTACTCAGTCCAGCAAAGAAACATCAGGCTCTTTTATTTAGTTTTGCTACACTTGAAGGAAAAAGCCACTGAAGTGTTCTCAAGAAGCACTCGACAGAGAGAGAGATAAATTAAACTGTAAATAGAAATGGAAATGCAAAAGCAGAGTCATCAGTCACTGCAGCTTGTACAGAAGTTCATCAGTCAGTCCCAAGTTGGGAGTAGTCAGCAACTGAATTTGGCAGCCTTTTCAGCCAATGGCAAAGGCATCGTGCAAAATCGCAGGGGAACGGGGCACCTCATGAGCCATCTCACTGTTTCCTGTCACCAGGGCATTGCTGCAGGAAAAGTTTTGAACTAAAAAAAGAAATACACAAGAAGGAGAAACCAAACCAGCAAGAAAAGCAGACATCCCAACCTGAATTTCATTGCCCAAGGCTTCCAGATTAACTGATTGCCACTTGCTTTCTGCCATGCCCTTCTAGAAAGGTAGGGGAGATTATTCAGCTCCTCAACTCTAATCCTGCCTGTGAGATTGAGGCCCCTGTGAACACCAGTGCCTCACTCACCACCACAACAGGACTGGAATTCTTTCAAGAGGGTAATAAAAACTTCATTCCTTGCTGCCAGCTGGATGGCCGGCAGCTCACCCCACCACAGGTCTTTCATGCTGCCTTGCTACCCACTGTGGGACTCAAAAGCCTTCTCAAAACTTCATGCAGAGGTCGAGCCCACAGACCTTTACCAGTAACATGCAAAATACATCTGCTGCCCATCTGTTGCTTACATCAGTGCAGCAAGTGATGGCTCTGTGTCCCACCTTTGCCCAGGCCATGCCATCAATCCCTGCTTGCTTGGGGTCTGTCTGCATGACTCACTCAAGCACCAGCACCATACTCACGCACTGACACACGACTCGCTTCCTCTGCAGAAGGACAAGCACTTCCCTAAAGCTTTCCCTGGACTCTGTGTTTCCAGGAGCTTCAGTTATACCTAGCAATCCTCTTTAATTCATGTGCTGCAGCTAAACCCAGCACCACTCCCTGCAATTCACCACCTGCCAAACCCCCCTCCAGCACCAGCTGCATGTGGAAGTCCCTGCAGAGCACCCATCCTGCATTTTATAGAAGGTGCCAAGTATTTGGGAATAGCCAACTATGAATCATATTATATTTATGATAATATTGCAAAGCTTGAAAGATTATCACTGTGTCACATTCTTGATTTACAGAATCAGGTTGGTTTCTAAATGTGAAGCAAGATCTGAGCTTGTTCCTAAGCTTTACTGAATGTTCCCTGGAAGGCCAAAGCACCGGTAACCACGAGGTGCAGCACAGGGCAAAAATAAAGAGAGGAGAAGCCATGAAATACAGCCCCCTGGAGCTCAATTACTTCTGACTCATCCTCTCAACCGAGTTCTTTGCCTCCATAAATCAGAAGGAACAGAAACAGTCGCACTGCTGAGAGAGGATAATTATTCTTGCACTGTGTGAGGGGAAAATACACATGCTAATAGTGCCAGCTTATGAGCCTGTGCTGGTGTCGATAGGGAGGAAAGCATGCTTTTAAACACAGAGAGGCCCACTGCAGTCTGTGTGACAGCCCAGTCCCATCCACATGCTCTGAGCTCAGGAGAGCCATTATAGCCCCTCCAGTGTGCAATCCAAGAGCCTCAGGATGACACAGGGCATCGGGACCTCCACAAGAACAAGGTGGCTCAAACCTCCTCATTTACATTCATCAGGGTTCATCCTGCTCACTTTCACCTGCCTGCACCAGGAGGGACTTCACTTTGGCTGTTCACCAGGGAATTAGTGTAGCATCCTGAAAAAAGGATTAAAAAAATTCAGATGTCATGCATTTTTCCAGGGCTTTTCCTTCAAAGCAGAGAACTTAGGAAAATCCACAGCATTTGTGACCTTTTCTAATATATGTAGGTTTTCATTTAGGAAACACTGCTGGTCCAGAAGCAGCAGCATAGAAGAGAGAACATGACTTTGCTGGTGCAGGTACCTTATCAAGCATGTAAGAGCACATTGTTAAATATCTTCCTTTGCAGTATCCCATACACATCATCAGGCCAGTGGGTTATTATACGATATTGCAAATCTTATTTGCCTCGACTCTTTTGTCCTGGATTTACTAATTGTCATGTTTAGAGAGAATTTGTTCAGCCTATAATTATCAGCTTATTTTCCCCATTATGGTTTTTTTCATTACAACGATTCAGAAAAAGCCAATAGCAGACAAACCTTTGAACAATTTTAAAAAATTGTTCTAGTTTACAAATTTGGCCTGATAAAGAAAGTTATATTGTGCTTTTTCTCAGAGCGCAGAAGTTAACTTACTTTGGGAGTATTGTAACTACAGTTCTCCCACCAGCTACCCCAGCTACTCCTTGGAAAGCTCTTTTTGCCTGGCCAAGGCTAAATTTTTAGGCTTGCAGTTACCAGCAGGACCTCATGGGAGCTACTGAATGAGAAAGCGTGGAGAATGACATGTGTATTTCTAACAGACACTAGTACTTAAAATTATCCAAAATTTCAAGGCCAGAAAAATGGAAGCAAACAATCAACAAAAATTGATTCAAGTCTGAATAAGGGTCATGCATTGAAAAGCAACCTGGGATTTTAAAAAGGGCTGATGTTCTGAAAAAGAGTGTCACAAAAGCACAGGTCAAGTTCTCTTGCTCACCCCTTTCTCACATCACCAAAGTAATTCTGGGGGAGAGAAAGTTAACAGCAGCCAGGGGTAAATCCAAAGACCTTAAGCCTAATGGGAGAGCAGCTGTAGTCTCAGCCTTGTACAAAGCCAGATGCACTGAATATCCATTCAGTCTAATGTGTAGGTGAACAGACAAACTCTGTTCATTAAAATACTCATTAATTTCAGGGCAGCCATATGTCCTTAGCACATGCACGAATCAATGCAGATACCTCTACCATACCCAAATGCCAACAAAACACCAGGCAGGATGTTCTAAGTAAGACCTGACATTTACCTGGCGAGTTTTGACCCAACCCAACTCTACTTGACCCTCACTGTCAAGTAATCAGTCCACAGTAGAGCAAGCAGACCTGTGCCTGGGGGAGCAGCAGCCAAAATAGCGTGCAGAGGGTGTAGCCCAGTAACACAAAACTACAGTAGCAACCTCAGGGATAATTAGTGAAATGCAGACAGTTATATTAGAAATAAAAGAGACTTCAAAAAAAAAAAAAAGCTTGGCATGGTCCACAGCCCTCTTACTGGCAGGCACTCAGATCCCAGAGACATTTCATTCTGAAAAGGTAACACTTGCAAGGAAGTGCTTTTTCCCTGAGCAAGGAAAAAGATCTCAGCTTGATGCAACAGCCACTGACATCTTCAAGATATCTGTTCAGATTGAAAATGAAATTAATTTGAAGGTTCCTGCCCCTTCCAGAGCTTCTTTTTAACTTTTTTCTTTTTATTAACAGATATAAAACCCAGATACTGTGCTTGGAAGTGTATCTCACCTGCTTTGCCTCTTCAGTGTAAGCATGCCATGACACAGGTAGTGATAAGAAGCAAAGCCAGTGAAGTCCATTGCTTCCCAGCCCCACTCTGAACAGGTTTTAACAAGGTTAACGGGGACAGAGCTCAGCATCTCCCACAACAAGTTGGGTCTGCAAGACACCCAGGTCTCCCAGGGAACGTTTGAACTGATGCCTCGAAGTAGCTACCTGAAAACAGAGGCTAGACAAGATTAAAAGAATAAAAGCAGGTATTTATTTGAAGGGCCTTCAAAGATACACCTTGGGTAATCAAAAGCCTCTGAGGGACTCCACCCAAGATGGACACTGGGTCATGTGTTTTTCACACTTTTATAAGTTTCGTCTATTTGCATATCAGGGTTAATTCTCCAATTATAATTTCAGGTAGTGATGTAATTACCCCAAGTTTGCTCCACCTGTCAGAGGCTTTATCTTACATATTTTGGGGCCTGGGACAACAAGGTGTCCTTGAAGAGCAAACCTAGAGAGGCTTTGTTATGTCTAACCAGCATGAGAGAACAGCAGCGAACAGGCTATATGAAGTCTCAGTTACATGCTAAGCAGTACAGGATTTGAAAAATATAAAAGTTGAAACCTAAGGCATCATTCCCCCATCATGTGTGCTTCAAGACCTATGTGCTCCATTGGGCTGAAGTGCCAGTCTCAAGCTAAGCCAAAGGAATGGCACATATTTCCAAATGGCACCTATGCCACGACAGCAGGACAGCCATGGGCTGAACAGCAGCATTGCAATTTCAGTACACACCAGACAGGGAACAGCATGAATTACCACCCTACTGTGGTACACAGAAATCAAATCAATTTGTCTCCAGTCATGCACTCAACTCTTCTCTCTCCCAGGATACCTTTTTGCTGATCCACCACTCAATTAACCTTTCATTAAAGGCTTCCTAGACATTTACCAAAAGGCCACAGCACCCATGATTAGCATTTTATTTCACATGCATTGCTACAACTGCATTCCCCCTTGCAAGCAAAACTTGCAGTCTTGCCCTTCACCTGACGGAGAGGGACCACTAGAAATCACTCCCTATTTACCTTCACCATCTCTGGTGGTTTTTACAGACTGCTGCTCTACTTCACCTTAGCCATATCTTTCATAGTCTAAGGAACCTTGGTTTCCTTGAAAATTCCCAGTTGAAAAACAACCCAATACCTCTCATTTAATCCTGCTCTGAGCCTCTTTCCAATTCTCTTAGTTTGTTCCAGAGCCAGGAGATAAAGAGCAGGGGGCAGTGCAAACACAAGCCTACACAGCTGCAGCATGTTTTCTTCCCACTGCCTTTGCTAATAACTTCTAATGTTCAATTTGTTTCTGATCGCTGCTGAGCACTGAGCCAATACTACCACCGAGCTCTACATTATAACCCAGAACCTCAAGCCCCCAGAGCCTGTTGGCATCTCACAGCTCATTGCCTTATGTACATGCAGAATTACTTTTAATGTGCATCACTTCGCATATTCCTACCCTGAAATTCATCTGTCATTTCAGCATCCCATCATTCTGTTTCAGAATATCCTTCTGCACATCCTTGCATTTCGCCTGTCTTTACCACCCCAAATAGCTTGCTGCGCTGCCAAAACTTATTTCTTGTCTTTTTTGTTCCTTTTTCAAGTCTCTGATTCATATTTGAAAGACACAAGGTGTCAGCTTGGGAACTTGCAGTATTCTACTGGTAACTTTCCTCCACCAGGAAAACTCATTATTTATTTGTACTGTCTGTTCATCTTTCTTCTTTTAACCAACTATTTTTCTAAGACCCTCCCTCTCTTTTTCCACTGTTGCTTCATTTCCTTAAACATCTTCTGTGAGGAACCTGATAAATGTCTTTGAAAATTCCAAGCAGGCTTTACCAACAGAGCACTCTGCTCTACATGCTTGTTAACTCCTTCAAAGCAGCATTTTGCCCTCTCCTTTCCTGTGTTTGTAGCTGTTTTCACTTGAAAGCAAATTCTGAGTTTCATGGGACACTATTGAGGGCAAAGCTTTTCTAGCTTCAGGTGTTTTAAAAATTCATGCAAAAGGAAAAATTACGTCCCAAGTGTCTCTTTTATCATCTCACAGACATCTCCTGGACCCATTTTCCCTTTATGTAAGGCCAAAAAAAAAAAATCCTTGCCCAAACATAACTACCAATACTAATGCAAACCTTTTATCTTGAGTTTCTTTCCTTTGCTGTCTCAGACAGTACAGAGTGGCCTCAGTCTAGGTTTAATAAAGGCTTATGAATATCTTACTGGAAATATTTGTTTGGGCACTGACCCCTGAAACAAATCCAATTCATCCAGTTGCTGCTTCAGACAGCATTTCACCCCATAAAGGCAGAGATCCCTTTCTGCAGAGGCCTCCCATCCCTCACTGAGCTTTTCAAACCCCTTTATCACACTTCTCTTCACAAAGCTGTAATCGATTCGCATTTGCGGGACAGGGCTTTCCAAGTATCCCCAGAGGGAACTAAATGCCACAATTTACAGTGACTTAAATATGTAATTTCCATGGAGCCCACTGGAAATCCCAAACTTCATGTTAAAATTCACTTCTTCAGCAGAGCCAGTAAAGGCCCTGCTTTCAGGCACCTCCAGCAAGCTGATCTTGATGGGCAAAATAAATGCATCAAGCCGGTACCACCCACACTATTTGGCATGACAGACTCTGTACATTCCAGTCTGGGTACTGAAGTTTTGACCCCACAACATTCTGTGTTTCCTGGGTTTGCCTGTTTCACCCTAATACAAGATCCTTCGGGCTCTGTTCTTGGAGATGGACTGCCAGTTCTGCAAATGTCCCAGGCTGAGCTCCAGCACTCAGCAGGACAAAGCACTTTGGGATTATTCCTGTGCCATCAGAGAACACACATCACAACGAGCTATTAAAAAAATAAGACCACAGCAGTGGGGCTAGAGAGAAGGGGATGTAGGTGAGGAGTAAGGAAAATCACAAGAAGAACCTAGTGTTGATAACACAGCTCCAAGACAGAGTCCAGCAGGGAGAGGAAGAAAACCACCAGAACCTTATCACACCTAAGGGAGCTGTGGTAGCTCACCAGGATGGTCACACAGTGAACGGATGTTTCTGCTGCTCCTACAGAAGGGCTCATGGATGCCACAGAGCACAGAAGGGGCAGATGGATGGGGAAGGGTACTTGAAGCTCTGTGTATGCCCCAAATCCCACCTTAAATGCAAATCACGTTTGAACAAGTAGTTTTTAACTTGAGAAAATATCTGTTGATACAAAATGCTGGCCACTTAATTTCTGCTTGTTTTCCCTTACAATTATTGTACAGTCAAATCCTTCTGCAGAAATTGCCATTTTTCCCCAGAGTCACACAAAAGCATGAACCCAGAGCTCCATTCCAGAACAACTTGCAAGAAAACATTGTACTATGGGATACACAGTAGGGACAAAATCTTTTCAGAAATGTTTACAGTGCAGGGCAGGCACCTTTGCATTAGAAACACATCTAAAGGTGACAGAGTGGAAACACTTCTATAGCACAAACACAGAACAGCTGGGAGCAACAGTTGGTGTCAAATCTGGGAGGTGGTGTCAAATCTGGGAGCACATCAGGAATCTATACAGGGACTTTTCACACATTCTCCAACCGGCTGACAAGGATCCAGGGTTCAGAGTTGAATGTAGGTTACGTAGTGTCTCCCTTTATTGCCTCTCTTGTGGAAGATAAAGCAGAGGAAATGAGGTTCCCAGTATTGACAGATTTCCTTAGCAAACTTCTTTGACAGTTTCACACTTGGTGTGCTGCCACACATGCAGGATTGAGTAATTACAGTGCTCCCCCTGCTTCTCTCCTCCTTTTTTAAGCTAATTGAATAAACTAAAAGCAAGCATAAAATCTGCAATTCTAGCGATGTTGTCCTACACGTGCCCTTCGGACCTTGCTCTCACTGAACTATTATGATAATTTGCATGTTCACATGTCCATGTCCAGCCACAACCACACATTGTCTTCTGTGCCAGATGCCTCACAACCAGCACCAGCAGAACCACAAGCGTGGCAGAAAACCCCAAGGAGAGCAAAAGCTGTTTGTGTGTGTGTGTACCAGAGCTTGAGACTTCACCCCCACACACATTAGAAAGGAGAAGCAAAGCATCTCATCACAGACTCTCGTCTGAATATATTCCTTGAAATTCACTTCTGATGTATGACCTTTAACACTTCATACACAACTCCCCTTCTATTTTTAATACCATCACTTTCATGAAAGTTGATGTATTTCACGTGGTTTCATCAACAATAAAAAAATGCAAAAGAAAAAGAATGGAAAAATAAA
This sequence comes from Gymnorhina tibicen, assembly GCA_013399875.1. Classification (NCBI taxonomy): domain Eukaryota; kingdom Metazoa; phylum Chordata; class Aves; order Passeriformes; family Artamidae; genus Gymnorhina; species Gymnorhina tibicen. Next base: position 314,383 of record VXAZ01009468.1, on the reverse strand, counting down.
GGTAGTTTAATGTTGAGATTTAGCCATAATGTCAACTTTACCAACTTCACAATTTGTCAGAAATGATCAGACATGGGGATCTTTCTACATCAGGAAGCAAATATTATTCAAAGAGGCTTCAAGAGTATACAAGTACATTTAGCTCTCAGACTGAGAGGAGGGGGCCTTTACCTTGTACCAGCATCTTCCAAGTTTTGGGATCAGGATGGATAAAAAGCATCCAGAGTATGGGAATTAAGTCCCAGATCAGAGCTTTATAGACCTCACTATATAGCTTCAGAAACATCTCTCAGAAGTACAAAAAGCCCACTAGCTCAGCATCAAGGGTAAAAGTACACCTAAACTTCCCTCCCCAAAAAGTGATAATTCCAGCACTTCCCGCGAGAAGTGATTTTTCCCAGGCTGCAAATGCAGATTAAAATCAATGAAGCTGATGGCAATTGAAGGGAAGAAGGGCAGCTCATCTCCCAGCCCATGAAATTGCAGACTGCCATCAGAAGCTATTTCCTTCAATTCAGAATATTCCCTCCCTTTTTACCATTTAACAATGGGTCCAGAAAAAGCCAGCGACATCTGTCAAACCCAGATGGCTCACTTGGAAAGTGACTGTGCGTCTGTTTATAGGGAAAGTGGTAGAATCAACAGAGAAGGAGTGGATATTTATGTATGTTGGAAGCTGCTCATCTCTGCAATGACAGCTTGAACTTGCTCCCAGCTCCACTGCAGGCAGGACCAGAGAGATGTTGCTCCGCTGAGGAACCTTATTTGCAATGGGCCACATTTAAGAAAGATGAGATCATGTGGTTGAACTGCTCCACCCTGCATTGCCAAGGTCTCACAACCCTCTAACCAGGAAATTCCCCTTGGGAAAAGAATATCTAGAGGATTATTCTGTGACTCTGCATGCAGAGGCAGCAAATCACAGGTCCTGGGCCCAGCTGTAAATAAAATGTAATTCTGCCCTTTAAGAAAAGTGGGGGGAGATAAAAAGGAAACATAACTCCATACTGAAAAGAGTAATTTCCAGGGGATTAAGCTATTGTGCTATTTGCTTGTGTCTATTTTAGCTGCTGCTCGAGGTGTTAACCTCACTAGTCCCAGTGAAGCAATGAAAACTATTATGCTGGTAGTGGGATTTGCAGCTGAGAAGACGTGTGTTAAGGAAGGAGAGAGGAGTCCTGCTAGGAATAACTTCTTCCAGTCCCAGCAGCATCCCATAACCAGCAAAAGTGTATTGTGCCTTGAACACAGTGCATCAGTCTGGGGGAGCAGGCAGACACAAAAAGGGACAATATATCCACCAAACCACCAACCCCACAGAGGACACAGCATATCTGTCACAGCAAGAGCCTCTTAAAAGAAAATTGGATTGAGGACACCTGCTTTTGCTCAGAGACCTTCACTTTTACCATCAGATGCTACCAAATTAATACCGCCCAGAGAAGAAGCTTAAAGTCCTTAGGAGTGTCACTGTATGGCCTTAAGTTACTTTTCTTCTAACCAAAACTTGTTCAGTTTGCTGGAAGATGGGGAAGAGAATCAAAAGCTTCATGTGATTGTGGTGGGACTCGGATCATGACAGTGGGTACAGACACTGGTGTGCTGGCTGCAGACACCACAGTCAGGAAAAGTGGGGATCTGAGTTAACGAAGCCCTAACGGCTTCTCAAAAGCCCTTGTGCTGTCAGAGAGTGACACGAAGTATCCACACTCAATGCCATTGCAAGTCAGGTGAATTTAGTACTTGCAAAAGGTGCCACACTGACAGAGTTCAAAAAGTGAAGCAGCTTCTATAAAGACAAAAATACAACAAATGCCATTTCTTTTCCCCTCCACCCAACTCCCACACTAGTTGTGTGTCTCCCTGGCTCTCTGCTGGTAAGAGGATACCAGGACACCAATCCTTTCCCAACTCTCACTATTTGCTCTTTGAGTTAAACAGAGAGGCAGCTTTTGCCATTTTCACAAAGATCCAGTGACCCTCCACCAACATCTGTCACTCCAGGACTGGCAGCAGCCACTCAACACCAGGGACCCTCACCCAGCATAGCCAGCCCCCAGCAGGCCCTGGGGCCCTGCCAGCCCCAGTGAATCTTCAGACTGTGCATCCTCCACCAGCACAGGCTGCCACACCAAGCCAGTGACAGACAGGCAGGGACCTTCCATTACATCTTGCCTGTTTCCTTGCTGATTACAAAAAGGGGTCACAGCAAAGACACTTGAGCAGCTTTGCTGAGTTCTGCACAACTTTGCAGCTCCCCATCAAGCTTTGAAGGCTGCTCTAACTCACTTGGGCACTGCTATTTTTGCTGCTTGTGCTAGGGATTGCTAAGGGACTGTGCAAGATTTTGCCACTATAAAAAATGAATATTTCACAATATCCTCTCCCCACTTGTTTGCCAAAGAAACAAGTCCTACTGTATTTCCAGAAATTTGTCTACTTTGAAACAAGAGCATCAACCCAGCAGAGCAGTCACTGGAGTTAGCTATCAGGTGCCTACTCCATCCTTCCTGTTTCTCAGTACCAGGGCAAAGGAATAAGTTGCTAATAGCACAAAACAAACATTTCAAAGTATGTTGCAACAGAGACTATTTCTTCTGGCCCCTCTTCTTCTGCACTGAGGTACAGGAGCAGTGGCACCGGCAGTTGCTCTGTACTTTTATCCCAGCTACAGTCACTGAAGGCAGGAGACATCCACCATGCAAGTCCCTTGGGGCCACCCCACAAACACCAACAAAGAGCACTGCAGAGTCTCCTCTCCCAGCACCAAGTTACTCCCACATCACCTAGCATGAGGCCCCCAAAAGCCACCAACCAACCAAGCCCACAGAGTTCAGATTCTGGACATTCACTTCTCAGAGGTTCAAAGAGTTCAGGCCTACAGGGTCAGGTCAAATCCAACTCAAAGAAACATTTATTTTGTAAGTAAACTAAAGAGTCACTGTTCAGAATTATATTAAACTGAGAAGAGAGAATTGCATTAGCTAATCTAATTTAACCTGATCTGTTTGAATTTCATTATATGTGGCTGCACTGGAGACTCATTAATGAGACTCCAGTATATTGGGATCTTGACAGCTTCTAACTCAATCTCCCAACCTGAAGCAGACAGCTATAATCATGTTAATTAGCTGCAGAACCTGTGATGTACTTCAGCTGAGCTCAGGGTGAAGAGAGAAAGATGAAAATGAAACCAAATGAATGAGAAAGCACCACCCTACTTGCATACAATTTACAGGATAGGAGTAACACACCCTGTGTGTGCACAGATGTCTCCCCTTGACTCAGATGGGGGAGGGCATTGCATAGGAACGAAGTGTCCCTGGGTAAGATCAGTTAATTAGCTTGATAAATTAAAGGATGAGACTGAAGGTAAAAAATAATTTTCTTATTTAAATAACCCCCCTACAAAGTCCTATCAGCCATTGGAAGTTACACACCAAAGCTATTTTGGAAAACAATCAGATCATTGTTAATTTTAAAATCAGCTTATTTGGGTGTTTTTCTTATAGAGAAACCATTGCTCTTACATTTGTCAGCACTCCCACAGAGATCAAGAGGATGCCAGTTTGAATAAGCACTGAGACAGCCTGGATGGCAATCTTTCGGTCCCAATCTCTGCTCCAGAGAGAAGGGCCCATGCTGCTCCCTGCTTACACTGCAGGCTCACAAACCAGGCACAAGCCCTTGATCTCAGCGTGTGTCATCTTAGATTTTTGTGTCAAAAAGAACCTTTGAACTCCATCACCACAAAGGTAGTCTGCAAAATAAGTGGTATTTGTTGCTGTGCCCATAAATGCAGTTGTATTGGAACAGGGGAAGCACAGGCACATGGAGAGTATCCGAGCTGCCAACTCTGCCTCTCCCTGACATCTAAGGAGGGCTGGCTCAGAAGCTACCGTGTATCTGAGCTGCTTCAGGTGATAAGGATGAAGGCCCTCCAGCCAACAAGACAGAAAACAAGGCTACACACTCCAGTGACAACTACTAAGACTCATCTTTGGATTCAATGCTTATGAGTTTTGCCGGGGGGGTTGCCAAGCTACAGAAGTTTGGGAAGAGGGTGGGATGATACAAAACTGCCCGGACTCTCCCAAAAGACAAGTTCTAAGGCCACAGTCAGGCCAATTTCCTGATGAAATACATATTTGCAAGACATAAATAACAACCTCTTCACACTGTGGTTTCCTTTCCAGGTCTCCTACATTTTCTCAGGGAAGCCCACCAAGACTGCCCAGAGAGCCTCTCCAACCCCTCTGTGGCCCAAGGCATTAATTCAGGCCAAGTTTTCTACAGCACAGTGACACCTGAAGCACAAACAGACATCTCTGAAGGATCTAACCATCCCAGTTAGCCTCTTGGCTAGTCTGCAAATGCATTACAGAAGCTTTAATGATTTGAGACAAAACCAGAGCATTGCAATGCTTTTCCAGCTTAAGGTCTTGTACTGTACCTTCACTGCAGCCCCCATAAGCCCCAAAGGAGCCCATTCCCAATGAGCTCATTAGGAAGACACAGAGGTACAAATCACCCCAGCACACTCCTGCCTCAATTAACATCTCCTTTGGAGCCTGCAGCAGTGGAGATAGAGAGCTTGGAAAGCAGTGCAGGAGCATGTTTCATTGAGAAGGAACAGGATTTAGGCAGGGAGAAGATTTGTAACCTTCTCCTGGCCTCTCCCCTCTCCCACAGCCCTGCTGGCACTCAGATCGACCTGTGGGACAGAGAGAAAACTTGAGAGTAGCATCTGAAGCCTTTAAGAAATACAACCTCAAGCAACTTAAAAACATTAAATGCACCCAAATGGTGTAGGGAAGATCTTATTTATAGCTGGGTGGAAAAAAAGGATAGAATTAATCCTCATGTCTCATGGAACAGTGGCTCCCACTTAAATACTGAACCATTTGTGGTTGAACCTACTCCAGGCTTTCCCATTCTGTGCAAAAAAAAAAAAAAGTCATATTGATTTCAGAATTGCTTTCAAATTACAAGTGCTAGCAATAAAATTAACTGCATGAATTTCAAGCATTACACTTCTCTTGCAATTTCAATTATTGATTAAGCACCATGGCTGAAGTTTTAAGCCTTGAAATGTTAACAGTGATTATTACTTTGCTGCTATGGGGTTTAGGGGTCTTTTTTTATTGGTGTTTTCTTGGTTTGTTGGTGTTTTTCTAAATTTTTAGAGCACTGCTTATGCTGGATACTCCGGGAGCTGTAGTTCAAATGCCATCATATTCAGTGTAACCGAAGAGAGAGAAATTGTTATCAATTCAGGCAAATACAGTGAGTTCTGAAAGCAAAGAGTAGATAAAACATCATCTTTTACTGGCCTGGCTGAAATAGCTTTATAATTAGCAATGAATGGCCTTGCTGTTTTTAGCATCCTTGTTGATCAGCCAGTATTTATCAGAAGAAGCTGCACACCACTGTCTGGGGGTTTCAGCAAATGAGGTGTCAGGGGTTTATTCACAGAGAAGCAAACAGATTTTACAATCAGCCTGCCATGCCAAGTATGTTGCTGGCATAACTCCACTGAATACCCTCCATTTTTTCTAGAGAAAAGTGGCCCTGGATTGCTAACCATAAAAAGAGCAGATTCAATATCTTTGCTACCTGCAGAACACCCACGTATTTCACAATCTGTACTGACAGAGTGAGAGCAACAGGAAACACAACAGACGTGTTCCATAGAAAGAATGCAGCCCCATGACCTGAGGGCTGATCAAGCTGGGTACAACACTCCCTTTGCAGGGGTGCTGCAGCTGCTTGCACTCACCTCCTAACACTGCCATCACAAATGCCCGGCAGCTTTTGGCTTGGACACCTGCATCTCCCTAACTAACACAGCAGAAACTAATCCCAGATGGGGAACAATCACAGCAGTGGTTTATCTACCCTTTCTGTTTATCTTTCTGGAGCAGGTTTGGAGCTACCTCAGGTGGGAAAGTTGAGATATGGATGTGCTTACTGAGAGGGTGCACATATGTGCCTGCCAACACACACCTATGCAAGAGGATAGACGTGGTCGGCAGAGGGTTGTGTGTTTGTTTATCTGCAGCAAGCTACTGCAAGTTGGAGCCATAAGGATTTCCATAGTCTTGCTCCACTGCTCACAAGTCACATAAAGCTCTGCTTGGCAGCTGCCTTCTCTGACAAAGCTGGTCTCTGAAGGTTGGCCTCCATCACTCTCTAATTTCTTGTTCTTCCTAACTACGCTAAGCCGATAAGCTCTGCTGAATGTCACTTCTGAAATCACTCAGCAAAATCTCACACTCAGGCAGACAACTTCAAAATTATCTCAGTGACTTAGATTTCCCTCTTCCCTTCCCTCATGCTGCACTGAAAACATAATTTCCACAAAAATCAAGAGCCCATTTCCTCACATCCATGCACAGTGTAAGTCTAACAAATGCCAGCTTGCTCACTGAGTGCAAGAATTGCCCCACATATGCAGCAGCAGGCAATAGGATGCACACAGGCAGAGCTGTATCATGTCCCTTAGGGCATACAAACAGCTGTAGCTCCAGCACACCAAACCAGTGCCTTTCCCAAGAGTTTAACAATACCCTTTTTACTCGATGTTTGTAGGGTAAGAGACCCCACATGCACATCAGGGCTCTAATGGGGTTTTATGCATTGTAAAAATGCACAAGGAAACTGGAGCAGCTTACAAGAGCCTCCCATCTGAAGGCAAATTACAGCTTTTGGACATGAAACCCCCATGGCACGACTCCAGCCAGTCAACCCTCACATCAGGGAGCCAGGATGTTTCACCAGCTACACCTGAAGTCAGCATACCAGGAGATGGTGCAGCTGCTAACAAGACCAGAAAGCTTTACAACTTCCTCACAGTGATGAAGCGAGATATGACATCCCAGAAGAAGGCCACTTACAGGCAAGGACTTCGGTGATAACACTGCAGCATGGATAAAAGGCAGTGCCCAGTCTCAGGAGAGAACCTGGGTTCCCGCCTAGTTTATGTTTTTCACTTGTTCCAGGAGGGAGGAATTGCAGCCAGCACCCCCTCCTTCTACACTGTCTCTCAGGGTGTGGATGATTTGCGTCTAATCCATGAAACCTCATCTGTTTCTTAGTGATAAACCCAGTTTGGAAAACTAGCACTTTAGAAATTAGCGATGTCAGATCTCGAGGGTAAGCTGCAAATCTCTGAAGGGCAGCAGCACACAACACGGCCCTGCACAGGCACAAGGCAAGTATGACAAGCAGGAAGCATTCCTTCAAAGGTTGACTGTCAGATCACGAGTCAGGTCTGAACCCACATTCCCCGCTTGCCTCCTTGGGTTTCATATTTCGCCTACTCCCACAACTTGATCATTCATGCTGCAGCATTACAGTATTTCCCTCCTCCCGAAGCATTTGGCCTTTTAGCTGGAGACAGGGGTACCCTGGTGAGTTGGGGCACACACAAGGACAAATCATTTAAACCAAATGAAGCAGGACTGTTGTTCTTGCACAGTTTACAGCTGCACTGTGGAACTCACAGCTGAAGGATGGGAGGGAGGCCAAAATCACAGGTGGCTTTCAATAGAGCATCACCAACTTGCAGCCAGTTCTCAAGGAACAGGACACCCAGCCAGGACTATGAGGCAGGAGCAGGGGAAAGGCTGCACACAAGGTACAAGCAGCCAGTGTATACAATGACGCTGTTCCCTTTTCTCTGGCCATCCTTTAGCATTAGCAGGGATCAGGTAACTGAGCTAGATGGTCTGACACTATCTTTTTCTTACTAGTGAGACCATAAATCAAGCACGTTTGAGTTCTCTGAAGAGAGCAGTTGACCATTTGAACACATGTCTGGCTGATAAGTGAGCAACAAAACCAAATTAAATCATCCCAAAGAAGATTAGAATATGAAAGTCTACCTTATAGCTAAGCATAGCAGGGGATTTCAATTTGATTTACCTCAGGAACATTAATGCACCAATTAGCTCTGTTTCTCTGGGGAGAAGTCATCTCATCATTTACATACTTTGTTCATATAGTAGGGAGGGGAAAAATTATGAAAACACATGTGAAACATTTGGATGTGCCCAACTACCAAAGATTTCATAATGAACACATTAGATTAGTGTTTCTTGATGCAAAGAGGATTTTGTTTTAACTAGAAGCGTAACAAGGAATTATAGCAGCTGTGCCTGTCATTATTCTGCTTAGCCTGTTAATGGAATTGGTTTGCTAGAACCAAATTGGTTCAAGAGATTAATTAAAAACAGGTGCTTCTGTGCAGTAACTTCTCCATACCACACTGAGTACTTCGTGTGGCCAAACTACATCCACTCTTCCTTGTGACCTGCAGAAATTCCCTTTGCTCTTCTCTGGGGGCAATAAAACAGTAATAAAATTAAATTCACTTACTGTGTGACAGAGCATGTTGCAAGGACCGCTTTAAGAGAAAAGCCATGTCCAATGAACTAGGGAGGCTGGTGCTCAGGAGCCTTCTCCAGAGGATGGTGTTCCCTTGGGAATGTCCTCCATGTCACTGTACACCTCAACAGGGATAGTCTTTGCATAAGACATCTCCAATGGGATTTAAAAATCAGTGTCTTAGTCAACAATGGCTGAAGCTCATTAGCCTCAAAAAAGGAGCAAGGGTGGCTAGAAGAAGCTTTCCAACAGTAAGAAGATAAGTTTTGTATTTGGAGGGTTTGTCACCATCTCTGCTGGTCACGTGCAGCCCAGACCCAAGACTCCAGCCTGTGTCAGAACCATGCTGGTTAAACTTCTGCAGGCAAGGACTTTAAATACTGCTCACACAGCAAAACCCAGTCATGCCAAAAAGGTTTGTCTGTTAATTGAGAAAAACAATTTTTGGGCCCAAGAATGGACTACGAAGTAAAGAGTCTTGCTAAAAATACACAAAATTTCACAAAATACCAGTTGAGAGTCACACAGCCACGGATGCTGCATTTACACATGAATCTCTTTAAAGAGCAAATCAAAAATCCATGGCCTGTGATCCTTCAAACCCTGCTCAGTCACAGGCAGTTAGAATTACAGCAGGGCCAGACTCAGCAAAGAAAGCAGGCTCCAGCTGAGTATTTTGTCATGTCCTCTCTCATTTCAGCTCCTAGAGGAGGAAAGTAGAAAGAAAATACATTTGAAGAGTTGTTTTAACTTTATTTCTAATTTGGGTCGCAAGTGAGTTCCTGTTCTATCAAACAGTTACTAGGTTACCTCACAGCTAATTCCTATGCTTATTCCTGCTTCACTTTGATTTGTTTCAACCTCTTTGTGGATTGATATAAGATCCTGAGCAACAGCGGTGTTTGGAGGGGATGGAGAAGTGGACAACAGTTGCACATTCCTTAAACAGTTGCTAAACCCAAGTGCTATCACATGCCTAAAAAGCACCCCGCAAACCATGAGCCAAATGCAACAGTTCCTGAAGTGACTCAGTGGTTTGGTTTTCTCCATGGATCAGCAGGACAGGACCTGCCATCACAGAGGGAAAGGCTAAGGGACAAGAGTGCCCTGGGTTCACTTCCCTCCCATTACCAGCATGGAAATATAAAATCTACAATACTACCAAATCACTTTTTCCTCTTCTTTTCTAAGAGGTAACTCCAAAACCACAAAAATATGGTGCTTCACTTTTACTTCACACCAGCAGCTGGGAATCAACACCTCTTGACTTTGCAAAATAAGCCGAACAATATAAAGCACCTACTGACTGGAAGGCCCTACTAAACTCCTCTCCCCAGTGTTACCTGGACCCCAGGTGTGAGCTGAGCAAGGCTGCCCAGCATCAAGCCAGAGTGCTAACACCGGGGAGCAACACAACCCTGGCAGCCCCCACCTCCGCACCTCAGCCTGCTGCTTCCATGTGTCTCATGTTCTGCAGGGTCACCTCTCCCCAAAGCAATTACATCCCACTGATACAAATCCCACCAGTTCCACAACCCCCGTGGGATGCAAAATTAACCCTCCCTTTGGCAGCCACCGCAGCTGGGGGAGGCCATCCTTCACGGCCAAGCTTCAGGCCTGAAGTTAAAACAGCAGCTGCTGCGGCTGCTGGCAATTCTCATTTCAACAGGGAGGTGAGAAACACTGCCACAGTCACCCACCTGCCACCCTGGGGCCAGGGAAGCAGGAGACCCTGGTTAAGGCAGGCAGCAGGATCTTCACAGCTCCTAATGACAGACACACACAGCCATGGCCAGGCTGCAGCCCAGCTCCTGTGCCGACAGAGCCTGCAAGATGTTCAAACCAATCAATCCTCTTGGGTTTGCTAATGTGTTGTCATCAAATTTGACTCCAAGGCCATGGGAATATCTTTTTCCCAGTAGAGCCTTCATGCTATGGCAATTTTTCCCCAATGCAGGTTTCTTTACCAGGGTGAGCACAATGCACAAGGCTCTGGATTTGCCCAAATTACCTTGCTGAAGCAGTACTGCTGCAAGAAAGCTACATCTCTCCAGAAAAGTGCTGCAGATGTGCTGCTATGGCCACATTGAGCCAATTTCCCTTTCAAATTGCACAGTCTGGGAGGGGAATTTTGAACACATTTGTACAACAAACCTTGTCCTTAATACATCTCTATCAGTGGGCTGCATTAATCAGACCCACTCTGCAAAACACCTTAGTGTAACATCAGGGAAATATGGGGTGCCTATGTGAGAGGGGGTCTCCTCACTTAGAAATCTATAAGAGAAACTAGCTGACTATTATAAAAATATGGTCCAACCTGAAAGCAAAAATACAGCTTTAAAGGGCAGAATCTGTGCATGGGGCAGATGGGACTTCCACAGCTCTAGAAGGAGCCAGGGTAAAGACAGTGTAACAAACTTTTTACTTATAGCCATATTCTAAGTACATTCTGTGAAGAAATCCCACAAATTCAGCCCTGGCAGTGGAGAACACACAAAAGCACCACCAACCAGCACTCGCACAGTCCCTTACCTCAATTTCTACAGTATTCAGCCACCTAATCCAACAGCAGCCTGTTCTGTGGAGGAGCAGGACCTTCCACTAAAGAGACTGCACAAATCTCCCATGGCTTCTGCTTTAGCTTTAAAACCAGTCTTATGAATCTTGGGAGCATAAAGAGAGGAAATAAGTTACTACCCAGGAATGTCACCGTTGTGCTGGGAATATATGTTTGCTCCTGCTCCACAGGGAATGTAGAGGTCAAGTTAAAAAAAAAATTACTAACTATTAAAAAAGAAAAAATACTAACAAATATTAGTGAGGGATTCTCTGGTCAGGGACAGAGCACTGTAGGTAAGTACATTTCATAGTCTACCAAGCAGCAAAACACAAGGATGCTCGTGGCAGGATTTGTGTGGCTGAGAAAGAGATCCTGAAAAACACTGAAGTTTAATGAAATGAGACTACCTTCCAAAACCCACCCAATTCCTCTTGCATGACCACATGGCTCCCTTCCTGTGTGGGTATGCTCACTGTGTGCATGTATGTGATTTGTGTCCAGCTCCTGCCCTGTTTGGGAATTCCTGTTGTTTTGCAGATTCCTGACAAGACTTATTAACACTCCACATTCCCCTTCCTTCCTGCCATTAGCAATCTACACATGATGGGTCTCATCGCTCTCAGGATCCCATCTCCAGGCTACCGAGTTCCTCTGTCCTTCCCAAACCAAACTGCTTCATTTGCAACCAAAAGAAAAAAAAATAAAATATACTGTATTAAGCATCTGAAAACAATATCCCAAGGGACAATTTTCACAAATAAGCTCAGGTTTACACTGAATGTTTACTACCCAGGGGCAGATGAGCAGTTCACACACAGCCAGGTCAACAGTAGTGATTTATTCACTTCTTTCATTCAATCATTTCTTTATGAAATGCAGAGTTGCTAACTACATTAATGTCAGTATTGAAAGCTCACATCCTATCGCTCTTCTCAAAACCATTCTAGCAGAGAATGCCGGCTGGAAAATACAGTAGGATAATAAAAGTATAAATTAAATACTGCCCCAGCAGTAGTTACTTTATGCCTCATTTTTCCCTTCATTTCTTTTTTTCTATAGTCCAATCTCTCCATCCTCTTCTCCCTTCCTGCTCCACATCTTCACAGCTAAAATAGGAAATATCTATTGAGTGCACTCCTTAAAATGCAATCACTGATTTCCCTGATCTTTTCCTTCACAGGATAGAACCATGTTTTCCAGATAATTAGAGATACACTTACAGTCACAAGAGGGTGTTGTGAATACTTTTTTTAACTAAAAATATAAACCCCAACTACCTCCTTTTCATGCAAGATGACAGTTTTCAGCTTAAAGTTTCTCCCCCCCCCCCCTTAGAACATCTTGGCCCAATATTCCAAAGAAACTCACTTGTGGGGTTTTTTGTGGCCAAATGATGCTGTTGGTTTTCTAAGCTAAACAAAACAGCAACAAAAAAAATCAGGGAGTTAAATATTCAAAATACGGGAAAAGTTACAATTAAAGGAGTTAGGTAACACCCATATGTTTCATACTAACATTCAGCAGGCTCTGCACTCATTGTTGGAGGTTTCTAATCCCCTTTCCTCTCTCCCCACCTATTTTTCTCTGGGCTGAGCCTGCTGGAGGGGGTTTTGCCCTAAATGCTCAGAATATCTTACAGTACCATCCCCACACCTGCAGCCCCCCTGCTTTTTCCGTGTTTACAGCATTCTCATGTTGTTTTCATCATTTAAGTGCACTTTTGACTTGCATATAGGTGGCTATATACACCTCACACAGGTACATACAGCACATGGCACACGCTCCTCTCATGCCCCACCATCTCTGCTCTGCTTCCTTCCTCTGCCTTGATGGTGGTTAGCAACACAGTTGTGATCCTGCTGTACAAAAACACTCCCTGGTGCTAGAAGGAGGGCTGAGAATGTTATAAATATCCTTTTTTCTTGCTTTCATTAACTTCTCTGCAAGTACTTCTCTTTCAACAATATCAAAATAATCAAAATCACTTTCCAAATTTTTTCACTCATTAAAAATCTAAATGCATTTTTAAGGGCGAGCAGAGCACGCCAAATTGGATTTGGAACAAATGAACAAAATTCACTGTTTTGAATTCACTCATTCTTTGCTATAGCATTTCCAGAAGCAAAATCTATTTTTAGGTGCAAATGGTTTTATCTGCTCCACCTAACACCCAGACAAACATCTGGGCTGTCCCTTAAGACTTTTTTTTCCCCACTCAACTTCCACAGATTGAGAAAGATTGTATCGCATTCATGTCTACCTTCAGTGTCTTTCAGGGTACCTTCCCTCTCTCCCTCCCAAAGGCTTTCAGTAGCCTCGTATCTGCTGGTTCATTGGTTCAACTCTTCCTTGCTCAGCTTTCCTCAGCTATTCTGCAAGATGTCAGCTTCACTTCAGTCATCCAGCCTGGCCCATTTCCAACACTGTCTTGAAATATGTCAGCCAAAGGCTGCCCTGTCTCTTCTGACACACTGCTCTGAGATGTGGAACTTACCAGTCTTCAGACAGCTGGATTTTACAATCAACTGTTTTAAGATGAACCCAGTTTCCAGTAACTCCACGCTAGAAAAGGTGGTTTGGGCATGTCCCACCACATCTCTCTATGAATAATCACACAAAGAAGATATTTTGGGGTATTTTTAAGCCAGTCGCTTTCCTTTATGTCCACAAATCCCCTCTTACTGATGCTCTTGAAGTCCTGCTGGCTCCCACCTCACCCCCTGACTTGAGTTCCTATTCCTTAGCCATGATGCACCTCAGAACCCTCTGCACACTGGGTTTCTCCTTGGCCACTTTCCTCTTTTGCTGCCTCTTGGGCCAATGACTTTGCCTAGCTTATTAAGCCCAAGTGCCACTCTCCCGCTGCTTTTGCAGGCATGACATAGCTGCAAAGAGCGGTAATAGGGCACAATAAAGATTCAGGGTTGCTCCAGGCTGAAAGAACAGGCAGATGACAGGTGGAAAAAAGAGCCTAGAAGCCCTCGGCAAGGCTGATCCCTTGAAGGTTTGATGCCTCTTGAAAAAGAATCTCCATCACACATCTGGCAGCAGAAGCAATGCGAGAGCCAGGTCTGGGTCCCCAGGGCCCAAAGATGATTTCTGAAGTCCCTTAAAGACAAGGATCAGAAGGAGAGATAGTAAACTGGGAGCAACCTCCTTTTAGGGGCTCATGGGATCAGCCTTGGTTACCAGGGCATGAACAGCCCCACAAGTCCCTGTGGGTTTCTCTCTTTGTTTGAGGGCTTTCACTGAGTGGCAGGTCTGCACATGGCACCTCAGCTCATTGAGGGAGCACTCCCATAAGGAAGGATGCAAACAGAGCATGAAACGATTATCGGAGGCTATTAATGTTTTCTTAATATGTGAACTGAGCTAGAAACAGAGCAGAAAAAAAATAGAAAATTAAAAGCTTGAATGGTCACAAATGGTGCCTCCCCTGCTCATTCTCTGCTACCCAGACTTTTGGGGACATTAGTAGCAGGGGGTACAAGAAGAGGGATGCTCCGTGTCTTTGCCTTTGTTGCTGTCACTGCAGAGTCCATGCAATGCCAGCAGGGTCAGGGGGGAAAAGACACTACAGCCTGCTCTGGCTGCTCTCTCATCTGGTCCTCTATTCTATCACTCAAAACCAGAGAAATTTGTATTAACGCAGGATCTTTGCTCCCCTAAATGGCAAGATTCCTTGCTGGAGATCAACAAGCAGCCTTTGGGGCATGGGATCTGGATGTTTTTTGGAAGATTACATCATTACAGACCACTGCCTCCAGTTTGAGGCCAAGAGCAAGAAAAAGCAATGCATTTCTAGGCAAAAGCCAGTATTCAGAATGACTGACTTCATAATGACCACCTGAGCAGGTTATTATTTATGGAGGGCAGCAAGCAAGCCAGTGCCATTCTCCACCAGGCTGTGGGCACATGGGCACCACCCAAGGAAGGGATGGCAGCAGTGGGGCAGAGCCATGGGGCTGAGCCACCAGGGATGGAGTTTGTTGTAAACACAAGGCACAGCCCAACACAGCAAAGCTCTCTGGGACAAGGATCAGAGGCAGAGATAGTAAACTGTGAACAAACTCCTTCTAGGGGCTAATGGAAACATAAGATGGGATTTCCTGAACCCCCTCAGGGCTTGTCTTTATATAAAAGCTGCTTGCGTTTAATTACAATCAGTTACATTAACTACATCAGTCACTTTAATTAAATTGCAAGGACACTCATAAGTTGATTTAACTCCATCTCAAATGGATTTAGCAAAAGTTGTCAAGAAACTAAATCAACATAAACCAAGATTAAATCAACTGAAGAGCATCCACACAGGATTTTGCAGCAATTTAGCAAAAACCAATTTGAAGACCCATTTTAGATGAAGGAGAGTAACTCAGGCACAGAGAAAGATGAACTTCTGGGATGAAAGCAAAGTGTCTAGCACTCCAGCAGCCCTATCTAATAGACTTGAGCTGTGAGGGAAAAAAACCCCAAAAACCTCCTTTTGCTCCGCATCCTGGAGTTGGCACGTTATTTTAATCCACATATGATTTACTTAATTCATGATCTTTAGACTTGTTTGCCCAACAGCACTCAGCAAGCAGCTGCAATTTCTGGGCCAGGCACACAGGCTGGAGGTCACAAATCATCCCCCATACAGCAGAAGGCTGAATGGGGAGAGCACTGGTATTTGTTAAGACAATTTAAAAAGGTTGTGAATTTGTGAGCATAAAATAATCTACTTCAAATTAAATCCCAGCCCTGAACACACACGTTTGTCTAATTGGAAGCTTTTAGCACTGAAATTTTCAGTACTAAAGGGGTCACACACAGGTGACAGATAAGACAGGCCTTTTGCAGGCAAGTTGCACAGCACTGCTCAGTCTTGCAGCAGTGTCTCCAGGAGATGCAGTGAACTCTGCATATCTTCAGTGTGCACCTGAAACATCTTATTCTGTACCAAGAGTAGAGTGACAGGCAGGTAGAAATGCAGTTTTGTACATGGAAAAATCAAGTAGCCACTGAAGCACTCTGCTCCATGCACCAGATGAGTTACCCTGCTCCTGGCAGAAGTCATCCCAGAGACACCCAGAAAGAGCAAGGCCCAGCAAGGATTCATAAACACATCCATTTCAATTAAATTGCTTGTTTTCAGCTCCAGGTTTGCCAGGACTGAGCCCTCCCAGCCAATACCAACATCTTGCTTGCACCGCACTGGGTTATTTTTTTCACAGCTGCATTTAAACTTGCCATCACAAGCACCTCTTCTGTGGGACCAGAATGGTCCTAAACAGCTTTCCCAGTAAACCAAGTGATTTATGATCAGCTTAATGACACTTTTTATACTGCTGTAAAACTAGGATTACAGTTCAGTGACTAGTAGGAGGTAAAGTAAAGTAAAGCTGCCACAGTTTCCTTAGTGCTTTGATGACTATTATAGCAGAGTCATACTCTGAGAAATGATGACTCTGCCATAAAGTTTCAAGATCACCTTTTATTTCAGTGGGGAGACATTTCCAAGCCCAAGCTCTGTAGAAGAGAAGAAAGAACACCCACAGGCTGAGAACAGCAGTTTAGGAAAGAATGAGTTTCCACACCACCTCAAACTACTCCAGCCAAAACCTGCCCCCAGATCATAAAAACAGAAAAACCTCCTTGCACAAAAATCCAGAAGCTACAAAGCTTCTGGCTCTAAAGGGGGTCTCTCATGCCTGCAAGGAAGGCCATATGGTCTACTAAACCATCAGAAATCAGGTCCTGTTACAGCTTTGCAACCTGGACAAATCTTTCCAGCTCCCCACATCCTACCTATAAGATGCATCCCACTGCTTTGAAAAATTTGTTGGTTATAGGACACAGCAGAAATACTGGGAAGCAAGCAATGTTAGAAATTAGATTCAGCATGCTGGGTAGATTCAATTCAGTTTAAACATAATGAATGCCTAAATTCTAGTATTTACACGCACATATTTACATTAGAAATCATGTTTCCATATTTACTTTTCTATGAGGGTTTTTTTTGTTTATAACTTAAAGTAAAAATAGTACCTGGAAATTCTGAAATGCATTTGCCATGAAAATGTTATTTCTGTCTCTGCCCAGACTATGTAAGAGCAGGTGTGCAGAAAGACAGCAGCAATGATGCACTTTTTAGCCACACACAACAGGGCTCAGTAGCTGGCTCTTTTGTCAATCCAAATGCTCAGTAATGACAAACCTACCACTCCTAGGAAGTTACTCTCAATAATGTTCAGTTCGCAGCACATTCTTAACTTATCCTGATGTCTTTTCCTCTCCTAGAAGGAAATTCATTTAACTCCATGCAGAAAAAAATCCTACCTAACTAAGCAGGGGAAACAAAGAGCACAGAGGTTGCTTTCTGCCAGTGGGCGATCTAAGGCATGTATGAGACATGGGCCCAGGCATGGATCAGCTAATGGATTGAACACTGTTGTGAACCTCTCAGCCACAGAGGTCAGGCTTGACCTGCTGTCACATGTCTATCACCTGAAGCCATTGCACTGATTTTCATGGAAGACTTACCAGGCTCTGAAGGATGAAAGCTTTTATGCCTTTCATGCTGCTGATGGAGGAAGCCATCCAGGCCTTCTTCCCTATTTGGAGCAAAAAGCTCTATCCTTCCTTCCTCGTTACAGATATCATTAAAAGGGGAAAGACAAGATGACACTGTGCACAGAAATGCTCTGTTGCCATATATAGCAATGCCATTTCTTAGCATCCCTGTTACTGCAAACAGCTCACCCCCAAAACAGCAGGGGATGATGCACTACACCGCTCAGGCTCGTGGCAGCTCTGTGTAGTGTCACATCTCAGCTCATAAGCATCAGGAGCTGAAACAAGGGACCATAGAATGACTGAACACTCCCATTTGGTCTTCCCTAGACTGGCCATTGTGGTCCACAATTACTGATATCTTTTCTTATTTATCTCCTTTTTGGTGTAAGTTCCCAGTCTTTTCTTTCTTTCACATCAGAAAAGCCTTAGCATTTTCTTAATTCTTCTTCCATCTTCTGAATACTCACTAATTCTGAAATATGTTTTCTGGTATGGAGTGACCATCACCCACTGGTCCAAATAAGAGGCTCAACAGATGAGCACGATATGTATCTTGACATAAATAGATTAACTATTTCAGATACCATCTACCATGGGTTGTTGTGGAAGCCTGACCCGGTAAAGCAAATCTCTCCGGAAATCCTGGCAAGCCACAACCAGAGGACCAGACTGCTGCAATTCACAGCAATTTCATTCCCGCAACGTCGCCCAGGAGTCATGCTCGCAGTCACAGCAAAGGCACCCAACAGAGTGATAGGGGCAGCCAGCACATGACCCAGGCAACTCCAGCATCCTTTTCTGTGTGGGCCTCGTGCCTGGCACCTTCCCAAGGGGCTTGATTTTTTCATGCCCTCCTTGTGCAGTCAAGCATTAAATATCAAACAGCGGCCTTCCTACCTCTTTCCCCAGGGGCTTATTTCATTGTTTAAGTGATCCTCCAGCACAAAATGCAAGGAGCTGTCAGCAGCACAGCTAATACAGTCATCACCCAAAAGCCAGCAGCCCTGTTCTGTGCAGATATTTGTATGTTATTAAATAATCTTAAGACAGGTTGTGAAGGTGGCAAGGGACTGAGATTTGCACAAAAAAACTCCACCATACACCCAAAAAACCTGAAAAGAGGGAAATTACTTATTAACAGTCATGAAACCCGCAAGAGAACAGCAAGGAATAGTTTGCCGCAGTCTTGTCCAGGAGGTACCAAACAGCAATGAAAAACGCTTTCCATGCTATGCTAAGGATGGGAAGCACCAGCACTGACTGTCCCTTCAAGGCTGCTGACCCTTCAGCAAGGTTGGTTACTGGGTAATTTATCCTGGGACATTTGGTTTGCACTTTCCTCAACAGCTAATCTTGGCTGCAAAGTGAATGCTCTGCTAGCAAATTCCATCCCAGTCTTGCTTCCTCCAGTTCCAATGAAGTTTTTCTGCTGTTGGCTCAGAGCAACAGCAAATCTCAACCACAAGCCCCAAGGCATCCCTTCCTCCCACATTAATCCCTTCAGAAGGTATTCAGTAGCACAGGGCTAAAGGACAAACCCTTAATAAATGCCAGGCATCAACATGTGCACCAAGCAGGGCAAGCCAGTCCCGGGGCTGGGTGCAAGCACTGGCACTCACATGCCAAAACCCAGACCCTGGGCACTGTCCCCCAGCCCCACCCACTACCCATGCAGAGCTGGGCACCTCCACCAGTGAGCTTAGAAACACTACAGCCCAGCCTGCTGGTAACCACACTTCCTAGGATTTAGGAGCAACGTCTACCAGGCAACACATCTAGTCCCACAGCACCCTGGGCTCTGATGGGGGCATCCATGAGGAGAGGCACCATGAGCTTTGTTAGAGCCAGCACAGCAGCAAATATTATGGTCCTCCTGCTACTGACCATGCAGGAGCAGCCAGGTGCATGACAGAGCTCATTTCTCCTCATGGATGGGTCCATTTTAAGATATATTTCATTTCCCTGAAAAGATACTAACACAGACAAACCTACTACCCTTACAGAGACTCAGTATACTACCAAGAGAATAAAAAAGGTCTCCATCTGCCTCCCAGCTAATCCCATGCAACAAACTCCTGAACTCTCTAACCTTCTCCTTTCACACACAGACTTCCCTGGGGCATAAAGACAACAGAAATATATTCACTCTTCATTTCAAGGCGGATTAAAGCTATGGGTTAAAAACTAAAAAACAAAAACTAAACAAAAAAAAAAAAACACAGCCCAAACTCTGCTACTTTTCAGCGCTTGGTCACAGATTTCCAACATAAGACACAGAGCACACTGTTATTGCACACAGTGTTTTAGGATCAGTCCCTGACTCGGCCAGGCACTGCCTGGGATAAGCATCCAGCGAAAGGCTCCCAAAAGCCTGCAGTTCCTGAAAGGAGAGAAGAGGCTCTGCAGCCACAGTGTGCTCAGCAAAGGGAATGTACTATATGAGACATACTAGTCTGTAGATACGTGGCTAAATACCAAGCAACCTGGACTTGAAAACCCTCCCCGATATCTTGTTTCCCTAATTAGCTTTTATTACAAAGGAAAAGCCAAGCTCAGCTTTCAGGAGAGGACAGAGGTGACAAGCAAGGGAAATACATGACAGAGGTGACTGTTTACTGGGCATCCCTTCTGACCTCCTGCTGACAAGAGGAGCTGTATGATAGCATTTAATGCCATATACTAGTGCAGAGGGACTGGTTCTGGTTTGTGGGCACATTTCTTCCTTAGGCAAGGTCCTCCTCACCTCACCACAGCTTGCCTGCCCTTCTCACTTAATAGCAGAGATACATTCATAGCTAAGGGGGAGCCTAGCAAAGCACAAGTACTTTTGTGAATGAAGAGAAACAGGAAAGGATGACAAGGACTGAAGCCCCCTGGAGACAGACTGCTTTTCCCAGTCGGCCAATATAGACTTTAATCAATCCATTTATCACAAACCAGGTAAATACAATACTGGAATGAGCTAAAGAAAAGCGCCTTGGTGCAGTGTCATCCTGCCTGCATCCACTACAGTGGGAATTATGCCTGGGAGATGCACTGTATGCTTCCCCTAAGCAAATATAGAACATTGACATGTGCTAGATCTGTACAGCCACAGTGCCATTTACAGCTTCCACTAGGTGGGGAACTAGTGGAAACAGTGGGGGCTCCTATAACCCAAACTCGTAAGCATGACTGTAAGGGAAGTTGTTAGAAAAAAAAGGTTAAAATACAAGATGGGACCAAGAATAAACTTTTTTGTCCCAGACAGTGACCTGTTTTCCCAGCCTCCTCAAGAAGTGCCGTCCATGTGCCCTTGGACAGGGCTGGCTCCTCTTCTGTCCAGGAGGCTCAGATCAATACCCAGGAATAGCACTGATCAATTTTTAAGAGGAATAACAGCCATCTCACCCCTTCACTAAACAGCTGCACACGCATTATTTCCAGTTGCTGCCAAACCCCTGCAAGATTCACTAGGGACCACGCTAATCAATTCTTATTTCTATTAAACTGATGCCTGCAGCATGCTGGAGGACACATGGACAGAAGAGACTACCCTAAATGAAGATCTTTAAGAGTCAGCACAGCAGGGATTTATTTACATCAAGTAGTTGGTCTTTTGAGTAGGCCAACAAAGATGAAAGAGGCAATCTGCCAGTCAGGCAAGACACTGCTCCAACTTGGGACACCAAACCTTTCCATCATTCCTTTCTCCCTGCCCTCAGCCACCACCACAGGCCTTCTGCTTTGAAAGTGAGATCTCTGAGGACTTGATAAACAAGGTTAAGATTTAATGGACTGACTGGCATATCTGAATCACTAATCACAGCCTCCACTGAAGAACAACTCAAATGTCACTTTTATCCAAATCTCTAGTTCCATTCCCTCCTGTCTCAAAGTCAGCAAAGGGGATTCCTGGTTGGGGACACCCAGCCTCTGCAGATGTCTTCACCTGCCTCACGAAAACACATTAGTCTTACAGAGAGCTCAGGGCTTATTTGTTCCACCTATCACTTACTACCAACCATGCCTGGCCGGAGCTCTGGACTTGGCAGTGAGGGTGCCTCCACCTCAGGTGGTCACCCCAGCTTCCCTTTGCAGCCAAAGCAGGAAGCAGCACCTGCAGACATGCTGCCCATGGATATGCCAGGCATCTGGATGGGGCAAAAGGAGATAAACCACTGGCTTCCCTTCCACAATGAGGGAGGGGGGCAGACAGGCAAAGTTAGGGAAACAAATCCCATCCAACAGCATCTTCACTTGCAGCTTGTCAACAAGGAGAGCCTCAAACCATCTGCTTAGAATGAAGTGTTGGGGAAATATAAAAAAGGAACCCAAGAAGAAAATGATGCTGACAGCAAATGAAAACTGACAGTACTATAGCTACATGTGTGTGATGAGCTGAAAGGATGCTGGTGCACATCTCATAACCTTGCACAAAGAAAAATCCCCACTAAGATGGAAAGTGCTATCAAAGCAGGGGGAGAGGATTGAGGCCCAGACAATAAGTTTAGGCTGGCTGGCTGATGATGCTCAACAGTCAGATAAAAGGACGATCCTCACACATTTCCTTCTGCTTACCTCTGACCCAAGCTGTAACTGTATTTCTCAACAGTGGTTTGAGAATTTTACAATTCACACTTGGGTAAGGAGGCAGGGCAGGGTGGTCCATTTTGGAGGCCAGAATAATTAAATCATCACTTTTACAAAGTTAAACTATCAAGCTGTAACAATATTTCTAAAAGGTACTCCCGCATCTCTTCATCATGAGAGAAAGCCATCAGTTTGCATTTACCTTCCTGCATTCCTCCCAGACTTGGTCTTCTGTTGCCTCATTTCTTCAAGACCCAGCCTTGAAGCTCTAGAGAAAGCTATACAGCCTCTGCTTTCCAGTCACAGTGTCCATCAGGGGTTTGGGACACCAAAAAAGATGACATTAAGGCTTTGCAGACAAGAAGCCATAACAATGAAAAAACTCCCCAGCAGTGGTCCATATCAGCCTTGAGAATAACATGAAGTGAGTCCCGTTAGATACTCCAGCATCACCATGTCAAGAGCAGAAGATAGGTGAGCTTTCAAGTCCATTGTGACCTGCCAAAGACCTTGAGTAAGTGAACAGGCAGATCAGTGAGACCATCTGGCTGGCAATTTTCTTGAGTCTCAGTGGCTCTGGACAGGCAAAGGCTTGATCCATGCAGTGTGGGCTGCTGTGCTCTGGTACTGACCTCAGAGATGCCAAATGCCACTGTGATGCATTAGATGAGACTGTGGACAGGGAGGACTGAAACACCCACTGGAAGATGAGACCAAGGTGGTGCCAGGGCACAAAAGGGACAAAGACCCTGAGAGCTGTTTGCAACTCCATGTCAAGAGAGACACATTGCACTGCTCAGTCTCCCAGCCAATTCAAACAGCCTCAAACTGTTATTCCTTCTTTTTACACCAAAATCTTCCTACCAGAGGTAAGTAGTTTGCTGCAAAAGAACTCTTCTGGTGGGGAAAGTCTACTTCAAGGGTTTTAATGCATAAATCTTGTTTCATTCCTTCCCCACAACCAAAAAAGAAAAAAAAACAAACACCACCAACCTGAGAACTAAATGAGCTGTTTCTGAGCTGCTTGCAAGGATTTATTTTGCATTTCAGAAGCTTATTTCAGTACTCAGGTGCTCCCCTGTTTGCTTTGCTTTTTGCAATGCAGTGATTTGTGTTGCTGGAAACTCTATCCACTGCAGAGGCAGTAGTTGGAGCAGTTTGAAGGTACTTTACTATTCCCTTTTTTCTTGTCCTTTTTTTTGGATGGATTTCTGGTGCTTTGCCAGAAACAGCCTATGCATATAGATAATGTAAAATGACTGCTTCCAAAGGCTCCCTGCTGCAGGTGTTCAGGATGGAGGTAAGGGGAGTTAGGCACTCACAGAACAAAGGCACCTATCCGGCCTCACATCCCTTCACCAGGTTCAACTTCTGAGTTTCTCTCTGCTCAGGAGCTCTTGCAAGTGCATTGCCCTTAAGTCCATCTGGCAGTCTTTCTCCTCCAGAAGCACTTCAGCATTCCTCCTCCAGATGTCTCAGGATTTCCCTCATTGCTTACTGGCAGTGGCATTTTGCCTAGTGCAGCTTCTGGTCCTGGCCAAGAAGATCAGCACCAGTACTTCTGCTCATCTCCTTTGCTGTGGTCTCTTCCACTTCTCCAGCACTGCTATTTATCCCTCTCACACGAATATTTGCAACACTCAGGTAAGCACCGTCATTCTGGAATTCCATTGTGAGGTTTTCAGTGACAACTCCTCCTGCAGGCTAGAGAAGCTCAGGACATCTCAGCCCACGACCATGATGCCATTTGAACAGCAGATGCATGCAGAGAGATCTGTAGTAGCAAAGGTATTCCGGGGTGTAGGTGGTTAAAATAGAGATACATTTATGCTTGTTGTGTCCCTTGGGATAAAGATTGTGATGACAGCTATCGCTGTTGGCAGAGAGAGGTTTTCAGGATTTCATCTGAAATCTGGCAGTACTCATACACATAAATGCAGTGCCCACACCAGCACTGCACCACTGAGAAAAGATGGCAGGAACACCTATGCTGCTCACAGAAGTACTTTAATGTGACCATTATATATAATTTTATATATAATCCACTATCAGTTATTGAGAGAGGGAAAAGCAGCAGCCCCCCAAAGGACTCAGTAGCCTGGGAAGAAGGAACAGATCTGTTCTGTTCTACACAAATGCAAGACTACAGCCTGAATAATGCAATTCTTCAGGATCTAAAAGACTTACATCAGAAGATATCTCTAAAAGTTCCTTGGTCCATGCCACAGAGATTTGTATTCCAGGGGGTTTAGAGACGTGGAAACTATGTCCACAGAGGAGCCCTGGGCAAGCCCTCACCCTCCCCTCCAGGAGCATTGCTTCCCCTGCCCTGCTTCAGCTTCACACATACCACAAGCTCTCTAAACTAATTTGAGAGTCTGTAACAACCACACACTGAAAATTAAAGAGGAAAGGAGTTTTACTAACATTGGGAAGAGCTGATAAACCAGACACTCCTAGCTTATTATGTGAGCTTCTTGTAGCAGCTGAATAATCCTCCAGAATGGGAATTCAAGGCAAGATGGGGGAGAAAATGGAGAAGCACTTGCAGAAATACCTAGCAGACCCATGCCACCACCCTCCTCTCTCCTGCTTCTCCTGTCCACAGGGATGACCATACAACAGAGAGCTGCACTGCACTGCTTGCACCTTCATTGGCCTCCATCTAATCACAGTGCAGTCAATAAATTTGGCACTGGTGACAGTAACATTACTCCTACATCAGGCACAGCAGACATGGAGACAGTCTTTCATTCAAGTGACAGCTGCTTCTGCAAACACAGATGTCTGCAGGCAAGATTTTAAAACACACATCCACATGTAGGGAAAAAAAACACCAACCATACAAATAACCACAAACACACAACATCAACACCTCCTTCAAACTATGCAACACTTGGATGCATCAGAAAACCTGTCCTTGCATAATTCAGTTACTCTCGGGGCAGGTATTTCTTCAGTACTTATGATTTTGTACCAACCACATGCAGCAATTACTCCTGGAAAAATCATGTTGGCACTTTTACAAGGAAGGTATTTTTGTAAAGAACTACTTTTTCTCTTAGGAATAAGAAAAGCCACACAATCTTTGTTTTCTGTTTAGTAACAAAAAAAAAAACCTGAAAGCCAAATTTCTCACATCGAAATTAATTTTACACAGACAGCTTCATATCAGTATGCAGCAGAATACTGCACACAAGCTGGGCTAGCAAGAGTTAGGATTAAATGTTTTCCTGACAAGACAAATGGATGGGGCAAGAGGGGAAGTGGCTCATTTAGATCATCACAGGTAGCACTATGGAAATAGTAGAATTTTGTATGACACTTCTTTTCACTTTGAAAAACAACAGTAAGAAAAAGAACAGCCAAGCTAAGGAGTAAAAATGTTAAGTTGCTCTCACAACTGGATTTGGGGCAGCAGATATGTCCTATTTTAAAATGTGTTAAGCTTTGGGGGGAAAAAAAAAGGAAACAAAAACACACCAAAAAAATCACCATCAAAAGAACCACTCACCAAAAAAAAAATTCACATAAAAAAAACACAACAACCCAAAAAAAAACCACGTACACCAAAAGCCAAGTGTTTAAATTCCAGGTTCAGATGAGTACTTGGTTCCTGTGGAACAGTAAACATGGAAAATAGTCACAGAACATCCAAGGGTAGCACAGAAAGCACAGATAACTCAGGTCTAAATTTAAACCTTTAAAGGATAAATACAGTTTCAAAACAAATTACTAGGTAAATCCAATTTCAACAACTTTCTGCACTTGATGGCTGCATTGCCAAGCAGCACAGGAGTGCTTTCTCCCTTTGTTCCCCTTTTTTCTAAGTAAAAGAAGTTCTAATTTACACAAGGAACAAATGCAGTCTTATGTATCCTCCATATCTTGCTTTTCCTATAATGTCATGGAAATCAGAAAATATTCCTGAGGATGTCTCAAGAGATCAAGCCCACGCTCTCCTCACCAGTGTTTTTGTAATAGCTTTCAACTTGCTGCCATCTTAAAAACGCAATGAACGCATTCTCTTTCCCTTCAGGAGGTCATTAAAATAAGAGTTGACCTTTGCCAAGCCCTCAAAAGATGCCAGGGGAATTTCACTCAATCTGTTAGTGGATAGTGACAATTTATCAGTATCCAGGTAAGACAAGTACAGTTTTCCAGCCACAATGTAATAGTTTCATCCAGTCCATGTTTCTACAACTCATCTTCCCTCCCTAATTCTTCAAAGGAAGTTAAAGACAATAACATGAGAACCAGCTCATGCTGGCTGAGAATGTTTCTGGTAATTTATAATCCCAGTTTTGCGCTTAGCAAATTGGCCAATACTTAATATACAACCTTATCTGAGCACCTCCACAGCAGAGCTTCATAAAAACACTGAAAGATAACAATCACTGAATTTTGAAAACATAAATTACAGACCTATAATGGGAGGTTTAAGTCTCCAATTCCCTTGGAGAAGAAGAGAAGCTATAAATTAGACTAAATAAAAGCTGCAGAAGAATACCTCTGTGCAAGATTTCACTTCATATACCCAGAATAAATTTCCATTTAAGACAGGGGGAGATCTGTTTACTTTCCTGAAAAATGGATGCTACAGAATAGATCTATCTAGAGCCTGATGTATTGTTTCTTTGTATACCTTGCTGGATGGCAAGAAGACTTTAATTAGAATTAGCTGTAACACCAAGATATAAAACACAAACACACTAGAAGCTCCCCCACAGGCATTTTGCTAAGAACATGGGTAGCAACATAGCAAGACATCTTGGTGAACAAATACAAGGATCCAGATGCCTTGAAACCATTTAGCTAAATTCTATTAAAAGTCTCCTTCTCCATTTCTACCTGGACCTCTGGTAGCATGAAAGCCAAAGGCTACGAAGCCATAAGTCCATGGAGAAATTCGTTGTCTTGAAATGCAAATAATTTTAAAGCAACTAAATAGTTCAAACTGCCAGCACGTGAAAAGAAAAAGTAATTATTTTATAGTGATCAGAGACGTCCGAGATGTTTCAGAGAACACAAAGAAAGGCACAATCCCTGTGGACCTTACAATCCAATTAACTTAATTAACCATGTTATACCCCTAGTTCTTGGTAACTCCTTAAATCAATGAATTAAGACTTAATAGCAAAGTACATCACTAGCAGCTTTATTGATCATATCTGCACACAACACTGACTGAACTCCCAAAGTCAAGACTTAGCACAAAACAGAAGATATTTCTTCATCCACTTTATTATCCCAAAGCCCTGTGCAGGTACCAGAGAGGAAAGAAGTGATCAAGTGAGGACTGACATTTTGATAGTGAGAGAGCAAGTAAGCATGGGCTCAGCGTTGGCCTACAATGCAAGAAGCAAAAAAAACCCATTACGGTATTATTCAAGTTTAAAATTAAAGTTTTACATTTGTTCATCACCTCTCAAAGGTGAATCCCAGAATATTTTATAAAGGAGGCCAGACCCTAGTTCTCCACATCTCCACACCTCCTGTGATTACCTAAAGCCCAGAACGAGCAAGCAG
This sequence comes from Gymnorhina tibicen, assembly GCA_013399875.1. Lineage (NCBI taxonomy): Eukaryota > Metazoa > Chordata > Aves > Passeriformes > Artamidae > Gymnorhina > Gymnorhina tibicen. The sequence continues at coordinate 286,773 of VXAZ01009468.1, read as the reverse complement.
CTCCTCAGCCTGGGCAAGGGGGCTCAAAGTGGGCAGGCACAAGTTTGCAAAGAAGGAATCTTGTGGGTAAATTCCCTGCAGTTTAATTCAGATATCCCCATACAAGAGGATCTCTAATGGGAGAGGTGCTCGAGCACCAGCTCCAACCGCACTGTCCACCACCGCCACATCTCAGCAAGGGCGTAACACCCTTTCCTTGGCTGTAAAAATTACAGCTGGACTAATAAGGATTAGACTTAACTTTCAATTACACTCACAAGAAGTTGTTGGCTTTTTATATATAAGGTGTGCTGCTTCTTCACCCATATTGAAAAAAAAAAATTGAGCAAAACAGCAGCCACACACAATGTAGCACAACAGCAGGCACAAGGAGACCCCTTAATCCCCTTTTACCAGCTCTTGTCCAGGATGATCTATTACCAGCTCCTAATGGCACTGAGGAGGTTGTTCATTTTCAAATAGGTCACTGACTCATCATTTTAACTCACTTCCCTCCGCTAAAAATCAATGAGCTCCTGAAACAGCATTATCCTGGATGATTGGTGTTTTAACATCTCACTTGCAGGCAAAGTAGACCCCAGAGGTCCCTTCCAAGGCTGGGTCACCACAGTCAGCCAGGAAGATGGACTTATTCTCTTGGTTGGAATCAACTGTCTCCTGGAAAGAGTACACCTTTCCACAATGATTTCTTGTGAAGGATGGGTACATTTTTGTCTGTCTTCTCTTGCAGTGAAGTGGGAATATTATACACTAGAGGAGAGTTGCATTTCCCAATACATCCATCCAGTCATGGCGGTGTACCTCCATCCTCTTGCTTTACTTAGCTGCATAAATTAGTTTTCCTACTCCCTCTATCCATCCCCAAATTGTTGTTTTTCATTCAAGTTTCTATGCACAAAGAAGAGGGAAATATATTAAAAAAACCATCTCTTCATAGACCTTTGCTCCTTTACTCACAAAATGTTCCCTAAAACACCATCAGCAATACTCTCACAGCACAGATCAAAGTTTGTGTGTTGTCTGATAAGGCCTGTTTCAACTTTGACTTGTGAGCCTGACTAACTCATTGTGTCAAAACTGAGTTAAATAGCTTGCCAGTGGCTAACCCACCCAGCTGGTTAGTGGCAGGCTGAGGAGGTGACAGGTAGATTGGAAACAGGAGTCACACACCGACTGTCACATTGGCTCAGAGCAGTGACTCATCACAGGAAATCTGCTGGGCTTCAGCAGGGAACTCTGAATGAGAAAAGCTGTAGATGGGGAAGAGTTTGCAGTGGGGTACAGTGCCCAGAGATGAGTTTGAAAAGCTACCACAACTTTAGGGGTGTCTTCCTGGCCTTCGCTTACTTGGTGTTGAAGTTCAAGAGGTCAAATGCTAGACTACCCCACTGTACAGGGCCACAGCAAATAAAAATATTACATTATCCTACTATACTGATGGGCTATGAAAAGCCTCTAGAGCCAATTCACCTCAGAGTTAGAGTCACATTAAGAAAACCTGCACATGTTCATATACACAGGGAATTCCTCAGCTGTTTTGAAACTGAAGAGGCTGCCATCATCACCTGCTCCTCCAATGCAAGGGCTGCTTTGTCAGTGGTTTTGCTTCACACAGTGCTGAACAGGCCTCCCCCTTCTCCATGGGGGCTTTGCCAGCATGCCCATCACACCTGAGCGTGAGGGATCTGCCTGTAGAGCAATTCAGCGCTGCTCTCCCTGCACACTGCTGAGCAGCACATCCAGCCTACAGCCAGCTGTGCAGGAGCTGGATTTCCATAAGAAGCTCACAGCTGCAGAGGGAGATAACAGTGAAACAAGCCCCCTCACTCCACACTCCTCCAGTCCCTGTCCCTCACTCCCACCTCTGTGCTCTCCACCACTGCATTGAAACCGAGAACCACCACTGCAGCTTGCAATTAAAAATCGTGTGAATTTGCACAAAATAGAAGCACAGAAAAACAGCACCCCAAGGACTTAAAGCTCACTAAGTATGTCAGTGGCAAGACAATGAAGGGAAGTCAGGAATCTGCACCCCCTTGCCCTGCCCAGAAGCCCCTGGAGACAAGCAGCTGCTCCAAGCAACAGTTGGGGAAGCAGATGGGTGGCAGAGGATGGTGCTCCCTGGCGAAAAGCCACACTCTCCCTCTTAATTATTCAGAGGCAGAAACTGGATGGCATTCCCTGCAGTATTGCCTGTCACTGAATCTCTCCAGGCAGTACGTGACCCTTGGCAAGGGGCAGCCCCAAAGAGCAGCAGAGTGCCAGCTGCCAGAGCAGCACAGGGCTCACCACAGAGCAACCCTGGCTCTGGGAGCTGGAGGCACACGGTGCTGCACAGCTCATCCCCAGGCAAGGACACCCTACAGCCAGCAAGCCCTAGAGAAATTAGCATCCCAGCCTGGTTTGCACACGTTTTGCTTTCTGATCCCCTGCCCACTTACTAACAAGTCCCTGTATAAGCACAGTAACAGTGAAGGAGTTATATTAAAGTAGGACAGGATATGCCAAAAGGCCAATTACAAAGGATATTCCAAGAAAACAACACAGGAGCCATCTCTAGACATGGCCAAACAGCCTTGGCAGGCGGTGGGTGGAGGAAAAGCAGAATAAATACAATTAAAGAAGCAAGACAGATCGGCTTTGTGTTACATGTGAAATGAAGTCTCCAGAGGCTGAGGAAGCAGCATGACTGACTATTGCCTCAAAGGCAGGTTGCCTAGATGTGCAGCCAGACCCAGGCTGACAGAAATGCTGCTAACAGCACCTAATGTGCTAGAGGATTATCACTTGGTGTAATGGATGGAAACTAGATTAGAGAGCTGGTAAACTCACAGTACAGTTCATTACTGTAGAGGGAAATTTTTATCCACTTAAACAGAACTTCTTATTCTGTCCAGCTCTATGCTGCAATAGATTTGCAACCCTGTTCCAGAAAGACATTTTCTACCTCATTTTTTTCCAAATATTTGGCACAATTGGCATAATTAGGAATATGAAGATACTAAGCACAGAAAGACAGCCATGAAGTTATACTTAATAACTGCACTTCCTATCCATTTTGATCTGAGCATCAAAACCTTTTAAAGTGTAGTCATTATCCATGTTCTGCAGACACAAAGACTCGTAGCAGGCAGAGGTTTTCAGACTGGTTTTCTGAGTGGCACAGAACCCCTCAGTCCCACTAATCTCAAATGACAGAGAAAACACCCCATCACTCCGAGAAACTAAATGATAAAATTATTTTGCTGCAAGCCCTACGCTCAATCAGGAACACCGGCACAGGACCAAAAGGCCTGTGGCTCAATCCCCAATACCAACCAACTCATTGGTAAGTGCCAGCCACTCTGGAATTGCTGCAGTTACCACTGGGCTACAGCCTGATCTGTTGGGGAACATGGCAGCTATTTCAGGCAGCCAGGTGCTACTGCACAAGGTGTTTGGACAGGAGGCAAAGAACACAAAGTCTGTGAAAGACTCTGGAGTAGCAAAGCATGGCCAGTGAGTTGGAGCATCCTCACAGCATCAATATCTCATCTAAATGCCTGCCATGGGATTTGCAGCATGCCTGAACTTTGCTTTGTTTGAAACAACTTGGAGGCAGCACAACAGGCTCAGCTTCCTGTGGGGACAGAGCCCAAGCATTTTACCTGCAGCTACCTCCCAGATGAGAAGGAACCTCTGTAATTTGAAGGGGAGAAGCAGAGATGGAAGAAGGTTGGAAAGATGATGCTCCCAAGGGGAAGAAGATTGAGACAGCACTGCCCCACCTCACACAGAGCTACCTGCCCTCTAACCCCAAAAGGCAGGTTTGTGAGGGTGTTTTTACAGACATGACTGCATGTACAGTAATGAGATTGACTGCCTCCTATTCCAAGATGAAAGAAAACAAAAGAACATTTAATCTAGAAACAAAATATTCATTCCCAACAGTGCCCTCTGTTCAGGATTAACACATAGCCCTGAGACAAGCTTCTATGAATACTAACACATCCTCCCAGCTCTTCACTAAATTCATCCCACTCTGACAGCCCCAGGGAATTTCCCCTGACTTCCAGTAATCAAAAGCTATGGAGCTGGGCAAGATAGTTTTAATGAGGGAGCCCCCACTCCTGGAAATATAATTTCTTGAACACACATAGAAAAACTGAATGTGCACCAGAAAAGCACATTGGTACCAAGTAAGAAGAGAGCAACTTAACATCACTAATTTCTGCAAAACTGTCACACTGCCTGACAGTTTGCCTTATTATCTTATTTTTCTCCTTGTTTCTTTGCATCTCATTTGTTGCTAAATCTTCAAGGCCTCTGCTGCAAGGGGATGCAGATAAAGACAAGCCCTCCACCCCCACGCCTGAGTCTACACTCTGCTTCTGTGGTGACTGCTCTCATCAAACTGGGACCAAAGATAAGACTGGAACCCACTGTGCGCAGACTCTGTACATTCAACTCAACTTTGCCTTGAGAACAGAGAAGAGATTTGAATTTTTTTATAAATTAAAGATAGAAATAAAAAAAATCCAGCAGCTAATCTCAGCTTCATCCCATGGGACCCAAGTGAGATCTCTCAGGCTTGATGTAAGTAGCAGCTCCCCTCCCAGGCTGTATGAGGCAATACTCAAATATGAGCTGGGACCTTTATTTCTTTGTACAGCTGAATGAAGTATCAGCAAGATGACTAACACTATCACATGTACAAGAAAAGGCAACAACACCTATAATCCAAATAAATACCCTGAAAAGCCTCTGACTCTGGTGACAAAGCAGCAGCCAAGGTTAATATAATTGCTAAAACAAAAGCTCCATAGTGCTTTGTTCACTGTGGAAATTAAGCTGTTAAGCAAAAAAGCGTGTTACTTCCTAGACAGCTTGAAGAATGTAGCATTGAATTTATTTTGTGGCCTCAGAAAGAGGTTTCTACTCATCAAGACACAGCAGCTTAGCTGGCAGGGTCGCTGACACCTCTACTTAACACAGATAAGACATGGATCTAACCCCATCCTAATGCACTGCATTTCCTTGAGCTCAAATACCACAACAACCTCCTTCTCCTTAAATGCAGAGTGGTCTTGATGCCAAATACCTGAAGCTGTCAGAGGAAAATGTTTGAATTAATTTCCCAGTGGAAAGCAGCTCTCCCAATGCTATCAGCATTGTGAAATCAGCAAATTTTGCTTGATCCAGAAAATAGTTTTGGCTGAAAAGTGAAAGCCAGTAATTACTAGATGCCAAGTTCATCTAACATTAATGAAGGGGAGAGTCAGGAACAGGGAAATCACCATAATTGCTAAAACAAATTTTACAATCTTATTTGAATTCCTTTATTTTCCAAAGACAAAGAGAGGGGAGGAAAATTGGAGAAAATAAAAAAGGTAATTCATTCTTTTGACAAAACAAGAGGACTGAACAAAAATTCTACTTGAATTTTAAAAGGAAAGCTTCATTACATTTTTCTCTCAATGGACAGAGCACACAGCAAGACCAAGTATAACTGGACAAAATGCAGACCCTTCCGAGAGGGAATGTTCCATTCCACTGTGTGGTTCACCCAGGCCAAGCACTGCAGAAAAGATGCTCTCATTTCCAACAGAGATTATCAGCATGGGATTTATTTTCTCAATCAAATGCTTACCATGTTCCAATCCCAGTTACACCAGTGTCAGTGCACAGTAGCTGTAACTCTTTTCAGGAACACAAACAGATGTTTAGATGGTATAACTGCCTTTGGCCCAAGACGTGAATGCAGGAGCAGATCCCATACACGTGGGATCATCACCAACATTCACTGGAACAGGAGACATGTGGCCTCTCTGGGAAAAGAGACCATCACAGGAAAAAAGTTTTCATCTTTCTCTAGACATTACACAAGCCTTCTGGGTATAGATCACTGCTCTAAATTTCAAGGGTTAGGTCTGGCTTTTAAAAGAAATGGCTTCATTTATGTGATGCAGAGCTCCAGAAATGCCTAATTCACTGTCTTGGGGCTTGTCTACAAAGAGGTAATTTCAATAGAGCTCTACCCCTATAATTATTCTACTATATTTATACCTCTAAATTCACTCCATTTTCAAAATAAGTACTTTTATTCCATTATAATGAAGTCTAATAATTAACAAAACAGTCAGTAAAATGGGACACTCGTAGGAAGGCCTACACAGTTTTAACCATAGAAAGAGAACCTGGCATAGAGATCATGCCCTGGGGGGCAGCCTTCCTTTGCCTACCACTAAGCAGCTCTGCCACTTGTGTCCACTTGGAAGAGACAAACAGATGAAAAAAGGACACAGAAAATCATTGACCTTAAGCAAGTCACACACTTTGGTTTAACCTGAGCAATCTTCCTCTCAATGCAACCCAGAGCACCAGAAGATCTCTGGGTCAGCAGCTGAAATCACAGCTCAAGACTGGAACAGTTTCAAAGACCACATCCTTTTCTTGGGAATTGCCCACATGTTTTTCCACTACACTTGGCATGAGCCCATAGAAACACGAACAGGTTTGGAGAACATCAAGCATGGCCTGATTCCAGACAGATCTGGCAATTCTTCTCACTCTGAAGTTTTCCTGGCTACCACAATTCACAGTTTCCATCAAGGTCTTCAGCATCCTGAAAGGTTCCCCCCACAATTTCCAACCTTGGCAGCCCTAAAGGAAAAGCATGCCAAACCACTGCAGCTGATGCTTTTGTCAGCACTGAGCATCATCACTCAATATTGATAATAAAACTTCTTCACAAGAAGCCCCACAGAGTAATAGCATAAACAAGAGAGCAGAAGCCACAATGTCCATACAGTTTCAAAAAGCCAAAGTTTGCAGATATGGGATCACATTCAGATTGTAAAATCTGGCAGATCACTCCAAAAAGGAAAGTAATTATCAATCTCTGTCTTTAATCAAATTTCAATGAGGCTTTGGAGTCACTCCATAAAACCATTGTGGCTTCATCCCCAAGTTGTGCAGGACTTCTCAATCAGAGCTAAGTTTTCTGACTGCTGAAGTACAGGATCAAAAGCAGCAGGCCAAACTCAGAGCAGTGTGACAGCCAGCAAGGAGGGGAGCAGTGAGCACAGTGCTCGGGTGCAGTTATTACTCACTCAACGGGTGCCAAATCCACATCAACATATTAATGAGCAAAAAAAAAACCCCCATCAAAGTCTAGCAGGATTTGCTCCGGCTGTTCCATCAGTTTGATAAGTGAGCATTATCCCTTAAGCACTACCACCACAGCCCTCATGCAATCCTAATTCCCCACCACACTTCATTGGAGGGTCAGAACCTCTATTTTTACATTTTGTTTAAAAGCAGTGGCCTGTATAATGAGTATTACCAACAAACGGCAGCCCATAAATTCCTGAGCTCTGTGTGGGCAAGTCCTCATCTCTGACAAAGCCTGGATGCACTGTAAAGCAAGAGTATCACATGCAGAAATACATTAATACCCCACAAGCAGTGGACAGATGTAACAGCCCTTCAGCTGTAACATTTCAACTGCACACTATTTAAGTGACAGCTACACAGCCAAATTTCTTTACTGAAAATTCAGTGCCAGTATAATAGATCAAGTCATTGTAGGTTTGGACAAAGGGACTCTAAGGCAATGTATTAAAACTGAACAGACTCAACCTGGCACTGAAAGATGGTCCTAAGACAACTTGATAAAAAAACACCTTCCTAATTGACTGAATTATTTCTGATGTGGCAAGCACAAGAAAAAAACCATTATATTTTAGGCAACAGAATAGTTCAACCGATTTAAAGTTATGCACACCATACCATTTGCCAGACCAAAATGTTTATGGGTAAGTGAACAAAAGACAATTCACATTATTTTTAACAGCTCTTCTATTTTAGTTATTCTTACACATCACGTGCATATCACAAACAACGTGGAACTCAATGGAAGATCTAATTTTCTGCTAATCACGCAAACCCAGCAAATTTCCATCTTAGCGGGATGTTTCTCGCTGATGCATGTGAATAAGTAAAGAAGAATCCCATTTCTAGTCATAGTTTCACAGCTATGGAGCAAAACATCCCAGTGCATTGTTCTGAGGACTGACTAAAAACCTGATGTCCATAGCCCAGCTGATATAAGGCTCCTCAAAACAGACTGTTGAGATATTTTTACCTTCCTATTATAAAAATTTAAATAGCTCTGCCAAAACCATGAAAATCCACCCCCCTGCTAAATTTTTGACAGGGTCCCACTCCTGCCAAACTGTACCTGCAGCAAGACAGGGCAGCCAAGAAAGGGAGATATTGCAATGGGTTTTTACTTCATTGCCCTCATCCTGCAAATCAACCTGCACCATGAAAGATTTTCCTTTCCATGCACCACAGGACACCTCTGCCCACGGCTGCACAGCAGCAAAATGCCCCTATATGCTCCTACAGCTGTTTCCAAGGTAACCAGCATGGAGCTGTATACAAGGGAAGGAAGCAAATAGCAGCAACAAAATCCTGCTATATTGTCACTTTTGGAAGCAAGTCTGAGTTGTCCTTTTCCCTTTCCCCTCCTTTCCAGCTGCCCCATGATTCAAGCAAGGGTTGGATAACTCACTTCACATTTTATAATCCCATTACCTCAGTCTTTCATAAAGTTTGGTTTTGGTTTTTATTTTTATAAGGCATCATATTTGAGCTTTAAAGGTGAGAGTCAAATTTTCTGCTTTTACTCAAGAAAAACCAACTGGGGGAGGAAGGGAAATTGTATCAACAACCTAAATTTACACTCAAACTCTGTATTCCCACCCCCTAGAAGCAGAAAAACATCTCAGGTTAAGCAAAGGGTGTCTGCCCACAAGTGTAGGCCATCTTACACAAGTCCTATGCATCTAGGTAACAGTCAGTTACACCAGCTTGGATAAAAGTATCTCTACTTCTCAGTCTGAAGATACAGTTTATCCTTTCTAGACACAGTTTCTACATCCACTTAGACGTGCCAAAAACACAGAGACATTCCCACCTGCCCACATACATTCTTGCTTCCAAAGCAGAAATTAGTCTTTGCTTCTTCTGCTACTGAAAACCTTGGAGCAGCAAGAATACAGTTCAAATCCTTCAGTCCTCACATAAAGGGCAGCAGCATGAGGGGGGGAAATTGGGATGGCCAACTAGTTCTCATCACTTCCTCTAAAGAGGATGAGTTATCAGGGAGATAAATCAGCAGAAGATCTGGCCACACAGCTCTGCACACACAGTGAGGGACAGAAAGCCATGCCATATGCGTTAAGCTCTGCTTCCAGATCTGAGACAACCCCACAGTAATGCAGAGAGAAGCTGATCAACCCCATGATTTTGGACTGACACGTCTGTTATCAACACAGGCTGGAGGGAACATATTTTTCACCAAATATTTCCAAGGCATTGACATCTTTTTTTTTTTTTTTTTCCCCTTGCATGTAACAGAATAAGGAGTAGGACATCCCATGTACAAGTCTCTTTGTGGTGGAGAAAACCAAGACATTATATTATGAAGCATTTCTGCACACTGGCCAGAAGTCTTTCCCATCTTCCAGAAGACAGAAATTTTAAGGCAAAACATGCATGAAGACACTCACTGTGGGTGGTATTTTGAAATGGTAATCATACTTCAGCACAGCGTATGTATATCTTGCATTTCCCTAAGTGACTTACCATGGCTGACCTTTTCTACCAACAGTGATTAATGAAGCTTCCAATCCAGTTCTGAATGGCTGCAAATTGCAAGAAGTACTCATCACATTAATATTCAGTAACCAAAATATACCACTCTCCTAATTTCAATTGTGCTCCTGCTGAACACCAGGACATTTCCCTTGAAAGCTCAAGTACTGCAGTCCTCAGAGGAAGTGAACAAATTGATGGGCCAGAGCACACATGCCTGGGGGAAAAGCTCTCCAGCTTGGGTATAAAAAACCCCCAAACCTATCACATCTGCATAGGCATGGAGATGCCAACAAGGCAAACATAACTTGCTCTGAATAAAGAAAAACCAGAAGTCACTATTTCTTCATATACTGGTTGGAGGTTGGTTTGCAAAATCAAAACCTGAACAGTGCAGAGATTTCTTGCAGTGTTGTTACGGAATGGTTTGGGTTGGAAGGAACCTTAAAGATCATCTAGTTCCAATCCTCCTGCCACAGACAGGGACACGTCACAATGCAAAACCTCTACCATACCTGTTAGCACTGCAGTGCTACAAAAACATTACCAAATACTTCCTCTGCTGCCCCTGCAGAGTTATATGCTATAACACAGCCATCAAACTGGTTGCCTTGGGGAAATGGGAAAGAAGTTTCCTACAAGCTCAGCTAATCTTCCTCTACACAGCATATCAGCTCAAGCCTGCAAGATTTATCCCTCCAGATAAACCATTCTGTGATTAAATGGCACCTTCCTAAGACTGACTACTCTTTGAACCACCCATGGAAATGAATGCAATGTACTCAAAGAGATGAACACCAGCCACAGACTCACTGCAGTGCTGGGACTGAAGTCAGAGGAAAGGGAGATGAGGAGGAAAGGCATTACATAGAGCCGGAGACAAGAACCAGTACATACACGTATGAAGTCACAGAGAAAGTAACCCAGCAAACACTAACCCAGTACAGCTGTACACCAAGAGGTCCCTGCTGTGAATGTTTAATAAGGCTCCCAAAGCCACCCTGATCCAATGGTGCAAGAGCATCCGTGCCAGCTGCAGCAAGGCAGCGTTACAGAGCACTGCACCATAACAGGGCTGAATTCATGCCAACAGGTCTCAGTGTGTTGAGCAGGGGATTGATTCGCTCTTCTACAGGACCAGATTTTTAACAGCTCTATCTCAGGTGGATAGAGGCTCCAAGGGGAAGCCATAGTCCTGAGCAATCCAGCAGCAGAAATAGATGGTGTTCTCCTAAAGCAGTGGGAGCCAGGAAGCAGCATCAGAAAGGCACAGCAGCTTAATGACTCCGTCCTAATACCTTGCAGGAGATCTAAGAGCACAATTTCTCTCTGTGCTTATTAACCAGCAGGTTCAGAGAATTCCATGATTCTTGCATTACTCACACGAAATGCTGCAACACTGCCACTTCATATATTTGTTAAGTCTGTTTACCAGTAAACAGTCTAGAGAGGTAGTCTGGGAAGGGGTCCAAAGGAAAAACCTGCCATTAGCTACTTTACACCAAAGCAGCAGAGGTTCATAAAACACGCATTCCTGCTTATTTCTGCCCATCCCGGATCAGCTCCTGCACCTGAGTCCCATGAGAGCACAGGAGAAACGCACTTCATTTCAGAGACATAAACTTTCCCCACCACTCTCATGCCTGTTCATCTACAAACGCAGGAGCCGGAGTGCAACGTTTAAACCTCCCTTATGCTGTGCCACCTCGTGGATGTCTTCTCACGACTTTAATGAGCCGCAGGTCCAGCATTTATTTAACATCATACTCTTCAGCATGTAAACAAAATAATTCACAGTCACTGTGAGCAACAGTGAGCGCCACAATAGGAATCAGATTACCGTGACACGTCTTCTGTGCAATTTGCAAACCCTTTATTCCCCAGGTGGAGTTGGCACTGGGGAAAATTAACAGCTAAAAACAGCATCACCAGTAGCTTTAGAAAGTTGGGGCTCAGATACTGCAAGCCCCTCTAAATATCCAAAAAGGACCGCGCAGCCACCTCTCGCTCAGGTTTGCCCCCACCACTTGAAGAACAAAAAATCAAAAGCAGAAACCAAGCAAGCCCGGGGATAGAAGGGAAGATTTGCTGCGGCAAAGTTTACCGGCACGAAGAGCATTCCCCCTCCAGTCCCTTCATCCGCGGAGCTCCATGCCAGCAGAGGATCGCCCCCTCCCAGAGGGACACACACCACCAGCATCCCCCTCATCTCCCCAAGAATAACGGAAAAGGGGAGGCGGAGGGTAATTCCGAGCACCTCCAGCTCTCCTTTCCCCTCGCCGCGCTCACCGTCCTCTTGCATCCGCTGCAGGCACAGGGCGAGGCTCTTCCTCCAGCCCGGCATCGCGGCAGGGGCAGCGCTGCCGCCCCCCGGGGCAGCGGCGCGGCTGGAGGGGCCCGGGGGGGNGGGCCGGGCGGGGGAGCGCTGCCCGCCCCCGCCTGCGCACAGCCCCGGGCCGCCCGCCGCGCAGGTGCGCTCCCCCCGCCGCGGAGGGCGGGGAACGGCAAACTCGGGGAAGGGGGGATTGGAAAAATTGTGTCAATATGTATATATTGTATATTTTTCCCCCGGGGGGGTCTGTGTTGACAGTGTGGGCCCCGCCTGCGAACAGGCGCCGGGCTCCGACCCACAGCGGCGTCCCAAATCGCCGGCTGACGTTGGACAGATATATGCCCAGGAAAGATATGGACAGCACGCTGTTCCCATTCTACATTCTCTTTACAGCTGTAGCCTGACGCTTCCTCCCTTCACCGAGCGGCAGCTGCCTGGCAGCCCCACACAGGTGCGTGCACTGACGCGTGTGTTTATCCTGAAGTTGGGTTCTCTGGTAAATAAAGTTGCACAGCAGCCAGGCTCATCTACTTCATCTTCTTCACCACCACTTGCAAGCAGCTGAAGTGTATGGGGAAGCATCTTTTCTCATTGAAAGCGTCTTTTCAATTTCTTAATATTCCAGAGGTTTCAGCACTTTTACACGGACACAAAGGAGATGTTTATTGCATATGCCAGGGCATTCATGTTTTTAATTTCCTGGGGGCAACATATCTTCGCAATCACTAGCAGCTTTTTTTGTTCTTTATGAGGCCTTTTCTTTTATTAGCTATCTGGTAGGTCTCATTCTGTATCTCTGCCTCCCTTTGTGAGAGATATTATGTGCAACATCTGCTATAATCTGTAATATTAGGGACCAAGCTCTCCTTGGGATAGCATGAGCTAATTCCAGTTTCAGAAGGCTGGTGTCTCACACCACTCAGATGGAATAGGGCAGCTATAATAGCAAGAGAATACATCCATCTAGATGCATCCACACGGACCTCGGCTTTTCAGTTCAGCTTTTCTGTCCCTACCTGCATGAAAAGCAGTTGTTGTAGGACAGCCTAGCACCCTGCCAAGGGCAGCAGCTTCACCCTCTGTGGTCTGCTCTGACCACATCTGAGAAGCATGTGCCATTTCAGGAGCTGCCAGCCAAGTGTGGCGTGGCATATGACAAGCTGGGCAGCAGGAACCTGGAAACCTCTTCAGTGCCTGGTGGAAACTGAAGTGGCTCAACACAAAGGTACTTGGGAATCTTCTTGAAACAACCTCCTAAAGCTCTGAGCACATCAAGGGAGAAAATGAATTTCTGTAGAAAGGGGCAAAAGCAGAAATCTGTGACTTTAGGGCAGTCTGGAGGGTGAGAATCCTAACTGAGGTACTTGAGTTAAAGGCCTACAGTTAAATTAGCTTCTCCCCTGTCCCCCAAGTTCTTGAAGAGCAATATGGGAGCTGGGCTGCAGAGGATCTTTCGAAGTTACTATCATAGCATGCTTTTCCAGTGAGTTGAGCTGGGATAATCATAAACCTGTGAGAACAGACAGCCCTCTTCATTTAACCATAGGAGTCTGAAACACTGCAGAGGGCAGACAGCAGAATGCAGTGCCCTAGGACTGCATGAGAGGTTCCCATCTTAGCAGAGAGCAGCGCTGTACTGGCTGATTCCCTCCCATGTTCTAACCAGAGTTACCCATCAGTTTAAAGGACAACGATTGGAGTGATGGCCCCTGAAGGCTTATTCCAGCCAGCTGGAGCAATACTTCTAAGAGTGATGTCTTGAGGACTATCAGCAGCAGGAGCACAGCTATAGCTCAGACCTGCTATACCCCACTAGCAGCACAGAAAAATTCACAGACATAAAAATACATTTTTGCCCACATTTACCTTCAGACTAGAAACATAAGAAGGGATTGACTTCCCACCCAGCTACAACTTCTCAAAGAGCTCCTTTCCTTGTGCTAAATATGACACATTTGCACAGCTTGTTCCTTGGAGGAAAACACAATACCCCCTCCACCACCACCCCTTCCCTGCAATTTCTTTGTACTTTTGGACTCACAACGAATCACAGCTCCACAGCTGGATTGGATCAGGGCATATCATGCTAATTTATAGAAAGTTTGTGATATGCCCCAAATATTCTGATAGCAAGACTCAGAAGATTTTTCAAGAAGGACTAATCTGAAGCCAGGAGGCATCCTGGGGAAAGGAAATGATGCTTCTTCAATTGTTAAAACCCAGCACACGGAGACAAGCGCTGTTGAATTATATGACTAACTCAACCACCCACACAGTCAAATCACCTGCCTTTTCTGTGCCTTGATTTCCTCAGCTGTATTTTATAATTGCATGATGATATCCAGATTCTGGGCATTAGAAAAGGATTTCCAGAAAAGTGATGGTTATTGATCTAATATGGCTCTCAGGAAAAGTAATAAGAATCTGAAATAAACATGATACAGGAAGGGGCTTTTAAAAGTAAGGTTAAATTGGCACTTTTTGTACCTAAAAGCTCATCTGGTTTTGCCATTTACACTGGTTGTTCTCACAAAAGACTATTTCTTTGAAGTGTCTTTAGACTGTCATGGCTACAACAATACTACTTTTTAAAGGACACTGCTACAACAGAAATAATTAAATGTGAAAATAGCAAGCGTATTACTAGCTGAAAAAGCAGCTCAGAGCTCTTAAAAATTGAATTTGACATATCCATTATCGCAGAAAGAGCCAAAGCTAGTGTGGTGAGATTTTCTCAAGCACTAACTTCAGTACTTGCATGGGAAACTGTGTTAGAGAAAATGAAATATACCTAGAAGTACCAGTAGGGAATTCATAAGCAGAATCAATGTAAGACAGATGCTATGGTACATCTTTGGAGGGAAGTTCATGGAGGGATATTTCGAGGAAATCCATAGAAAACTTCAGAAGTGAATCGCCATGTCCCTGAGCAATGTCTAATCTGTCTGTATAACTGAAATGTCCAGCTGCAGGATTTTAGGTACCACTGTGACATGGATACTGCCACAACTTTAGAAGGCATTGCTGTCCTCCCCCATCCTGCAGAAATGGTTGTCAAACCAAATTTGCGAGGCAGAGATTCCTCTTTGGCCACATGCCCTAGGATAGGATGACCTGGTTTGATCAGCTGAGGACTTTACTGTGCCCTGCGCATTGGCTGTTTCAGCAGCCAGTGGTCCTCGCCCCTCTGAGGAACACGGAGTACAGCAAGACTAAAGTCCCGGCTGCTCCTAAGCTGGGCAAAAGGAAAGATCTCTACCCTGCAGTATGTGCAGCCTAAATGGTCAGCATGGCTCAGTACAAAAACCAAGTGTTCCTTGCATGTGTATCGGGGTATCTCTCTAGGGCTGGCGGAATGATGGGAGGTCTTGAATTACAGGTTTGCTCTTGATGGGTTGTAGAGAGCATGGTCTCTATGGTCCTGGGTGGCTTCAAACTCTGCCTCTCCCTCCCAGCAGTTTTCAGTGGCACATGAGAGGAGACAGTTGGCCCCACGGTGCTTTAAATACCACTATAGCTGTAAGAAAAAAAATACGAAAGCACCAAATTTTCCAGTCCCAGGAGCTGGCTACTGAGCAATGGTTCAGGCCTGTCACAAGCCTGCAAACCAGGATTTGCAAATGGGATGGATCTCACCTCTCCTGCATGCTGCATGCACAGGGTGGATGATAGACAGTGATACCACATGTGTGGCAAGAGGAGGGTCCCATGTACAAGTCCCATTTTCCTGCAGGGGTTAAGGGAGAATGTCCAGGCTTTTTAGCTTCCATTTTGTCCTCAAACTCTTTGCTTCCAGAAAGCTCCAGCAAACTCTCCTGTCATGTGTTCCCTCATTTTGAGGGTCACTCATTTCATCATCTCACAACGAGAGTAAGCTGACTCCATGCAACAAGGAAGGTCAGTGAAATGAGTCATCTTCACTTTCAGGTCCAAACCAAGTGACTTAAGAACTCCTCTCTTGCCATTTCTGAATCGGTGAGGATCTGGCACTTGGGAGACCCTTAGGAGTGGTGTTCTGTCCACCCACCATTCCCAGCAGCTCGAGTGAAGATGTACCACTAGTGAGGCAGCACCCTCAAGGCTGCATTATTTCAATGGTGATCTGGAGGCATCATGAACTCTCTGGGGAAACAGAGAGGACTGTGGACTCCTTCCCCTCCCCATATTGACCTAGTGCTACTGCCAGGCAGCATTCAATAGTTAAGATCAAGCTAAAATTACTTTGACCTATGTAATCCTACACAAAGGAAATCTATTTAGGTGTCTAGAATAATCTTTTCCTTTTTCACTCGCACTCCTAGACTTAATTAAGTAAAAGATAAATTTTCTTTCTCTACCAAGGCTGGACTACTTTGCTGAGTGTTGTGCAGTACACCCTCTATCTTTACAGCTGTACATGGAGAAGGCAGGGGACTATGGGAAATTTATTTCCATCCCACCGTGATATGTAAATAGCACATGGCTGCATTAATGCAGAACCAATCTCTACTTTCACCTCTCAGGCACATGGAATGGTAGTGGAGATACAGAGCATCAATCTCTGTCACAACACAGCATCACGATGGGTTTGTCTCACTGGCTGCTACACTCTCACTTTTATACAGCTGTGTATCCCATAAATCATCTACAGCAGTGAGCAGCAGTGAGCAGCACTGAGATCATGGAATTTAATAATGATCCTGTCATGGTAGAAGGTTAAAGGCAATTTTAAAATGGATTATCTTCACTTTGCTACCACCAGAGGTTGATTAATAGCAATTTTACTTACTAATCCAACTTGGTTCTGGTTTTGCCTTAAATTCATGCAGTACAAACTGTTTACTTGGTTTTTTGTTGCCTGCTTCTTGTCAGGTACTTCATACTATGGACTTCTGCAGAAGTGCTCATGTCCAACTAGGTTCTGAAGGCTGGAAGCAATCTGTCATTCTGCCTCTTCTGGGTGATACTCATCTCTCTGAATGGCTGAATACGTTTTAGACAGACAGGGAGAATGTTTCTGGATTTCACTGACACAAGTATACACCCCCTTTATGGGCTCCATGAGGATATGGTCACCTCTGTGCTCTGTTCATGCTGGAAGGGAGCTGAAGTGCTCTTTGTTTCTGTCCCAAAAGCATGCTTGGAGTCAGCTCAGGAGCTGGTTCTTCACCTCCTTCTTTGGAAATCACAGCACTAGCACAAAGGGGCTCAAACCCACCTCTCACCTCCTTCCAAAGTCATCTTCCTTCTACAAGAGCCCTACAAACTCTGTGTGCACTAAGCTCTGAGTGCTGAAGCAGTGAGGCTGCCTGTGGCCAGCCAACCCAGGGGTTTCTCTACTTGGTTCTCCTCCTCCTGCAACATCACTGTCAGCAGATCTTTTCTCCTGGACACAAGGCCTGTCTTTGCTGACCTGACTGCTGGGCTGATGCTAGTGCTGAAGCTTTGGTTTTGCTTCCCTTGAGGGTTCTTAACTTAAAGATGCTGTTTAGAGCAAGCCATAAACACCAGTCACTTTTTCTGCCAGCAACACAACATTGGCTGTCCACCTTGTTCCTAAACTTAATCTTGTAACTTACTGCCAATGCCTCACCACAGAGATTCTCCCCATTTACCTACCAGTGACCCAGCAACTCACAATATGGTGCTGGGAGGACTGCAGTGTAGCAAGACAGAGAAGCTTTGCATCTTCCTCACTTCATGCCCCAAACCATCAATGTTAAAGCAAGGCGAGGAGGTCTGTGCCCCTTACCCACCCTACTAACAGCACGGCTTAGGGCTCTGCAGTGCCCCCAGCTCCACTGCAGCTGCTGCCCATTGATTTCCAGGCTACTGAAACGTGTCAGAAATTCAATATCCAAGGTGGTCATGCATGCTACATGTTATTCTGTGCGCTACTCTCCACATCCAAGCAGACAGCAGAGTCTGAAGCATTAGCAGCTGATACAACTGCTTAATACTGTTAATATTTGTTTACAACCATGCAACATAAGAGACAATACTTTTGGTCCCATCCTGTGTGAAAATCTCTTCAATTCAGCCAGTAGACAGCTTTGTCCGGGTCACAGTGAAGCTGCTGTGTGATCTGGACTGTTACTTTGAAAGACAGGAGAATTTAACAAGATTGAACTCGGTCACAGCAATGAAGAGCCACTTTTTTAACTCTTTGATTGAAGATGGGGTTGCTGGAAACATATTCTTTTCCTTTCAAAACTGCTTTCAGGAGTCCCTCCTTCCCTTTACCATATTAGTTTTTCCCCTGCACACACCACCATGTTTCACCTTAGACACAAACACAGCATCACTAATAAAATGTCACCATTTGTACCATGTCCAAGTGTTTACCTTCATAAAGCTACATAACGCTCTCAAGCAAGAACTGTGCCTACCACCATTTACCCACAGCAGAAATCTCCAAACCATCCCAGTGCTACATGGAGGTTTTCATTCCAGGCATCCACTTAGCAGCAAGATTTGCCTCTGGCTATGTAAGGTTTCATCCCTGCTCCTCACTGCAGCAGTGCCTTAGGGAAATTTTACAAATCACTTAAGTGAAAGAACTATCAGGAATAGGATAGTTGGCTCTGCACCACGGGGAATGCCAGGTACCAGACAGCCTGGGAAGATTTCCCATTAGGACACGCTCTACATTTTGCTTTGTTTTCCTGATTGACAAACTGTTCTTTATGGGAAAGGATTTTTAAGCTGCTCCTGCACTCCCAAATTGCATTTTTCTTGGTTACCAGCTGTGCAAGTAAAAAAAGTTGCTCACCAGGGATATGTCATTTCTCCCAGGACTAGCTCAGTGTCTTTTAACAACCATGAAAGAAATACACAATGGAAGTACTTCTGTGCCTTCTATTAACATGGCTGCAGTATCTGCCATGCCCAGAAGTCCATTCAGAACTACAGTGGAAGGGAAGTCAAAGCCAATCCCAGGTGCTCTGGACAGTCAGACTCAGGGTAGCAGCTGGCAGGTTTGACTCCCAATTGTTTGGTCCTGCTGATCTGACTGTATCCAGAATCCCATGAACCAGAAGCTGTGGAAAACGAATTTGTGAGGTGAGTTTCTGTTGTGCATCACTGGCAGATGGCTCAGGACGTGAAGACAGGCTTGGACCCAGCCTTCATTCATGCCACAGTCTCAGGCTCCCTCCTGGGCTTCCCTTAACCAGAGCTGGCATTAAGCACTCATTTACTCCACCAAAACTCACTGCACTTAATAGTAAGCAGAGAAACGCTATCCATCCGTATCTCAGTAAAGCACATCACTGTTTGAATCTCATAAAAACTAACTTCAGTACTACCATTAGAAAAAATTAGGTGGTTTTCTTTTTTCTGTTTGATTAACAGAAGCAGTTCAAGGAAAGAGCAGGGTGCAGAGAGCAACACTACATCTCTGTCAACATATGATAAAAGTCATTACTATGACTGTCTTGCTTCCTCGTCCCTCTCATTGTGACCCAGCTCCAGCTGTCAGTAGCACATTAATGACTGCAGTCTATTTCAAATCAGAGAAGGAGGCAAGACAGTTGCAAATCATTTATATTGACTGTTGGTCTTAATGGAAACACTCTGTAATTTTGCATGTACATTCAAAAGAAATAGAAAAATACAATAATTGTCATTTCAGTGTTCTGATCTCTCCCAAGTCAGCTGGCAAGGAAATGAGCACTGTGGATAAGAGTTAAGAAATGTAAAGCCCCCTTCACTTCCTTGCACTGTGGGCTCCCTCCTCCAGTGTTTCATAAAATACTGGAATTCACATTTTGTACAGCTCCTTGGTATTGCTGAGGAGTTGCTTCGTGCTCATCAAGGCCTTAATAAAGAAATCACTGGACTTTTGCCTGATGTAGTTATTCATTTTGAAGTATTATTCTAGTTCTCATTCCACTTGTCTATACTTGACTAATAGCAGCAGCGCCACACACACTTTCAAGCTCTCTCTATGCTCAGAGACTCAATATTTCTTTTCTCAATTATTGCTAAAATAACATCTATAATCACTCTAAGCTTTCTTTTGTGACACATATAGCAACACTTTGGTGCCTTCTGGGCTTCTATTTTAAGTAACTTTTGTATGGGAAGGCCTGTATGGGGAGTAGCCTTTGTATTAGGGGCTGGAGTCCTGTTCAACAACAGGACCGGGATCACTCAAGCAAAAGGATTTCCTTAGTGTGTGTGTTTTGGTGTCCCTGAAAAGCTAACTACCCTTTTGGAAAACTCCTTACCTGTTTAATCTTCAGTCTCAGCTCAATCAAAGCCATTGTCAGCTGGGAGATTGAAAGGATGGCTGCTATGTTCATGCTATTTAACATACAAGCACTTGCCTAACTTTTATTGCAGAGAGCTGGACAAAGTAGAACCCAAAACTCGAGTCCCACTAACTCACACAGAATTTAAACTGGCAGCTGGAAATCCAGGGCCAGCTCTTCTTGCAGTTCTGGGTTCTCCACTTGTCTTATTTCTCACCTAACTTTACATGTATGAGACCAGAGGAATGGGGAGAAGAAACCAATTTACCCCTCCAGTGCAGGCGAGATGACAGGGAAGTGCAGGGGAGACACTCATTTATGCGAGGTCACTTCTGCCAAGTGCTCACGGTCTCGCAGAGACAGGAATTACACAGCTGCAATAACAGTCTCGCAGTGCCATCTACCGCCCCGAGGTCCTTCTACCAGCGCGAGTGACACCTCCGGGACATTGCTTCAGAGGGGAGCCAGGAGAGAGCTACTCACAACTATTCCTTTCTTCCTCAGATGCTACTCTCTCTTTTCCTGGGAAAATTACCTTAAACAGCCTTTCGAGCATCTCCTCAAACACGCACAGTGCTCAGCTACTTTGTCCAGAAAGACAACTTACGCCTTTCACTTCATGTTTCTGGGATAACTGACAGGATGATGGATAGTGAAAGAACACCTTATTGCAGATAAATCTAATTAGAAAATAAAGAGGAATTCAAACTAGAGTGGACCAAGGCTTTGAGCTACAGTGGGAAAAAAATCCCCTTAGTTCTGAAGCATCAAACAGCAGCTTTTCACTACCAGAGTATCAGAGAAGGATTATATATACAAGACAGTTTTGCTCTCTTAATAAATTAATCATAGCTGCCACTTAGCCATCTATGCAGGCAGATGGTAGATGACTGCTAGGTAATCAATGCCCATATGGTAGAGAAACCCCATCCCCGATTATGCTGATCTAAATCTCTTTGGTGCATTAAGGTAAAAATGATCATGTGCCAGAGATGTGTCCTGCCCAAGTATGCAGATTTGATCCCTCCAATGCATCAGGAAATCACACACAGAGCCCTAATTTGTTCTATTATGCCAGCCCATTTCCTGCTCAGTGTCAAGAACTAGACCCTCCATAAACAGCAAGTGTGCAGAAGCGATGTCTTCGTGACTGCATCTCAAAGTGCAATTCAAATATCATTCATAACCACAGAACAAAGATTTATATATATATATGTACACAGTTATTCTTAAAACAGACACATCCTTTGCATTTCTTGCATTTCTAGCCTGAGAAGACAAATGAAAAAGCTCAAGCTAGAGATTTCTGTTGTTCTAAGGGAAAAAAACATGCTGCTTTGTACTGAACTGAAATCCCACCCAGTTTAGATTTTAATGGCACCATTCAATATACGTTAAAATAGCATCAACTGCAATTCAACATTATTGTGCAAAGACCACTAAATATAAATTATTCCTCCTCCTCCAAAGTAGCCTAGTAATGTGCTACAAGACCCAGATTTCTGCCACCATGTCAGAAAACCTGAATCTGCTGCCATGAGCCTGCTGGTTTAAAATAATTCAGCTCAAACAGTGGGATATAAACAGAAGCATTTTACAAGAAGTGATACAAATATGACTTGCATCATCATTGTGACACTATTGTGAACATAAATAACAGGGTTTAAACTCACAGGTAGAAAGTAGCCTCTTCGGAAAGTTACAGCTACAACGAGCATGTGTCTCTCTACCTGACACAATCAATAGCCCAGCGTTTTCTTTAAAAGAAAAACAGACCATAAAGTAGGTACATGAGCTTTAGAGTTCACAAATGTTATGCCCTGGTAGATGCTTTTAACAGACACAACTTTACTACCATAGAAGCTCTATCTGTTAGGCTAGGTTCAGATTAAAACAGAGCTGTAAGCAAAGCAGGTGTGCATTCACTAGCAGCATCTAGACCAGAACTTTGGAAGGGGAACAGATTTCAAGCTAAAAATGTGCTTTCTTATGGGAAGGCTACACTGTGGGTCTGTTTCTTTTAAATAAAAAGCCACAAGTTTTGGGATGGATCCTGCAGCTTTAACAGTATCAGTGAGCAGAAAATGGAGCATTGAACCCAACCCCTTCCCATGGGCATCCCCTCGATTATGGTCTCCCCTTTGCTGTCATATTCCCCTCTTGCCTTACCTCTGTCCTGCATTCTCCGCAGACAAAAACCAAGGCACTTTCTCCAGCCCGGCATCCCAGACCTAGAGACAAAGAAATACAAGTCTGTAGTGTCTCAGAGGAGTTTGCAGATGTGCAGCTGGAATATAAAACCCAGCTTCTTTATAGGGCTACACCTTGACAAAGAGGCAAGTCCATCCGTACTTGCAAAGACAGGAAAACTGCTTCATGCAAAAGCGACTGTGAACCATCCAGGCTGCATTTTGCTGCAGGCATGGAGCAACTTTGCATGTCCACAGTGGAAGAAGCAGATGGAGAAAGAAGGGTGGACAGATGAATGGGTAAAGCTCAAGGAGTTGAGCAATTCCTTAAAGGGCATGTTTGTCTTTTATGCCAACCACACAGAAACCACAGACAACACATGCAGTTCAATAGATTAGAGTTCCTGTTCAGGGGATGAAAATATCTACAGCCACCCACCAATGAAATCAATAAGCCAATTTCCTTTGGAAATTTCATTTTTACATCTCCAGTTTAGAAAATATATCTATTGGTGTCCCTTTCTGCAGGAAAATATTGAAAAACCTTTTCCTCTTTTGATCTCGTTTTTTCTTCTTATGTGCATCAGACTTAAGAACATGCAAACATTCCCCAAAGGAGGAAGGGTCACTACACCCAATTGCAGCAAAGCTTGCTAAAATGCATGCCAAAAAAAAATCATGGCTATCAATAACAGTTTTCTTAAGCTAATTCTGGTTGCAGTAACTATGTCACTCCTACAGATTCTGTTGCAAGATGACATTAAGCCTATTTCTGATGGAAGCTGTTGGATGCTCTTAGGAAATCCCTACTTTCAAGCTGTATTTGAGAGGAATTACAATTTCTATACAAGTAGCACATAACAGCATTCCCTCTCTCATAACACATACAAAGAGAGAAGAGAGGACAACACTGTTGACACAAGACATGATTTAAAGTGCCTTATAAAACTGTACATAAAATACAGGTTCCCATAGAACAGGACAAGGCTCCTTTAGATCTCAGTTCAATTTAGCATTAAATCACCATCAGATTTTTTTTTTCTTACTTTTTTTTGGACTAATTTTTAGTTTGCAAGCAAAATTAAGACAGCACAAAGCAATCTGGCATTGCAGCTTGTGACCCAAGAGGCAAAAAAACAGAGCCACAGACATGCCAGTTAAACACTTACTATGAAGCTCTTCTAGTTTTGACTTTGTGCCTAGCATCATGCAAAAGAGCTCAAACATTTATCAAAGAATTACCTTTGAGATTTTTTCTCCTAGTCTGCACACCCGCCAATTACCTACCCAAATGATTCTAAATTTTAGTCTTCCTGAAAAAAAAAATCTATAAAAAATCCATCCAGACTTTCTACCAAAGGGCTTTTGATTTCTTTATTTGCTTGTTTGTTTTGCTGCAGCAATTGCACATTTCTGAAAATACAATACAAAAATACAAAAGTCTAGACTATGCTTCAGGGCTGTTAGGAAAATATAAAGAAGTAAGTAAAAAAAGACATGCTGAACCTTGATTTTGGGGAGAGATGTAATCTTTTCTAGGAAGGAAAGAAACACTTCTGGATCTCTGATGCTGCAAGAATTAGTTTGCAAACAGTTTTGCTTGTGCCACAGTCATTTTTGGCCTCACACACACTAAGACACACAAATTCCACAAACTAATGCTCCAGCTAATCAAGATTATGCAAACTGTGGAAAGCAAAAAAAAATCTTGCTCTGTTTTAAAAAGGATTTTTCTTGACATAACACAAATTCTCTCATATGATAACTTCTGACATGAAGAGCCTGAAAAAAATTTCAAAGAAAACCAGAAGGAATTTCTGCATCCCTCAGAGAAACATGGATGAGTTGTCTTATGTTGAGTGGCTCTGAAAGTGTGTGAGGACACAATGCTGTAGCAGCAGGGCTTATCTCACAAAATGTCCAGCTGTTATTTGCTCACAGTTTTATTTCATCTTAAAGATGTAGAAAATAAGATACAATATCAAGGCCTTAGGGTAGGATGAAACCTTAGTGTCTGAGAATCAGTCTCAGAAGAACAAAACCTCCAAACATCAATATAATTTGGTCTGGGGCTCCCGCAAGTTTTGGCTGGGGGTGGTGTAGGACAACTCCACACCAAAGCTTTGCAACTGATTCATTTCAAGTTTGTGCAGTGTCTCTCACCAGCTTTACAAGACAGTGAAACACCACCCTTTCATAAAAAATCCCCTTAGAACAATACACTGTGATACCAAATCTTCCTCAAAAATAATAAACAAGCTTTTTGCATTGATGCAGCTTTGTGGAAATAAACACAATTAGGCCTCATGCTAAAATGAGCAGCATACTAACTGGAAGTGCTGAATCAATTATTCCCCAGGAATTCAGGGCCATCAACAGTCTTGAGATCAGACGTGGTATTTTATACAGCTTTCACAAATTCCTGTTAAGAAATAAGCACAGCACAGCCACACTGAGCTTCTACTGTACACAGAATCCTCTACTTCCCCACCTCATTTCTTTACGTTAAGGTGATTTTATTTCACGATCTGAAATGTTCTTATTCCTCCCTCACTGGCATTTTATGAATTCCCGTGGGCTGGATTAAAATAAATGCACAGAATAGCCCTTCACAGGTTATGAAGCCCTTCTGAGGGAACCATATGTGTGAAAGCTTGTCAGTTCTCAGGCTGTAAATCCAAGACCACTGAACCGACACACGGCGCTCCCAAAGCCATCTGTCCGGGTATGCTCACAGTGCCGAATCCCAAGCGCAGGGGAGCCGGCAGCAGAGCAATCCCACAGCTCTGGCAGGAGCAGTGCTCCCCCCTGTCCTGGTCTGTGTTTTTCCCTGCCTGCTGATGCTACATGAGAGAGAGCGTGAGCTGAAGGTTATCTCATCGCACACGTCCCTCGGTTCTATACAGCAAGAGTGACTCTGACTCATTCCCAATCCAGGCATGCCTAGCCAGACCTCTGCTACCCACAGAACAATCCACTGCTTCTTGCAAGCATAGGAATGCCAGCTCTGTAATCCTCACAGCCAGCTTGGAATTTCTAAGATTAATTTCTTTTTCCACATCCTGTCGTGTAACTCAGTAGCACAAATTTTCCATACAAACTTGGTCATGAATCTCACCCTCAACCAGAAAGGAACATTTTAAGAACCAACCCTGGCCTGGGTTTGGGCTGTTTTTTTCTTCTCAGTGTTGTCACTAGGTGAGGTTTGAACAGGAAACAATAAATGATTTGTTGAAGCGTGATTTAATTAGAACAGCACAGATGTTTTCATTCACTTGTCCTATTTTTCAGTAATGCACATTTCTCTTCTTCCGTTGCTCATTAAAATACTTTATGGCTCTAATATGACCTGGACTTCTCTGTATCTGATGACTCTCACCAATTTCCCTTTTAAACAGCCAGAAACAAGACAGCTTCACTAGGGCCAGAAATTGCTCTTTCTCAATGGCACACTCCCTGCAATACATGTGCAGCTTTCTTAGCAACTGAGTGTCACTATCAGCTTTGGAATTCTGTGTCCATAAACTATTAAACATGGGCCTGACCCAGCTTGCCAAACACAAAAGCAATACATTTCAAAACTCGGAAGAACTGTATCTGGTGCTTCTATCAGCTATCACACTGCCAAGCAACAACATCAGAGCACCTTATATTTTTTCCACTTTATTAAAGAAAAGTGAAAGGCAGCTTCTTCTTGCAACCACAGATAACTATGATCCTCAGTATTTCAATTAAAACCTATCAGATAGTCCTTTTTCTTCACGGAGATGAAAAAGGATATAAAGAGCTACCCAGTATAATTAAAACTCTGAATCTCACTCCCCAAGAGCACCTGTGCTCCTCTGAGGTTACAGAGCTGGATCCATCACATCCAGCTCTGTACAAACCCAGTAGGTGGGTTTGCAGTTGGCTGTTACGTTCAGGTCTCATCTCTGTGGCACCCACTTATCAATAAAGGCAGGAAAGAGAGTTTTAGTTTTGGGTTGAGTTTTTGGGCTGGGTTTTTTTCCTGGTTCTGTTCGGGGGTTTTTTGGTGTGGTTTGTTTTTTGGTTGGGTTTTCTTCGGGGTTTTGTTTTTTTTTTTTTCTGTTGATGATACCAAACCCCCCAAATTTTGAGGCTCTCAAGGTTTTGATACGGGGTTGAGTAAAACTTTGCAATTTTTTTTAGGTGTTAATCAGTAGGTATAGCTGGACAGTTATGATTAAGCAATTGCACTGTGAGCATCATATGTTTGGCTAATCCAGTTTTTTAAGGAAAAGAGAAGACATTCCCCAAATGAATGGGCTGTCTGGATGGGAGCACCAGGAGTGAAGTCAGAACTGAGCAGTACCTAGGGAAAGGTATTTCTGGCAGGAGGAGATAGTGCCAACTCATTGACCAGCTACTCCAAATGGACTCCAGACTCAAATGGAGGGAAGAACTGTGCCTGCAGACTAAGTAGCAGGAGAAGCAAGAGATAGAACCAGCAAATAGGGGGGTTGAGTAATTTGTAACCAGAGAATGCTGATGCCTTTGTTTATTAAGATGCATAAATAGTGTCAAGTTTTGATGATCGGTGAGTTAACCTTCCGTGGGTCACCACCAGCTCCCACTTTGCACAAACGAGAATAAAAAATAGGAATACCTGGCCTCAGTGTGTGAGTTGGCACTGGCACCAGGTAACGAGCCCACATTCAGGTCAACATTGATACCAAGTTTGAAATATGTACTTCATTTTGCCCCACCGCAGCTCTGGGCCAGCCTGCAATCCTGCCAATTTCTGGCCACAGAGGCCACCCCCAGCCCACAGCACCCCCAGCTCTTTCACAACCGCAGCGGCTCCAGCCCCGCGGCTGCACAAGGATATTTCCGGTAGGACCCCTGAGGGATTTGCCTCGCACCTGCCAGAAACGCTCATTTTCACCCTCAGTTTGAGCACAGGGATTACCCAAGGCCACGGAAGCCCCAGCCAGGAGCACTTGCCCCCGCCAAACCATACCAGGCCGAGTGCCCCTGACCTCCCCAACATGGCGGCAGGGAGCGCCCGCCCGCTCGCCCTCACCAGCACTGCCGCGACAGCGCTGCGCTTCCGCCGTGCTTTACGGCCAGGCCGCACGGCGGGGGAGGAGGCGGTGGCGGGGCCGGTTCCGCCATGGACCGGAGGAAGAAGCCGCTGGACGTGGCCGCGTCCTCGGTGAGTGACTGAAAGGGGAGAGGCAAAATGAACCCCTCCGCCTCCCCAGGAGGGCCAGTGGGGCCGTGAGGTGTGCTCAGCCGCGGGACTCCCGCGGGCGGGGTGGGCCTGGCCGGCGCAGGCCGTGCGGCTCCACCCGGGGTTGCGCTGGTGCCACCGCTTCCAGGGAGAACAGCACACCTGGGAAGCCCTGGTATTCTGTCTCCTCGCCTAAACCCCACTGCGATGTGCAGTCATTGCAGCAAATGCTGGATTAAAGGGCTGTGGTAATGCCGTGTGTCGCATATCGAGTCTATGACAGTTTCGGGGCTGGGGTTTTGTCCCCTCACCTTCCTGACCAGGCACACGCCCTGCGCTCCAAACCCGAGTCTGCCAGGCCTGGATTTGCCGTATTCCTGATGTAATGATAAAATTAGAACATAACAGGGAAAAGAGTTTTTACTAAGGAGCAGGAAGTCTCTGCTGTGGCAGATGAACTTCCCACCCTTAGGGATGGTAAGGTGCTGCCCTTCTCTGGTCTCCAGGACGAGAGATGCTGCCAAACACTTAGGATGAAGAGTTATGTAGATAGTTAATGTATGTTAATAGTTAACTATGAAATATTTTACGTTGAATTTTTGGATGATCACCTCTAATCAGAAGAGAAAACGGGTGATTTTTACAACACTGCACTTCGTTGCCCCAGGGACTTGAAAAACAAATGCTTTAGTGCTTGGGACAAATATTAATGCCAAAGTCTTTCACTTTGCTGATGTAATGTACATCTGCAAATTTTGTATTCTGTAGGACTTGCAGGAAAACAGGTACAATATCCTCTTCCAGACTAGTTTTGTACTTCCGAGATAACACCCCTGCTGATGATGTTTCTTAATAAAAGCTGAGATGGACCTTGGTCACAGATGGCAATGCTAGACATATATTTATTTAAAAGAAGAAGAAAGAAAATCTAAAACTATTAAACAGTACATAAAGCAGTGGGAAACTATATATTTTATGATAGCAAACTTCTATCAATTCTTTTCTGAGACAGGATTTTATTAATTATCTAATGGTTAAAAGTTCCCTTTTCATATTCAGTAGTGTTTTTCATTATTCATTCTCTATTTGTTTGCCACTGGGAGACTGATAAAATCTAGATGGAACTATGCCTCTCTTATTCTCATTATGTAGCAAAGGATCAAGGGGGATTGTTTTAATTCCTAATCATAATTTGCATTCTGTGGTTTTTTATTTTGTTTGCTGTAAAGGGTGATCTTGGTGATCAGATCAGTGCTTCAAAGTTGCACATAAAAATGCTCCTGTAACTGTAAAGGGCAGATTGTTTTCCTAGAGATACAGTTATTTATTGCAGGACTGATGTCTGTGCATGTGATCTGTTATTTATGTGTTGTTTTGCTGGTGACGTAGCTGGTAGATCTCAAAGCCGAACTCTTCCGAAAGCAAGAGGAATTCAAGAAAGAAAAGCTATTGAAAGATGCTGGCGTCTTTGCAAAGCCCAGAACCTTTAATAAGGTAGAAATAATCTTCCATTGTTGTTTTTGTCATTCTTTCTCCTTAAAGTAAGGAAGTTAATATTCAAATCTAAATAATAGTAAATACTCAGAGCTGTGTTACTAGTCAAATAGAAAATGTACATGATGAGAATGTTCTTTAAAGTTCATTTCCAGGTGAGATTCCTGTGCACAGCAGAAAGCTTAGTCTTGTGCTTATACCCATCTAAATCCCCACTTAATCTTCATTTCCCTAGGATCCACACCTTTTCATTATTGGAAAAGATTTTTTTAGAGGATTTTGTATGATGCTGCAGGATGGAGGATGAGAGATTCTTCCAGAGTCACTGAACTTCCTTGATAAATCTTCCTTGCTATCTGTTTGTGGTGTACAATAATGAATACACTATTATCTCTCTTGTTTTGCTCTTTACTGCACTTTGAGTTTTGTTCATTCTGTAGCTTTCTAGAAGCAGAATGTGCTGTTCCTGCCATATTTGAAGCACACGCAGCATTTACAGTGTTGTGCTGCAAACAGGCCAACTGATTGTATTTTTTATCTAAAATGGAGGCAATAGAGAATCGAAACAATTTGTAGCTTTGTTATTACATATTTAATCAGCAAGATTGTATGATTGGGTGCTTTTAACCTTAACATCTTTATCAGAATAGATTTTGTCTGATTTCTGAGTGCCTTTGGGTTTTTTAGCTTCTCAGCCTGTCCTTATCTATGACACCATCCTGCAGCTTGTGTTAATTTAGGACATAACTGCTGTATCCTACAGCACAGGAATAGTCTCAAGTCAAACACGTTTAAGATGTTATTTACAAAGTCTTTCATGGTTGATTTGCAACATTTACATTATGGAGTTGAAATTTTTTTTTTTAGTTGTTATCATTTCAATATTTTCATTTATATGTGTGTTGTTACAAAATGTCCTCCGCAGAAACCAAGCATCTGGACCAAACAGAACACGGGAGTTGTAAATCGAGCTGCGAAAGATGTTGAGCAGAAGGCAGAAGAGCAGGATATATTGGATAAATCAAGGTAGCTCTCGGGCTCTGTAAGAAAGGAATGCTTTGGAGAATTTGTTTTTTGGTGTTTAGAAAAGCACAGAAAGAAGTTATCCACATTTTTGAACTAGCAGTTCTCACTAGACCAGCCATTAAGACCAGCATCAATTCCATACTTTTCACCAGTAGTGCACAAACTGTATCCCAGCAGTCTCATGCTCTTACACCCTCACATTATCACAGCTGTCTAAATGTGTCAGGTTACTGATTTTTTTACTAAAAGTCATCTTTAGAATTGCCAGCCAGTGCAGTGACTTGTTAGAATTCTACAGCAAAGAGTTTCTTGGGCTTGACAGAAAATGGCTCACTTTTTTCAAGAATTACCTCATTTTCTAAATGGGTTGGTTGTACAAAAAGATATATGTTGAAAATGCCATTTATAAACCATTTGCTGTTCTTCTGTAAGCAGTTCCTTGCTCTTTGAAATTCCAGAAGTTAGCCAAGGTTTTCTCTTCAGTTTCTAAGATAAAGTGTAACTTTGTGTTATCTCCTTTTTTTTCCTGTGGAACTGTTATTCAGTATCTGACATCTGCAAATAATGGTTTAGCTTCCAGTATTTATCTGACAGACCATAGAACTTAGATAAAGGTGGAATCTTGTAACATCATGTTTCCGCCTACTTGACAAATTACATTTAAGATTAAATTTGTAACTTCACTAAAATTATTTTCAATATAAATTCTGGAACTGGAAAAGAGAGTATCTTCAGAAATGCAAGTGAAGATTCAAAACAAAAGCCAGTCATAAGTCAGCTTCTAATAAACATCTCAAGCACTCCCAGTATTTTCCTGTTCCATTTATCTAAGGCTAAATTGGTCACTAAACTGTGCTTGGAATTGGTGGAATTGCAAGGTTAATTTTTTTTTTCTGTTTCAGGAAGAAGCTTGAAGAGAAAGCAAAGCTGTATGAGAAAATGACAAAAGGAGACTTCCCAGGTGAACAATCCTATTCCAAAATGAGTATTTATATATGTGTAAATTCTTTGAGTTATTATACAAAGTGATTGACATGATTTATTCCACTTTGAAAAGGAGAAAAAATACATTTAGTAGAGAAAATAAAGTTACTTTTGAAGGCCAGCCTGACCAAGTAAAGCACTAGGGGCTTTACTCATTCATTAAGTGGGTGGACTATATTCTGATTTTTCAAAAAGTATCTTAGAAAAACAAAAATAATTTGTCCTCCGTTATGCAGTCTTTGGATTGCATTGCTGATGCTCTGTCCTGCACTCTAATTGTTGGACCTTTATGAGGAGAAGAGGATCAGGAGAGGAGTCTGGCTGGTCCATATGTGAACGGCAGTTATGAAGCTAATAGGGTTAGAGAGTGCTAATCTGTCCCTTTCTTTCCACACGTTCAGTCCCTTACAAAAAGTAATTATTAAAATAGAATACAAATCTCCTTGCAATTAATCTGTTTTCTTTACCAGTGTCCATCTTTGTCCACATGACCCCACCACTTTCCTCTACTTTTCTGAAAAGTACCCTCATGAATGCTTAGCTCCTGCCAACATACCAAATGTTAAGCATCAAAAAAGTATTTGGGCTGTTACATAACAAATCCTTTGCTTCTGAAATAGTTAACGAGCAGAAAATGTTTTGCTGCAAAGAATGCAGCCTTTTCTGTACTGCACATAATGCCCTGAAACTTCGATTCAGAAATGGACGTTATCACGGTGGAGCCAGTTGATAGCTCAGGGTTTGTTTGGCACTGAATGAGATTTAAGTACTCCCCAATAGTGTGTTCAAGGGCATTGCTGGCAGCTGAAAACGCTGATTGTAGCTATGTGGTATTGATTTTGTGCTTAGTTCAGTTCTTTCCATGGCTGTTCTCTAAGAATCGATTTTCTGCCTTAGATGAAGAAACTGAGGATTTGTACTTGGTGGATTTCACTCAGAAGATCATAGACAAACAGCATGAAGTACAGGAGCTGCATCAGAGTGAAGCTGCTGGGAAGACTTCAGAAAGAGACACAGATGAGGAGGAAACTCAGCCTGAAGCAGACATTCCACCGCCAGAGGACCCAGATGAGGAATGGTTGGTGCTGCTGATTGGGTTCAGCCATCCTGGCCACTCTTGTTCTTGAGAAGTGCATGAGAAAATACTTTTCCAAAATGTGTGAAGTGGCAACTTTGTTTTTCCTCAAATGGTAATACTACACATGGACAAGGAGGTGTTGATAGTCTTTAATTTCTCCTCTAAAGACAGTCCTCCATGTCACTGTCCACCTAGGTAACGCTGCAGTAGAATCTACATCCAGGATCTTGAGAAATTGCACTCAGGGCAATGTACTATAGGGGAGGCAACATAATATCCTCTCTTAATTTCTTACATGGTTTATGCAAGTAGTCATCACAGTATTGGTACAATTTTGTGCTTTGATGTGCTGAAATGAAACGTATTTTAGCAAAACTTGGGGATTTTATGGTATTCATCTTCCCTTCTTTAATTGTGAGTGACTTAAAAATGAGCAGTCATTTCACTGTACGGCCTTCTCTTAAAAGAGAGAAACTCTGGTTGGAATAAGAACACGATTTTCAGCATTTCTTCCACTGTTTGCTGCAGCACAGCAAATAGTCTCTGATTGTTTTCTGTGTCATTCCAAGTAACCACTAGTTTTTCATCTGAGACATTAAGAATAATTATGAAACCAGTCCTGACTAAACATTTTCCTTGCCCATTTGTTTAAAGTGCTTATGGAACAAGAGATTTTACTTCTGGTAATCAGTCTAAACCAGCAGTGACCAATACAAAACAGCACCCGCCTTTCTTCAAATAGTAAACTGTAGATATGCCTGCAAACTGTGTAAAAGACTTACTAAAAGCACCGATCTTTAAAAGTTTGGGGCTTGGGAGCTAGATTGCCAGTCATACTTTTTCAGATATAATATTCTTTAGAATGGGATAATTGAGGCAGCTTGATGCTAAAGAACTTTCTACATTACAGGACAATAAGTGTAGCTCTGAACAGCTTTTTCAACAACTGTAAATCAGGTGTTCAGTACCATAAAGAGTTGAATAAGAAGCACAATAGCTTCAGAGGAACATTATGCTTGTGTTTTAGTCATCCTTTGTTATGCCAGTTGAATGCACACTATCAGTCTGTTCTGAATGGCCTTTAGACAGATAATTGAAATGTATTGTAGCAATTTCATATCCACAAGAAGTCAATGCTGCATCATTATCTTCACCATGGGAAGCAAGCAGTAGGCTGAGTTCTATTTTGTTGTGAAACTACGTAACATTGTTACTTTTGAACATTTTTTACACCGTTTTATTGCCCAGGGAACAGGGGTCTCAAAGGGAGATTGTATAAATGTCTGATAGAACTGTCATATGCCCCATTCAGAACTGTCCTCTTAATCTGGCAGTGTGTTAAGTGAAAAGCAGGAGCAGCTGTCACACACGGATAGACTGAGAGGTGACAAATGCTCTTTGGAAAGGGTCCCTGCTTCTGTCTTCCGGTTAAGAATTCTTTCAATCTGCAGATAGAAGTTTTGCATCACAGTTCTTTTTCTTTCATTACAGGGTTGATTATGTTGATTTCTTGGGCCGATCTAGGCGCTGTATGAAGAAGGATTTGCCAAGTCTACTTAAAATGGATCAGGAACTTCAAGGGAAAAGGTGTGGTTTCTCTAATGGAGCTGCATGTTCCTCTCAGTTTTTAACATATATTTTTTTAATGAGAAGGAAGAGAGGCTGTGCTTTGTCACCCCATTCTCAATCCATAGTTGATGTTACTGCTGTCTCTTTTGCATGGTTTGCAGAGATTTGCATGGTTTGCAGAGAAAGGTTTTAATAATTTGATGTAACAATCTCAGATATTTGTTGCATCTTTTAAAACTGGGGTCCTTGTACGGAAATTGTATTTCCTTATAGCTTCCATAAAATGCCAGGAAAGTGATTCCTGGTTCTGTTTAACCTGGAAAATGATGATAGTCTTCTAGCAATTCCAAATTCCTCATTATGTTCAAAGTGAATTTGTTAGATCTCCATTTGTTTGGTTTTGTTCTTCTGTTAAACAACTATTTAATAGCTCTTCTGTTAAAATTACTTCTTTATTAATATTTTGCATGGATCTCATGGGTAAATGCCTAGCTTTTTATTACTTCAAATACCTTTCATTTTCTTATGTTAAATCTGAAATGTTCCTATATGTGATTGCTAGAATCCCCATAGATGCCAATAACTGATTATTTCATCTCCCATTCTGTGATTTGATAGTTATTTCATAAAGCTTCTGAAAAAGGATATGATTTTATTTGTCTTTTAATAACATGTTCTACCAGTACCTTGTTTTAGGGGTAGCTTTGTATTTCTGTCTTGACCATGTACCATAGCCATCAGTGTTGTATCACTAACTAGTGTCTACAACGATCTGTATTTTGTGAAAACCCCAATAGTGGATCAGACCCAATCATACTTGCACTGTTTGGTACTGCAAAACTGGTAAATTCTGCTCTGTAATCCCTAATTTTTTTTAATTAGACAAGAACCTGATGGGAATACTCTTTTATCTGAAGACATGAGAAGAGAACTTCAGAGGCAGCAGTGGGAAAAGGAAGAAGAAGAAGCCCTCAGAAAACCCATGGGACCCATACATTATGAGGACATTCGAGAAAATGGTACACTTCCATACTTTGTATCACTTACCTTTGTATCACCAAAGAGATCAGTTGTAGAGGGAGCAAGGGAAAGTTACTTCCTGTGCCTGTATGGCAAAGTGTAGGTATGTGTTAAGCCACATGTGTAATAACTGTTGAAAGTTACCAGTACATAAGTCTAGATATATTTTTTCTTCAAATTGTACTTTTCTCAAATGTTTCTCTACCTCCTCCTCTCCTTCAGGAAGCTTCACTTTATGTATCATCTAAAACAAGCCTTTTTTAGCTATCTAAAACTAATGCAGTGTTGGGAATAATTCCATGCCTGAAAGCAGGGTGCCTGGAGCCTGTAGTTATTGTCAATTATAAACTGAATCTAACTTAAACTTATTGTTTTTCTCCTTTTCAGAGGCCAGGCAGCTCGGTGTTGGTTACTTTGCCTTTTCTCGGGACCAAGAACTCAGGCATAAACAACGGGCAACCCTGGATATGCTGAGGGAGCAGGTATGAGAGTAAAGAGCAGACTGGCCTGCGAGGGCAGCTGTGGTTTCAGTGGTTACTGTCTTTGATTTGTTGTTTTAAGTGCTGTATTAGGTGATGCCTGCAACTGACTCCATAGAAATCTGGCTTCTTTTTTCCTGTTGAAACCTGGTACTTGATTAGGATTGAGTTTAGCTGTTTTGTGAAGGAAGATATGTACTTGTTTATAATAATGAAGGAAGATTAATTCATGTTTTTCTTTGCTGTTAAGACACTTGATCAGAGAAATAAACGTGAACAGCTGAAGGAGAAGAGGAAGGCAGCTCTAGATGCAAGGCTGTCCAAACTTCGAGCACGGAAGATTAAAAAGTTAAGGGAAGCTGGATTAGAGGAAGAGGCAGAAAAACTGGAGAATGGAGGTATGATCTGCTGCCTTTTTAAGTTAAATACTTGCTGTTTCACCTTGTTCTTGATCTATGGACAGACAGGTTCTAATTTATATTTGTTTAGACATTCAATATATTGGTATTGTGTGTTCTATATATACAGTTAGCATAACTGTTAGGATAGTGAGAGTTGATGTAATCGTGTGTAGATATAAAATCATGCCAGAAATAGCTTAATAATGCAGGTAGAAATACGGTATGTAGATTGTAGTCTTTTTTTGATTCACACCTGACAGCAGGAATTACATGGGTTAATTATGCAGGTTGAGGTTAGAGCTGCTGACATTGTACTGGCTTTTTCTTATATTAAGATGAGATAGAATTAGAAGTAGTAACAAGTCACTTTTGATATCGTACATTATACACTGTGACAGTTTCAGTGCAGTCTGTGAATTGGAGATACAGCTGACTCTAGGATTTAGGATAATGAATTTGAATTCTAATCCTGTCTCTGTGCTGTCTCCCTTACAACACTGATAGTCAACTTGTACTGTCTGTCTCCCACTGTAAAATGTAGCTAATATTTCACTGTGTCAGAATTCCATGCAAGTGATTAACTGTGAAGTGTTCTGGAAAAGAAGAACAGCAGTGTGCCATTGCTCACTGTTACGGTTGTTCAGAAGAATAAAAATGCAAATTGTTTTCTCCAGTAAATGAAATGGAGATGCTGTTCTTATTGGAGATACATGGAAATAAATGTTCTTATTTTTTACCTGTGAGGTTCACATAGATTTTATTCCGTAACTGACAATCTCTACTATCTCTTCCTGTAACGCAGAGGTGAAAAGTGCTGCTGAGGAACCAGAACCTCCAAGAGTTACTGCAGCAAGTAGGAAGGTAGAGGTTGTCATCCAGGAGAGGAGAGATACAAAGCCAGGAGTGCCTTATGTCCGAGAGTGGGATAAAGGCAAAGGTAAGGAAATGTAGATTCAGGAACATTGTTGGGAAAGAGCGTGCACGCTGTTACTTTCATTTCTATTTTGTGACAAAGTATGGTAAGACTTAGAAGCACTGAAGTCCTTTCTGCCTTGGTACTGATGACTCTTCAGCGTCCAGGCCAGCAACTGACAAGGATGCCTTAGTGCCAGTAGCTGCTATAATGTCCCCATAATTTTTTCTTCTGTATGAGTTACTGCATTTCTGGATGGTCCAGACAGGTTGACAGAATGACCAATTCTGTAGTTCATAAGATGTACAGTGTGATCTTTTCTTGATATATTCCTGTGGTTTGTGCTACCTGATAGCAGGATGTATCACACAAACAGGTACAGCAAGATACTAAAACATGATGCAAGCAGAGACCACTTCAGTGCCTGTGTCCCATTTTGAAGTATCTTCCTTGTCACAAAGTGATGGCTGTCTTGTAGCTCCTTCCCAAACCCACTGACTCATTTTGCATTATTAATCTAAGCTAATGCACATTCTTCTAGTCTGATGCCTGACTTCTAAGTAAAAGCAAACACAGAATAGGCAAAGCACATAAATGCTCACCTTCTTTAATACTATAACAGCACTATTCCTCTTCTGTGCAATACTGGTATTTCTAGATTCTTCTTACCTTTCACAGTCTTTATGTTCCATTAATGAACATCACCGTGAGGGGAAACTTCATGATTCCATTAAAACCCCAAACTTTCAGATCCTATCTCTTAAATCTTTATCCTGTCCAACACTTTTTTCCTACCTCTGAGGAATCCTGGTATCTCACTAACACCTGGGCAGCACTGCAGCAAATACTACACTCAGCAGAGGACAGCTTACTCTAAAATGTAAAGTGAACTAACTGTGGTTCACTGAAGGAATCTGCACTAAATCTGCACTAGATTCTTGCATTTCCATGTAGTATGAGGTGGAAAAGGAACTTCAGGTGGCTTTACAGAGTTGCATCTTCTTTATTTGCCAGTTTATTTTCCCTCCTGTCTGACTGACCTTCAGACCCTGAAATCCATGCTAAATCTACCATTTTCCTCTTTCTAACAGAACTGATGTTTGGACAATGGGAAAAGAAACAGGAAGAACTTAGAGATGAGCGAGACCCAGAATTTGCACCACCTTCTGATTACTTTTTGGGACAAAAGAAAGATGACTATTACCGAAGTTGGAATTTGAACAGTTCTGAAACCTCCTCTGAAAAACTGGAAACGGAGAGAGCACAAAACCAACAGAGGCCATCAGTGCAGGGCAGCAGCAGCAGCGCTGGAGATGTGCCACCGTCAGCACAGGCTTCCAACAGCAACGTTCCAGATAAGCCAGCGTCGGCAGAGCCCAGTGGCCGTGACACTCAGGGCATGTCATCAGCAGAGGATGACAGCAGCGACAGCGAGGACACGCTACCACCAGCACACGCTTATGGCTACGGAGGTGTGCCACCACCACTGCAGGGCTACGGCTACAGCACCCGGGGCGTGCCACCACCCATGCCAGCCTATGGCTACGGTGCTCCCGAGGTGCCATTCCCAGTGCAGGCTTACAGCTATGGAGCACCGGGAATGGTGCCACCAATGCACGGGTACAGCTACGGCACTCCCGAGATGCCCTTTGCAATGCAGGCTTATGGCTACAGCACCCAGGATGTGCCAACGGGAATGCAGACCTGTGGATGCAGCACCCAGGGTGTGCCACCAGGAATGCAGACTTGTGGCTGCAGTGCCCAGGATGTGCCACCAGGAACACAGGTCTGTGACCTCAGCAGCCAAGATGTGCCACCAGGAATACATACTTGTGGATGCAGCAGCCAAGATGTTCCACCAGGAACACACACCTGTGGCTGCAGCACCCAAGAGATGCCACCAGGAACAGACACCT
This sequence comes from Gymnorhina tibicen, assembly GCA_013399875.1. NCBI lineage: Eukaryota > Metazoa > Chordata > Aves > Passeriformes > Artamidae > Gymnorhina > Gymnorhina tibicen. The sequence continues at coordinate 248,302 of VXAZ01009468.1, read as the reverse complement.
GTGGCAGCAGCACCCAGCATGTGCCACCAGGAACGCAGGCCAGTGGCTGCAGCACTCAGGATGTGGCACCTCCAGTGCAGACCGACAGCAGTGACACTCCAAATCAGGAACCTCTTTACCAAAGTTTAGATGATATGCTCTCTTATTATAGACAAGTGACTTGAGCTGAGCAAAAAGATAAGCAAGAACCATGATCTAAAGAACTAAAATATAATTATGTGCTTGGCAGAATATTACTTTCCCACATATGGGAAAAATAAGTTTCTGTAAGTAGATCAAAATAAATCTCCTGGACACCTAAGCTGTTTTACATCACAACTATATTTTGCCCTGTTGGTTTTTTTCATTCTTACCTCTTTACTAAAATTTAACTCTTTGACACTTAAACCTGAACTTAAGGGTGTATTAATTACTTGGTTTCAAGAGACAAACTCATTCAGTTGGTTGCTCCCAGCTGGCTTCTGGTTTGGAGGTACTACAAGTTCAGTGACATCCATAGAAACAGTATGGAAATGGTAGGTCCTCTGCTGCCAAATGCAGAATGATTTTGTTCCTTACTTAATCTCCTGCCTTTTGGAAGTGCAGAATATTATCTAGTGAACAGTGGTGGTTCACATGGCCTCTGCATTCCTGAGGTCCATATATATATAGCTCATAATTCTGTGCAGCATTTTAGAGTGGAGACATTGCAGAAATCGATAAATAATGATGGGTAGGCTAAAAATAAACACGTCACTGAAGCAGAAGCCTTGACACCTGAAATTACTGTCTTACTGGTTTAGAAAATCCTCTCATAAGTCTCCAAGTGTGTTTTTCTTGCATAAGGAGTTATATATGTGGCTTTAATACTTTTTTTTTCCAAAAACTGTGATACTGGAGTCATTAAATACAAAAGCAGACGAACCTCTACCAAACAAACTTTTATTTCAGAATCTTAGTAAATGAGAATACTTACTTGCCATGTAGAAGATTTTTATTTCTGAAGGTAATTTAGATCACTCCACTTGTTTTTTTAAAAGCCCATACAAGAATAGAAAAGCAGGTTAGAATGGGCAATTGTACAGATTGTTAAATGGCAGAGATAAAGTAAAAATAGGGGACATATAAATGCAGCAGTGAACTGGCCAAGAGACAAAGCTGATGTGCTCCTCTTGTGTGCTTCAGTCAGATCTCGGGCTGCTCTGCAAGCCCAGTGAGCAGCAAGATGTTCAGTGTGACTGGAGGACATGCAGAAAAACACATTCTCTGTCCTCAAATTCTGATTTAGCTTCAACTCCTACCTCACTGGCTTTTGCACTTCAATTTGCAGAGCAGGAACAGTACATTAGAATTATTTATTAATTTAACCTCAGAATACTATTCTGAAGTAAGATAATACCACTATCCCAGCTTTTAAGAAAATGAGAATAGAAAACGTCTTAGAGAAGGTCACACCCAGTTTTCCAGACTGGCTGATTTATACTAGAGAAGTTTCCTCAGAATTCTAAGACCTCACAAAATCAGTATCTGGAAGCCATTCAGAGCAGGGTATAATTTCCTTGGAGCTGAACTAACTCTAAAGAGCGGGCAAAGTATTTTCAAACAGTAGAGCTTGACTTGAATTGATTATGGCAATTGTATCCTTCAATGTATTTCCCTACAAAGTATATTTGTGTCTATTTCGCTGCTATTTTAATGACATCCATTTCCTTTTGGACTTTTTTCTGTACCCTTCAGACTGTGATAATTTTACGTATATCTATGATTTAGGAGTTATATTGTCTTTGCATTAGTTTAACATTGAGCTGGAGCTGCAGTAAGGAATGAAATGCCATTTATTACATAGTGTTATATAAAAAGATACAATCGGAGTGTTCCTTTGTTTAGCTTCATTTCCACAGCCTAATATTAAACAGGAGGACTCCTGGCCAGGAGGGCGGTTCAGTGCCTACATTAAAGTTAAGCCTATTGAGAACAGCTCTCCCACAGCAGTGATCTGTCACTTTGCCATTTGGTCTCCTTCCCTCTCGTCTTGCTTTTTGGTTGAAATGCTTTTTGCATATTGTCTCATGCTGAGGAGCACACATATCTTTTCACTGTCTTCCTGTCAGCCACCTCAAATTAGCTTGGCTGGGATCAGCAACCTCATTCATTTCATTCAGTTTGTCCCCTCATTCCTGGGGCAAGCAATTCCTTATTGATACACTGCCAGTTTTATTTCTCTCGTATTTTGGAGCATGTTGTTTCCCTGTCCCTCTTCCTCCTCATTTAAACCACTAAAGGTTACCTACTTTGACACCAGTGGAAATGGGGGTGCAGGTGCATGATGTGGGTAAGGATCTGCCACCATCAGTGTGTGACTGATAAAAGTGAAGCACAGCCAGCTTGTGCTCTCACTGAGCATGCAGAACTGTGAGCACAGTCTGTGGTTGTGTTTCATGGGTTGGAGCTCTGCCCCAGGAGGTACCAGTGGTGGCTTGCGTTGCCTTCAGCATTCTGCCCAGATGCAGGGGCAGTCCCTGCTCTATATCTAAGGCAGCTTTGTCCTACATTTTTGTGTGAATATTTTTCTGATACCAACGGTACCTTTATCCAAAATGCAAGAATGATGCAATCTTGAATTTCAGCCTTCACAGGCTCGATCTGGCTTGCAGGACTCAGTCTGATCTCCAGAAACGTATCTTTTAGAGAAGACAATTTTGTCAGCGTCACCAGAGGCTGATTTAGCCCCTTTTGGAGGGCAGCAGAGATCGGATCTGCCTACGAACCATTGGCACGTGAGATGAGGCTGATACACGGGGTAAAAACTACGTGGCTGCAGCTCTGTCAGCTCAGGGCGCGATGCCGCATCGCTAGCTGGCTCCTCAGGGCTCGGGCACAGGCAGCCCGGGAATACAAGCCGAGGCCGTACGGGCCAGAGCCCCCCGTGCCGTGCCGGAGCGCGGCGGGAGCCGCCGGGGCCGCGCTGTGGGGCCGC